>OY101449.1:96057374-96175957 GCA_956483635.1 Panzeria rudis | reverse complement strand
AATTAGGAATTTAGGATATCAATGTTTGCCTAACTTTAATGGTAACTCTATGGTTTTTAAGTCGTTCAATTTAATAATCAATAATTTTCAATACTACGTGCCTTACTTGACTTCACCATCCATCTTCACACTGTGAAATGTATAACAAGAGCTCTGATCATGAGATCGTGGTTAATCTTGAAATATCATGGTGTTCAGTTCGACCCTTATACAGTGAAGAATTTGTCTTTTCAATTATTACATGAATTTAAAATTCCTTTTTCAATAAAAATAATTGATTGAAGAATTAAATTGAACGAACTTAAGCCTGAATAATTAAGTACCTTTGGACTAGAAATTTTTAAGTATTGAATTTTGAAGCAATGTCTAAAAACGCACTTTTTTCAATTTTAAGTTTCTTTAACTCAATGAGTTTTTATTCGATTAACACAAGAAAGATATATTTTGCTCACTTAAAACATTTTCGATATTTTTGGGTATAATTAAAAAAACAAAACTATAAATTTTTAGACTCGAAAAAGCAGGAAAAAGCGGGATCGCAATTTTAGGCGGGATCGACCTCTTAAAAGCGGGATAATCCCGTCTAAAGCGGGATGTCTGGTCAGGTTAGGCATGAGGGGTACAGTAGGGCACCGTTCTTTCTCCTATCCTATTTCGTATCTTTCTTATGGACCTTCTCTTACAAACTTCCAACCCTATCTACTATTTCGCAGATGACAGCAGAATTTGCCATTCATATTTATTCATCAATAGACCAAGCTTGTCGGAGATTGGGGCCAAGAGACAAAACATGAATGATACACTTAATTGTGATCTTGTAACAATCTCTAAATGGGGTCATGCGAATGGGATCGATTTTAACGCTCGCAAGACCCAATGTTGTATGCTTACGCACAGGCGTATGATCAAACATGCTGCTTCATCTGTAATTATTGGAAAGCTCTTGATGCTCTTGGCATGAAAATCCAATGTGATGTTCGATGGAATGATACAAATTTTCAAGTCGCAAAAGAAACATTCAAGTGCCTCGGATTTTTGGGGCAGTGCAAGAGTTACTTCACTTCATCTGATCTGCTTAATATTTATACCACCTATATCCGACCGAAAATGGAATACAACTCTCATGTATGGGTCGGTGCTTCAAAGACTATTTTGAAGTTACTCAACCGCTTGCAGAAGAGGGCGAAGAAGCTTATCGGTGACAGTAGGGTAGCCAACTCTATTGGCTCACTGAAGCATCGGCGCAATGTGGGGTGTGTTTCGCTGTTTTATCGCTACTAAAATGGAATGTGTTCTAATGAAATTAGGGAACTTCTTCCCGAACCCCGATCATTTTTGCGCACAAAACGTTTTTAATTAAGAGCATTTGTGGTCGACCTGCCAGTGAACCGCACTACGCATTACAGAGAGATTTCGTACTTTGGAATAAACTCGCCGCACAGGTCTTTCCAGTCACTTTCAGTGTGGGAAAGTTCAAGTCGAATGTTCACAGACACTACTCCCTCTATCCTCCTTCCCATAATCAATTTTCCTACTTCCGACACAATGCACAGCACAAGTATGGGTCATCCCCTGAGTGCTGGTCCAAAAAAAGAAAATCTAAATAATATACTGAATTAAACGAAAATATTTACTGAATTTTCTGTGATATATCAAACAATATTTTTTTGTCTAGAGGAACTAAATCCCTGAGTTTTGAAAATTGGTACAGTTGTTTCTTGCTACATATATTTGGCGGGCGAGCTGGAGGTAGGAGCGCCCCTTAATGTGTAATTTTTTATTCATTTGCTTACTGCAACTTTTAGCATACATTTCGGCATAAAGGAGTCGGAGTCGGATAATTTGATTTAGACCAACTTTTTCGGAGCTATAAAGACAAAAAAAAAATTAAAAAAATTGATTTTAAATCATCCATAGCAATGCGTTACACAGTATTACTTTTGAAAGTTAAAATTTTCTAATACATTTTTTCGGGTTAAAGGGATGTGCTAGACCAAGGGATGAGTTAAATTTCAAAATGACGTCTGTGGCTAGTTTTTTCCAGTACAACGACGGAGACGTGAAAGACAATTATACCATTTAAAGCTTTTTTATTTGTGTTAATTTTTTTGTTATTTCATTTCTTTATATTCTTATGATTTTTTTATTTTTGAATATTTATTTTAACAATTTCTTTGTGCATCTTTTTATTTAGTTTTTTTTTCTGGACCACGACGAAGACGTGATAGACGAAGATCCCATTTATGCTTTTTTTATTTGCTTTAATTTTCTTATTATTGAAATTTTTTATATTTTTATGTTTTTTTATAATGTTGAATATTTTTGTGTATGTATATGGGTCATTCGCATTTCAAATGGTTCTTTTCTTCATAAAATAAACGCATAATTTTTAAAATGAAATCTACTTTATTTATTTACTTAATTATTTTTTGGCGTTATATAATGATATTTTCTTCACGGAAACAGCATGAAAAATTAGCCATTTATGCAACTGGTTTCTTTTTATGCGAATTTAAACGCAAAACTGTGTTGTCATATAAATTCAAGTGAATAAATATAATATTTTATAAGAATTTTAGCAATTAATTTATGAAGCTATTTAGAAGAATATAAGTTCATAAATTTCCTTTAAAAATCGATTTTTGGAAAAGCATGGCGAGTATTTTTTTTAATTATAAAGTAACTACAACTTTTTTATGATTTAAATATATTTTTTTTTGCTTTTCTACTAATTATCTGTATAATTTAAATATAAATTCTTTGGAAGCAATGAAAATGTAGTTTTTTTAATGGGTTAATATCAATATTTAATATTAATAATCTCTTACAGTATAATTTTGTATCCGCACAAAAATATAAATGTGAAAATAAGGCCAATTTCCTATTCAAAAATTTCGGCTGTAAAATGTACTAAGATCAAAATAAGGACCGAGTTTTTGATGAGTACAATACTATCTCATTTCTAGGCAATCTGTTAGCTTTGTAATATTTTTTTTCGTTTCGAAAGGAAATATGGAAAAAATGCCAAGTTTACCGGTTGTCTAGAAATGAGGTGGTATTGTACCCATCACGAAATTGGTCCCTATTTTGATCTCAGTACTTTTTACTACGGAAATTTTAGGATAGGAACTTGGCCTTATTTTCACATTTATGTTTTTGTGCGGACCTCAGTATTTTTTTCTAACATTTTATTTGATACAATAAGTGCCTCATACAAAAATGTCTAGATGAAAAATTTCCATTTTCCCATTTTTCTTAGTTCTTTCCCATCAAGACCTACCTGTGTAACAAATTTCTAGCTATAGTGGAAGTGTCCCATACAAATTAGAGGCGCCCTCTTCCCCCCATATAAAAAGTGACCGTTGTTTGCTCAACAATACCTACTTGTGTACCAAATTTCAGCTTTCTAGCTATACTGGAAGTCCCCCTTACAAAGAAGGGCACCGTAGAAAATATAATAGATTTATGGGAAAAATAATTATTCATTATATTAAAAATTCTAAAAATAATACGTATAAAATAATATAATAATAACAAGTATTTATCTGAGAAAAACGAAAAATCAAAGCTGGAATTACAAAATATTTAAAATTTTACTATATACCAGCACAGTCGGTATGTATGTATGTATGTAAATGTAAAATTGTAATCGTAAGCGAAACGGAGAAGTATATACTTTATAAATAATAATAAAAAAATTTTCAATGAATGCGCTGGTGACAATAAGTATGTATGTTTATATAAAGACTATAATATAAATGAATGGAAAATAACGCAGCAACATTAAAAACCTGCTAATGCTTATAGGGTGCAACGTTTTGCTTAACTTCAGCAAACAAACTTGTAACAATTTACGTTTGATACTAATTGTACAAGTTCTAACATCTCCCTTTTTTTCCTATCATTGTTGTAGTTATTATTTGTGTGTATGTCGGCATGCGGGTTGTTTTTTTGCGACCCAGGCAATTAGTTTTTGTTGTTGTTTTTAGTGCTTGCGTCCTAAATAAGAGTAAAAAAAATTCACTGATTCAATAAAAACCAAAAGTTAGTTTGAAAATTGTTGTAGATAATTTTTTCCTACAAAAATTTTTCGATAAACCGACGAGTTCAAAAGTTATTCAAACTCATAGTTCAATATATGCCATAAGTGCATTGTTTTTATTTTATGTTATTCGGTTTTTGTAGAACGTTCAATTTCCGTCGAAATTATATATCGCACAGAAAAATCTCTAAATTAGTTTGTGAGGTAGAAGATTATAAAAAACGTTTCCCATGTTATTTATATGGGAAATAGAAATTCTCAATGCGTGATTTCTAAATATTAATATTAAGAGCTCCAGGTTTCACAGGCGTCTTTTTCGGTACTTCGAAGATATTTGAATGCGAGATTTCGGAAAAATCAAAGAATTGGTATATTTGAATTACTCTAATGTACATACATATGAAAAAATAATGGGTTGCTTTTTTTCATATCTGTTTTAGTGCATATTTTAGATTTTGTAGCTCATGCTTTCAGTGAATAGCAATTATTACTATTATTATGACTATTATTACCCAGGTTAACTACCCATAAAAAAAATATTATGTTTCTGGAAGCAATAAAAAAATATCATGCGTTCCACATGCGATGTTTTGAAGCGATTAAAGGGATGCCCAAAAAGAATGCAGAGATTTCTTAACGTTCACACTATTTAAATTACGAAGGTGTCATGGGGACGAAAATAAAAAAATATTAATTACAGGAGAGACAAAAAACTTCTTATATTTTATATTTGCAGATTGAGAAGAAAACCAAAAATATAGTGGGTTTATTTTATGGTATTCTTCATCTATGACTACAATCTAAAAAAATGAAAATCGCAAAAAAACAGCTAAATTGGAGTTAGTAAGAAACACTGATCAAATATAATAAACTGGACTTGGCAGTTTTTCTTTCAACATTTTTGTATGAGTGGACTTAGCAGTTTTTCTTATCAAACCTTTATGCTTTATCAAAACTATATGCTGGTCGACGAGGTGTATCCTTCTCTACCACACGGCATCAAAATCTCAATTTACTTAAAAAGTGGATTTAGCAGGTTTGCATATTAAGCCGACGATATGTTAACTAGTATACAGTGAAAAATTTACATCGACGTAGCTGCAGGCTTGCCGCTTATAAGAGCTTTAATGTAGGCACACTTTTTGAATATTTTCAAGTATTGTTGATCATTATGATGGTACTGGAATTGGTAATGGGTCGTATGATTAATAAATAATCAACATACGCAGCTGTGATTACATTCCAATTAGATTATCCCTTCATCGTTCTTAAAACCATAGATGTTTGAAAAAATCGATGTTTCCACGATTAACATCGATGTTAAAAAACATCGGAAAAAACGATACATCGATGTTTTTATTTACTCATCATTAAATGATTTAATACGTACTATGTATGTACACAGAAAACATTTTTTTTTATCGAATTCGGTGTTCGGTCAGAAAATGTGCCGACCTGAGGAATTTGTCGAAATATCTGAGAGAATTCTGTACCAACTCTAAAAAACTTCCTAGGGAAATTCTAGAGACATATTTTGACATATTTGACGAAATATCAATAAATTTAAAAAATTTTCTGATACATTTTACGTTACGTAGTCCCGGCAAAAACTACTGCTTCAGTATAAGCAGGTTTGTAGAGGAGAGTTTTTTTGATATAGCCTACAAGCCTGCTTACGTATTGCACGATATCTATTTGTTCGCGATGTCCGAATTAGGAGCATTTATTATTGAACACATATTTCAGCGCATTCAGTATATAATAAAATCATCTTATTATTTTGCTATTTTAAGATAGTTTTAAAACTTTGAAATGAGGCTGAAAATGTCTAAATTTTGACAAAAATAGAGCATAATTGTAGGACGTTTGTCTCAAAATTTTTTCAAAAATAAAATATTTTCTTTTCAATATTTCAAAAGTTACTGCAGTTGAAATTTAAAATCAATTAGGGCATGCACGATGTAGCGTTGGAAAAAATGCCCATCGAGGTTTTAAAATTTCTTTACATATTCTATTAGATACATTTGATATAATTTCGCTGGCTTTTAATTGTTACCTGTCCGGTTAAAAATGTGGCCACATTTGATATAATTTATATCGCTTTTAATTGTTACCCGCCGGGTCAAAAATGTGGCCAGATTTTCTAATATTAGTTAAATTTTCAGAAGAATGTTTTACCTGTATGAAAATATGTAAATTTTTAATATTAAAACCCGAAGAAAATAGATGATGACTTTTTTTTTAACAAACACAGCCCGCGAAGCGATTAGCTTGCCTGCGGAAAACACCCAGGGTCTACGGTGGGAATCGAACCCACGACCTCTGGACTGACAGGCTAACATAGCTACCACTCAGCCACAGGGGCCACCAATTTTCTTCAAACGTAAGTTAGAAGATTTTGGATCAAGTCACCTTTGAAACAAAATTTACTAAATTAAAATCGATCTAGCCGTTTGGTTGCTAAGGTGTCAAAGACCCACAAATTCAAGAGGACTCATCTAGAAAAGAAGTAATATCTTCTAAACGGCTGGGCCGATTTTCTATCAACATAGCTAAGAACATTCTCGATTAAGTCACCCTTGAAACAGAGAAAACCAAATCAAAATCGGTACATCCATTTGGGCTGTACGATGACGTATACAGACATATAGACACAGATACACAGACACACACTACAAAGTTATAACACCCCTCTTTTATGTTCCGGGGTTAAAAACATAGCAATAGTCTTATATTTAAAAAGATTTCAACAATATACTGAACAGGCATTTTTTTACGAAAAAAACGTGAAGAAAATGCGAATTTTCCATTTTTTGCCGACGCATGAGACGTGTGAATAAAATTATGTTATGTGCTATCATATTACTCATACATCTACAGCTTCGCGCTAAAAGTTGGAAATTCGCATTTTCTTCACGTTTTTTCGGAATTAAAAATTCGTAAAAATACATTAATTTTTTTAAAGATAAGACCATTACCATGTTTTTTTAAAATAAATATTAAAGAATTTACGGCTACATGAATTACAAAACTTAAGAATTTCTTCCACATATTATCAAGGATTTGGTTTTAATTCATAAATATATTTTTTTAAAGTTTTGGCTATGCTATTGACGGAGATATATACGAAATCAGGAACAAAGTCACGGCCAAAAACCACAATTTAAAAATATCTCTGAAAAAATTAGTTATCTTAATGAAACAAATTGTATATTCTTTGTCTCTTAATAAGCTTTACAACATGTCCAAACTCATTGAAGTCGCATAATATTTGTAAAAGTTATAAGTCCAACAAAGTTGATCATACCCGAGATAGTCAACTTTGACACCCCATAGCTCACCATGTGTTTCAACAGGGATGTCCTAGTTTCATCATTCTTAAAGCGTAGGTCCTCCTCTATTATTTTTACATACATCATTTTGCAGTCGGATCGCAAATTTCAATGGTACAAATTTATTACCATTTTTCCAATTGGAACCACTGTGCGTTGTAGCATATAAAAGCACGAATTCCACCTTGCGCGATCATCAAGAATTATCTTCTTTATTTGTTTTATATAATTAAACTTTTTTTTTTGTTTTAAATAAAAAAAAATTTAAATATGGTAAAAAAATTTTGTAAAAAAATTTTAACAAACGAAACAAGCGCGAACAGATTAAATGAACGATGTCGATATTTTTTAGTTTTGAGAACGTTGTATCGTCAATGTTTCGTCCATAAAAACATCGATGTTAACATCGATGTTTATGAACGATACATCGATATTTTCTAAACATCGATGTATCGTTCGCACGAAACTTTGTAGAAATAGTCCCTTTCTGTGAGAGCACAATATATTGATGAAAAAGTAGCCAATTTGAAGTAAATATTCTTTTTAAGCTACTTCCACTTAACCGAATCTTATGAAACTTGGCACACACATTAAACTCCAGCATAAATGCAATATTATGATTAGAAAAGTGAGCAGTGCCACGGTCATTCACAGCAATCCCTTAATTCTTATCATTACTTTTTTATTTCGTAATAAATTAATCTAAGTTTCTTCAACAAGAACAATATACTCGTATACAGTGGGCATATAACTTTTTTATAAATTTTTGCAAATAGGAAAAATGGCATAGCATAGTCAGATAAAGCATAAAAAAGTAAGAGCAACCATAGTGTTTTTTACTTTGAAATCATTAAAGTAAATTCCGCGCCAAACGAATTTACTCTTTTTTATCACAATTTTTTAAAACTACTGAAGTTTTATGAACGTTCATTGTACAAGTGCATTAGGGCAGTTCCAAAACACTTTGGTATGTCAGTTGCGCATGAGCCGAAAAATTAATCATACAATGACACAGAAATATGTAATATATATATAAACTTTTCATAGGGGGCGGAGAATAGTATGTTCCCCCCTCGATCGGGGCATGGCTGTTATATAAAAGCTAAATTAATCCGAATTGTTCTCTTGATAGATTTTACTATATATTACTTGAAAACCTTTTATTTCTATCTTTTAATTATTTTTTCAAAGAGGATTGAAAATTTTTAGTGGAATGTCTATTTTGAAAAAGTTCAATTTTCTAGAAAAACGCAAAAAAATCACCAGAAATGAAAACTGAGTTAAAATCCCAATATTCCAGCCTAATAACTTCTGGAAGTTTAATGCTGGAAACCTGTGAAAACTTTTGTAAAAGGTTATGTAAAATCAAAAAAAACTACGATTTTATAGGTTATGTGAAATCTCAAGGATTTCGAATATCCCAAACATTTTTGGGATTGTGATTTTCTATTAAATTAAGCCTTTAGCATTATTTTTCATAATATTAAATTTTTTTAATTTGCTTACTTGTTTAGCTAAGAACTGCAGGTAAAAGCTTTAAAAAATCTTATTTTCCAATTACAATTATAACTTTTTAGAAAAAGCCAAATTTTGATGTTCGTCCACTGTGCGCCGAGGCCTACTATTTATTTATTATAATTATTTAATTTATATACATACACAGAAAAACTTATCACGAACAATTTTCAAACAAAAGTTTGTTTAAAAATAAATATAATTTTCAGTAAATATTCTTTACATAATCAATGAATAGTTTGTTTGACTCTTATTGAAGAAGCAAACACCAAAAACAACCCCGATGACGACATACACACAAATAACAACAACAACAATGATAACAAAAGGAATGCGATTGTGCCAAGTTTGTTTACTGAAGATTTTTGAGTGAATCATTTCGTTAATGTCGTTGCGTTAATTCTCATTAATTTTTTTACACTCATTAGATAAACAGTCGTACTTGCACACAAAGTGAAATTTCATTAATGCTTAATGGATGATGATGATGACGCAGAGAAAAATTTTATTTGATATATTACAAAACAATCCAGTAAATATTTTTGTTTGATGCAGTAAACTATTTTGTTTCATATTTGTTAGTATTTTTAGACCAAAATATTGTTTGATATTTTGCAGAAAATCTAGCAAATCTTTTTTTTGATTTAGTAAATTTTTTTGTTTACAATTTATAAATTGTTGAGATAGTTTTGTCTTTATTTAGAAATTTGTTTGTAGTTCCGTTCCTAGACAAAATATACTATTTCATTGAAATTCTTTACAAAAAATGATATATACTTTTTTTTGTGTACATATTTACATATAAATGCTGCTTAAGTTTGGAACTCTATGCTACCTTTGGTTATTCTTTTTCAGTCCCGTACGACATAGAAAATCATAATTCTATTGTATTTTTTAAGAACCAAAAATTTAAACATAAATCTCTTGTTCGCTTCGGTTTTTATTTTTCTTTATGGCCTTAATTTTCTTTATTTATATTTTATTTATTTTCATGTTATATTCTTACAATTGCTGACTGTCAACAAAAGCAGGCTTATGCATATTTATGCTGTAGGTCCATTTACTTCGTCCATCCACTATTTACTTTCCCCCTTGAGGTTGCTTCCGTATATCTTTATTTTCTATGGGTTTTATAGCATTTTGTTTCCTTTTATATTTTCTCCTTTTATTTTTACTGCGGTGGTAATTTATCTATGACTCGCTGCATGTTAATGCCTTTGTCGTTAGTAAATTTAAACAATTCGAAATTTGTTGCAAACAATATCATCATCAACTACAATGAATGCTATATAGTGTACTGCTATATAGTGTACTTGCCAACATTATTCTATTCGCCCTAGACAGAATTTTTTTTATTGTTAATGTTAAAATAAACAGTTGCTTTTGTTACTGTTAGTAACTGGGTATAAATACTAAAATAACTGCTAAAGGAAAACAACAAAAAGGTCAAACTCTTGATGTCACAATCACCACTGGTCGTTGTGACAACTCCTTAGATCAAAATGTTTTACAAGCAACTTGAGTTAAAGATGACTTTTTCTCGTTTGTTTTTCAGATATGCAAAAGATGGAGTACATTAGTATATAAATGGAAAGTTTTACACTTAAATAAAAAACCAAATACCAGCTTAATTAAAATATAGCAAGAATTTTATATATAATTAAAGACGCAGCCATATAAACTAAGTTTCTTACCTATCAATGCGTTGACTTATTTAATTAAAAATGAACGGTAAGATTTGCATATTTAGTATTAACTACTTTATATATCGATATAAGAAATATACAGCCAGGTACATCCAGTTCTATAACAATACAACAATGCCAAAACAACAGACAATTTTATGCTATGAATGGAAATAGCACTTGTCATAAACAATATTTTGTTTGCATACCGCTTTCTAAAATTTTTTATTACATACTTACCCACATAGGCCAAGTCTTCGAGACATCGTCGTTGCATGTGCGAAACAAGTATCTATCACCGACGACGAATTGACGACACACAGTGGCCCCAATTAAAAAATGGGTAATAACTCGGCAGTGATGCCAATTTAGCCATTTTCTGGCTAAATTTAGCCATTTTGCATCCGGTTTAGCCAGAAGAAAAGTTAATTTAGCCATTAGCTATTTTTTTGCCACTTTTACTTTAATCTAACCATTTTTAGCCATTTTTTTCATACGAGTACATGAAATTTTTTACCGATTTTTCATAAAAAAATTTAAACTCGCAACAAACACTTATTTATTACCAAATATTGCAACAGAGCAATATGTTATTGTTTTCGAACGCATGAGAAGAAAACAAACTTTGGTAAAACCTCAAACTATTTTTCATAGATGAAAATAACCCAACACAAATTACATGCAGAAAAACGAATTAAAGCATGGGCTCTAATGATCCTACATGCGTTCAAATTCAGGTGAAAAACGCATGATTTTAATATTAGCGGGCCATTGGAGGTCATGCGTTCACATTTAAATAAACTGGTCGTCATTCAAATGAGTTCTTAAGACAGATGAAAACTTCATAATTTTAACCCATTTTTGCATGCATGTGAAATATTAATAAAAAATATAAATTTAAAAACATGTTAACACGGCTATGATATGAGCCCGACCTCTTCGGACGTAAAGCGTACTTTCTACAGCCGAGCCCACTTAATTTATAATGAGATAAAACTCGCTTTAGAGTATTTATCCCTGGAAAATGTGTCATGTGATGCTTTAATTCCTTTTTGCATGCCTTTTTCGCCAGATAATTAATGCAATATTTTAAACGTGATTGTCTGTCAATGTCGCATGGGTTTTTTATGAGTTCAAAAACTATAGTCTTATTAAGATTTAAGAAGGCATTAAGAATGCATTTAAAAAACAACATCTTAAAAATCATGAAAACACTATTTCATCTTGCACGCATTAATTTATTTTTTTACTGGGAAGGTATTTTGTTTTGTTTACGAATATGAATGTTCATCCATTCAGAAGTCATACACAACAAATTTTTTTTTTAAATTGGCAAAAAATCATCGGCAAGTGTTTCGTTTATAAAAATAAAAATCTTTGTTGACCGCAATAATATCTAATGGCAATCGATAGAAGTCAAAAGTTGAATTCAGAAAGGGGCTTCGCAACTTTCTGAAATACTTGCATTCAGAAGTTATACCCTGCAAGGTTTATAAAATGTTTCTAAAATCGATGATCGCAATAAGAGCTAATGGCAATCGAATAATAGCTAATGACAATCGATAGGGGGAAAATACAATTGACAAACGGTAGTTTTCGCTTTCTGAAATACATGCACTGAGAAGTTATAGCCAGCAAACTTTTCAAAAGTTTTTCGTTTATAAAAATAAAAATCTTAATGAATGGCAATCGATAACTGGAAAATTATAATTCAGAAACATGGGTTTTCACTATCTGAAATACTTGCATTAATAATCTATACCCAACAAACTTTTTGGATTGACAAAAATAGCTGCAAAAAGTTTTGCTAATAAAAATAAAAAACTTAGGTTTTTATTAAAAAGAAAATGTTTCCAATTTGATGCAAAATATAATATATGAATTACTTTCTTGCTTTTGCTTAATACTCATGATTTTTGTATTCGATCTCGCTTAGCCATTTATTGGCTAGCTTTTAGCCATTTTTTGTCTGCATTTAGCCATTATTGGTATAGGAATTCTGGCTTCGCTGTAGCTCGGTATCTTTGAAACATTCATCCAGTCCAATTACAAATTTTAAAAATCATAGAGGAAGACCTAGCTTTAAGAATGTTGTAGCTTGGACCACACTGTTTTAACGCACGGTGAGCTACAGGGTGTCAAAGTTGACTACATCGGACATGAAAAACATTTTTGACCTCATAACTTTTACAAATATTATCCGATTTTAATGAGTTTAAGCTTGCTGTAAAGCTTATAAATAGATAAAGATATCCTTAATATTTCTAGAGTAATTTGGCTCTGAATTTTAAAATGTTGGTTTTTGACCTCGACTTTTTTCGCGATTTCGTAATTATCTCCGGTAATACCATAGTCAAGATTTTCAAAAAAATATATTATGATTTTTGACAAAATCCTTGATAATATGCAAAAGAAATTTTTAAGTTATCCCAATTCATGTAGCTGTGAAAAAATCAAAGTGCACACTTTGAAATGTGGGTGAAAATGGGTAAATTTTGAGAAAAATAGAGCTTAAAAAACGATCGTAGAGTTTTTAAAACTTCTTTGCAAACTATATTAGATATATTTATTATAATTTATCTGGCTTTTAATTGCTACACGCGCCCTAACGACTGTGGCCAGGATAGCATATTTTCTAAAAATAGTAAAATTTTCAGAAGCATTTTATTTACCTGCGTGAAAATGTATATACGTATATTAACGTCTTGAAAGTTTACATCTGGGATTCATTTTATGGGCAGTCTAATTTGCACCCTTTTACGCATAGTTATAATGACTCGGCATAGGAAATCTTGTAAGCCCTACGTTTCAGATATAAGATCCGTTTGGAACTTTTATCTAGAACAACACGAGGAAAATTTTTGTCGAATATTTTAGCCCTCTACACAGAAAAAATTATGATAGATTTTTTTTAAACAAACATGTTTTTGAAACTGATTTTAAATCTTTATTATTGTCTCTATTTAGTTTGATAAATAATTTTGTTTGACTTATTATTTCATTTCATTTACCTACCGCCAATGTTAGCAACCTGATAAAATTATGAAATTCTTTGATTTATTTTTTATATTTCTCTAAAACATATTTTAATTGAAACAATTTGTTTATTGAACAAATCAGAATTTTTTTTTCAAACAAATAATTACAAATTATTGCATTTGAATTTACTAATTTCTTTATAGGACCTAAATTGAACAAATTTACATTTGGTTCAGGGAATTTGGTATTTGAAGTGAAAAATTAGTTTTTTCTGTGTATCTTCTTGATGTATGTGTGTTTTTGGCACTTTATTAAAAAGGAACCAAAACGCCCCTTAGTGGCGATATAGCCGGCTGCAATATTCAACAAAAATGTTCCAATGGTGTTGTATAAAAAAGTGCTAAACAAGAACCCATTTCCCGACTAACTACAAGTTACAAATCTACAAGTGAAATACAGTCTGTCGTTAGAACAAAATTATTTTTTTGTATTTGGCCGTTTTTAATTTTAAAGTATAGTTTACACAAAATAAGTAAAGAAGCAAAAACCTAAAAAAAACTTAACTCAGCTTTGAAAATGGCATTCTCTATATTAGTTTTATCATCTATAATGGTCGCTGAATCAGAAAAAATGTAGATTTTGTCCTCCTGTGCTATAATTGATTTTCATATTTTGTCAAATTTTTTATTTGATTATGTAGTGTTATCATATGCCTATTTGGCCAAATTGGTTTAGCTTATTTATTTTGTTACATTTTTATGATTAATTTTATTTGTTTGTTTTCGCTAATACTATATCTTTTTAAATAAACAACTTGGTTTGTTCTTTAATCAGCATTTATTTACATGATTTTGTTTCTGTTTTTAATTATTGTTTTTTATTTTGTCATTAATGAAAGTTCTTTCTCTAATCAGTGGCTGGTAGAGTCAAAAATTCGAGAATTTGTATACATATGCTTCAATTGACCACCACACCATGTGAAAATAATTTTGGTATTCCTCTAGCAATTAAACTCATGCCACTTCACTTTGAATTTTATGCCTATAAAATCCTAAACATAATAGATTCAATACACTAATATTATGCTATACATATATATATATATATATATATATATATATATATATATATATATATATATATATATATATATATATATATATATATATATATATATATATATATATATATATATATATATATATATATATATATATATATATATATATATATATATATATATATATATATATATATATATATATATATATATATATATATATATATATATATATATATATATATATATATATATATATATATATATATATATATATATATATATATATATATATATATATATATATATATATGTAGAGAGAGATCTGCACAATAACATTTCTATACGTGAAGTGGCAAATCTTGAAATTTTATTCAAAGTATCACAACCAGTGGTGTTAAACGTGACGATTTTTCGTCATTTTGATGAGTTTTTAGATGAAATTTACTAAAATGACGATTGACGATTTTTTGTTCAGTACCCCATATACTTTGACGATTTGTTGAGTTCTCTACCTGTTTCGTAATATTTCATACAAAACGCTAGATCTGATAAAAATATTTACATATTTTTTGGAGTTGATATATGTAAATTAAACCGACTCGACTTGTATGAAGATGAAAAATGTGTTTTTGTTACCCCTCTGAAATTAAAGACCGGTCTTTTTAATGAGGATTCCAAAAACATCTGAGGGGTCTAGCGACAACCACCCGTGTCTAAAAAAAAGTATATTTTTGTAGTTTTTTTGATATTTTCGTTTTTTCTCCCAAGACAACATATAAAAAACTACATCGTTTGAAAGATCTTTTCAAGCTGCATCCAATGATGCATTAAACTTTACTATTCATACCATCAGCAATGCGGTATTCCATTATAAACATGATTTTTAAAGCGTTTTTATTACAGGTGCTACTTGTATTAAAATAAATTTTACTTTTTTTGTAATTATTTGATTTGCGGAATTGGTTATTTGCTTCCGTTCTTAGAAACTTACGAGCTTTTGCAATATATAATATATAATAATATATAATACTATAATATATAATACTAAAAATAAGTAAAATTTATTTTAATGTAAGTAGCACCTGCAATAAAAACGCTTTAAAAAATCGTGTTTTTTATGGAATAATGCATTGCTGATAGCATGAATGATAACGTTTAATGCAACATTGGATGCTGCTTGAAAAGATCTATCAAACGATGTAATTTTTTTTCATATGCACATTGTACATACACTACGGTAAATGGAACTGACACAAAACAAGTCATGTGACCCATCCCCAGGTGATAGGGACCAGTCCGAGTTTTAACACTTCCTATGAAGAGGACCAGCCACTTTTATATGGGGATGGCTTAGGATGGGGTTAATTGATTGATACTTTGTATGCTCCTTGTAACTTGTCTCTGAACTATCTTATGGTGTCCTAATCGGTGTAGAATAGTATAAGTTATATATAAATATTATTCCAAACTTCAGCTGTAATTATCGATTGATTAATTTTTTTATTGTTACAAATCCAAGTAGAAATCGCATTTTATTTTTAAGCGGTGTTTTTGATAGGATTCGAACCGACAACCTCCCGCATGACAGGCTAGTACACTACCCACCGCACCATAGGGGAACTAATATTTCAATGTTATAAATACTAGTTAAGCTGGAGTAAATATTTGAATATAATGACGAAACAGGTTCCTGAGTGGTATGGCAGTCTCATTGAAGCGAGACAATTAATATTATATAGATACTATGTGATAGGTCTTAGATCAAGGTGCATCGAATTTGTTCAGTGCCGTTTACTACAATACTAGCCGGAGTACCAAATAAATTTACTCAAAATAATTAATATGTGACCATTTACACAATATGTTTTTTTTCACCATTCACTACTCCTTATTTTTGGTACCAGTCTCATTTTCTCAAGTCGTAGGACGAGTACTTTTGGATCAATTGTCACCAAATTTTCCGCAGGGCACATACATATTTTTTGTATATACATATATAATTAAAATCACATTCAACAGAGCCACCTGACAAGTGGTGATAAGTAAAATACACGTGAGCACTGACGATGGAAGTGTAGCTGCTTCCGAAAATGGCGCTACTCTGTTCTGCTGTCTACGTTGAAAAATAAAGTTGATGTTAATTTTTCCATTGTTCCTTGGAATATTAATCATGTCCAATTCTTGCTGAATTAAACGCTACGAACCTTAGCCTTATAATTAATTTGGATTCACAAATACGTTCGAAATAACTATATTAATAAACAATTAGCTACTGGGTTGCGCTTTTCATATTTTTGCATGTTCCTATATACTTAAGTATAAAATCAAACCAAAAAAGGTTATCTTAAGTAGAAAAAAAAAACAGAAAAATGGGAATGAAGAAAATTTAACCAATGGTCACACTGGGAAATTGGATTTGTATATCAACTTGGAAGTGATTTAATTCTCGTATTCAATATTCACGAAAAAGTTGTATACATATCGCGACCTCAGTCTCGTTTTGGCCCACCTACCATTTTAAAAACTTTTAGTTAAGTATGGGGTATATATATTTTGAATACCTTATTTCAGAATCCAAAAACTATTTAGCGAAATTGTTCATGATTTCTGAGATATCAAGCATTCATTATGCTCGATATCATCATTTTTGATAAATTTTTTGTAAACAAATTCTTTTTATTAAATAAAAAAATAAAAATCAGAAATTAAGTAAAATACCAAGTTTCATCAAATATCTTTTCTAATAACATAAATATTAATAACATTTATATGCTTATTTTCAATAAAAAGTAGAGAATTTCATCTCAATAACAAGTTAGTATACACATAGAGCAACAAAAGCTACTAAATAAAATAAAATAAAAAAGTGACTACTGGAGCTCAAAAAAATATATTTTACTTTCAGTAAAAATATGTTACTTTCTAATCGGATTGATGAAAGTTCACAAAAATGTACATTTTTCTTCCAAACATATGCCGGAAGCAGTGGTGAGAACACAAAAAATTCTATCGGATATAATTTGAGAAAACGTTATGTAAATCTTCTTTGTTGTTTTTCTCCATTCTGACTTTTTAACATATGGGCAAAACCAACACCAATAACATATGGGCTAAACCAATACTGAAAACTGAAGATTATATTAAAATAAAACAATAAAATTAGAAAGTAAGGTTTATTGTGCAAAAACTGTACTGAAATGTGCTTGTATATATACGGGTATATTGGCATTAAACTTCTGTTTCTAACTTTGCTGTTTTGTGTTCAAGCTTTTATTTTTTATAAAACAGCTGAATTGTTACTTTCTATAGAAATTATTGTTTTATTTTTATAAGAAAAGTGTGGGTTTTTTATCAAACAGTTGATTTGTAATGTGACGATTTTTTGATTTTGTAATTCTCTTTTTTATTTTATAATAAAAAATATTTCTAGTCACTAATTTGCTTTACATATTTTGTTAAATTGTCAACACTGTTTTCTTGTAGCCAACAAAAATAGAAATTAGTATAAATTGACTACACGACAAAAGTAGCATGGACAACAACCTGCAGCCAGAAATGCTAATTTTATGTTTCTACACGATGAAAGGCGATGCTCTTTTTAGTTATATTTGGTTGAGATCGAAAATCGTCGATTTGTAAAATAGTTTTTGAGTTGGGGGCCTGTAAAAACCTTTGCACAGATTGCCTTAAGAATCCATATATGACGTTTCAGTAGATGAATTAGCATTGCTCTTCCTTTAAATGAAGACATCATGAACTTAAACGTAGCTAAAATTTTTATATTATAAAAAAATATAGTTAAGAAATTTAATTTTTTTAAATTTCTACTATAAGCTCTAAATGCGTTATTCAACTACGTGTTAAAAAATTACTGATACCGATCTGACTGATCTCGAGATATTGAAGTTGTAAGTAGCAGAGAAGACAAAAATAGCAGAAAAAGTATGATTTTCACGCCGACACATCTACCTATATGTACTTCGATGCACTGAGTCCGAATCTGTCACACGTTTGGCCCGTTACCCCTTCAGTTTTAAGTAAATTGTAAAAAACAGTATTTCGAGATTTTAAATTTTTTTTTCGCAATTTACTCGAAACGTGAGGGGTAAGGATCCAAACGGACCTCAGATCGAACCTATACTGTCAAGTCAGAAGAAAATGGATGATAACTGATAGACCGAATTGTTTTTAGATATAGGTTAGAGGATTATATTCAAATCCCCTTTCAAACAAATGAAAACTTGAACTAAAATTTGATTTAGCTGTTTTGGAGCCACATACACACAGATTCAAGAGGATACAGCAAAGAAAGAGGTGATAAGTTTTAAGCGCTTTGACCGATTTTCTTTAAAAATAGCTAAGAACATACTAAACTACAACAAAATTGGTTCAGCTGTTTGGGCTCTACGATGGCGCAAACATACATACCTATACACAGACATTCACTAGAAACATATAACACCACCATTTTTTTGGTCAGGGGCTACAAATATCGGCTCATTTGGTTGAAATTTTATAATGGTAGCTATTTTTCAATCAAGCTGTTTCCTCTGCGTACATATGTAAAAGCAAAAATTACTCGATGCAGACCTTTAATTCAGACGCTAGCTCGCATGAGTAGGACATATAGCTACCCAGTAGGCCATGTCTTCGAGACATCATCGATGCTTGTGCGAAGACAGGCGAACTATTGACGACATTTTCGAACAAAGTGCACAGAAGTCGTGGATGACAACGTTGGTCGTCGTCAATGAATATATAACAATTTTCCGTCATCCCACGTCAAATTTTGTTTGTTTTTCTGTTCTCCATTGTTTCTTTTATAGTTCGTTTGTATACCTAACTTCCTTCCTTGATCCCTTTGTATTCTAATCTCTATTTCTCTCTCTCGCCTCTATATGCTTTTGTGTGTCTCTACCTGCTACCTGTTTCTCTTACTTTCGGTTTACTATTATGTTTGTATTTAATATTTTGTTTATAATCTGCTCTATTAGTTATTAGTTGTTTTATCCCTACGTAGGTAATAATCCGTAATTGTCCGTTTCTGGGTAATCCTTTTGTCTTGTTCATGTTCTACTACGTTGCCTAGACTATGGTTTTCTTTTGTGTAAAAATATGTTCACGGTTCAAATATTACGTCTGTAGCAGTGTTTATTTGTTCATTTATTATTCTTCCGTCAAAATTTTTTTGCTTGTATATTTCCATGTTCTCTAATATGTTCAGTAGCCGTCCTTTATGTTGTGAATGTAATAGTTTAACTGTTTTTCTAATATATCCTGGTGTACATTTGTTGTCGAATATGTGGTTTGCGAATTTCAATTCTGGTGTTATTCCTGGTTCTCTAAGTTTCTTGTTGTAGTCTCTCATGTGCTCGCGAAATCTTGTTTTTATCTTTCTTCCAGTTTGTCCGATATAACTGTGTTGGCATGTGCAAGTTAATTTGTATACTCCTTGTTTATCTAGGAAGTCTGCTTCGTTTGTTCTGTTTTGCAGTATTCGACCCAGGCTGTTTTTTGTTTGGAATGCTGTGTTAATGTTTTGTTTTCTAAAAAATTTTGCCAGTTTGTATGTTGATTTTCCCATATACGTAAAGGTAGCCCAGGCTTTCCTTTCTTGTTCCTGTTCCGTTTCTTACTTGCTTTGATATCTTTTATAATCTTGTCAACTAGGTCTTTATAATCTTGTCAACTAGGTCTTTTTTATATCCGTTGTTTTCCGCAATGTTATATATTATTCCTATCTCTTTCATATAGGCCTCACTTGTTAGAGGTATTCGTTCAAGTCTCGTTATTAATTGGCTTGTTGCTGCGTTCTTATGTTGTTGAGGATGGTTTGATGAATTGTGTATTATTGTATCTGTAGCAGTTGGTTGTCTGTATATTTCGTATCCAACTCTATTTAAGCTCTTGTTTGCCCTAATAGTTAGGTTTAGGTAATTTATCCTTTCGCTCTCCTCCATTTCGATTGTAAATTTTATGTTTTTGTGTTGTTTGTTCAGTAGATCCAGAATTTGCTCCTCCATATTACCTTCTAGTACACATATAATATCGTCCACGTATCTTGCATAGAATATTACCCCAAAATTGGTTTTTAAGTCCTCTACGTATTTCTCTTCTAAATTTTGCGTAAATACTTCCATGAATGCTGATGTTGGATTTCCCATTCCTAATCCGTTGGTTTGCCTATATATGCTATTGTTGAATTTGAAGTAATTTTGCTCCAATGTGGCTTTTAGCGTACTTGCGAGTTGCATTGAAAATTCCACATCTTCTGTTTAATTGAGTAGTGTTTTATGTAGAATGTTTATTGTCTCTGTTGTTGGGATTGAAGGATACCCAGGTATTCTGCTGTTGACGTACGTATAACTTTTCTGCTGTTGACATACAGTTTAAACCATTGCAGATCTTAAATAGCCATTCCAAATGAAAGATGATAAAAGGAACCTAAAAATCATTTTCAAATATCTATTCAATTATATTCATTTTAATATAGTTGGCGGACTTTTCATTTTTCTCTTTTTCACAAAATGTGTCTTTTCGGCGCAATATTGAGTTTTGACTACCATTATAAATGTAATGACTACCATTTTAAATTTAGGACAAGAAAAAGCCCACGCGTTTGCGCTCTATAGTGCCGCAAATGTGCCAGCCAGATATTAAAAACTTTTTAAACAAATTTATTATTCCTAAATAAATTGGAACATATAATTTGTATGTATTTTTTGAGTTCCCTTGTAATCTCCCTTATTTTGATATCCTACTCGATAGACACGAGCGAAAAACAATCGGGTAAAAACATGTTTTGTGGTCAATTTGAACTCGTTAATCTGCATAAAGCACGACAACCTCGACGAAGCTGTTACTCTTGTTGTCGGCAACAAAACTGTATATACTTCATATTGTATGCAGCTGTTTTTCGTCTTGTCGTCAATAAGGCTTTGTAGTACAAATTTGCATAATTTTTTCAGAACAAATTCTTATTTTTGTGTGTATGGAATGTATAGTATACCTCGTAGGTGAAGTACTCGAGATATCTTCGATGCACGTGTGAAACAAATATCTATCACCAGTGACAAATTGACGACCTTCCAAGCAAACTATTAACGATATTTTCGAACAAAGGGCACAAAAGCCATTGATGATAACGTAGTAACTTTTTTTTTTTAAAGAGATGTAACACAATCAGGCAATTAATGCCTACCAGTTAATTAATTAATGTGTTACCTTCTTTGGGAAAGGGATAGTGTAGAGAGAACAGGTGGTGAAGTGGGAGAGAGATAGAAAGCTTAATTCATTTACAACACTGCTATTACGTGTTGCAAGCCCCTTTGGTGTCAAGTAGAGGCATCGAGTTGTTTAAGCTGTGTAGCCATTTTATTAGTTCTTTTACTTCGCCGACGGCTTTGCTACAATACCGACGAAGGAGGGTACTGTGAAGTGCATTAGGATATGTTATTATTACTCGCCACCGGTACTGCCACAGTGACCAGTGCTATGCCTTCATCACTTTAACAGTTCAACAACAAACAACACAATAACACACGAATGCACATGAGAAAAATGCATGATATTGTTAGCTTGCCTGAAACTAGTCTCGAACTCAAGATCTCAGGGTTGGTAGTCAAACGCGCTAACTACTCAGCCAACAGCACCCTAAAATGTAAAAGACTAGTACGCTACCTAATAGGCTTCCGAGGAACTCTTTAATGTAAATTAATGGAAGCACCATAACTTCGATGCAGTTGTTGCTCTTGTCGTCATCAATAATGCTTTGTAGCACAAATATACATAATCTGTTCAAAAGAAGTTCTGTATACACGACAAAGTATAACACCTTGTTGCCAAACTTATTTCTAAATGTGTTTTGTAGGTTACAAATCATTAATTGTCTTGCAGACAACATTGATGATAGTGTCGTCGGTAACAACTGGGACTACAGGGATAGATTTGTGCATACACGAAACGTATATACACATCGGTGTTGTATTATATATACATAAGTAATTGTATAGATTTTAGTTAAACTTTATAAGGCAGAGTTAATAAAAATGTGCATACATACATATGTATTTACGTAGATCCTATTAGTGTTTATGTTTGTTTTGTAAATGTGGTTAAAGTGTTTAATTAGAGGAAATTAACGCTTTTACAATATTAGGTGGTGAATAATATGAAATGTTCTTATTTGCTAAACTAAATACAAATACATAAATTAGGTATGAGCATAGGCGTAGACCGTTGATATATGAAGAACAAAAATGTTATAACAATCGACTTTGAATACCTTCACAAAGTAGCATGTTGCTAAATTATATACACGAACAATTTTTCATACATTTTCTACAAATCATTTAGCACTCTACCTTAGCTAGAATTTGGAATAATTTCATGAATTTAATTTTAAAGTTGCTTCATTAATATGTAAAATAAAATTGTAGTTCTTTTAGCCATATAATTAAAAAACTACTTTGTGTCGCACAAACGAATCATACAATTGTTGAGATCTCACAAAAATAAGTTATATGCATTAAACCAAAAAATCCATTTTTTTTATCAAAAATTGCTTTTCATGCAAAATGTTTTTTTTACTTCACTGTTACTAATGCAGATCATCAGTAAACCTTTACAGAAATATCTCTTAGAAAAGAAATAGATATTTTTAGCAATATTTCAAAACCGTCCTTTCACGAAAAATGACTTTTCTTCTTTTGAAAACTTTTTTTTAGTTCCTCGAAAACAATATTTGATTTACGACTTTTTTATATATGACATATCCAAAAATTTTCCATTACTTTTCAGTTACTCACGAAAACCGCTAATTTACCCAAAACCTCGAAATATGATTTTACACTGTCATACAATTTTTGTTAGGAACGTTGTTCATTTTATTTGAATATTTTAATCTCGAACAATTTCAAATAATGGCAAATTTTTTTAATTATTCAGCAACTATGATTTGAACAAAGGTTCGGAACTTCGTTCTGTTTCTTATCATGTTCAACTTTAAGCTTTTTGATTTCTATCATCACCAGCATCATTACATGTGTACAAATTCAAAATTATTACAATATTAAAAGAAAAAAAACTCCAGATTATAATAACGTCATTGAATTTTCAAATTGATACTATAGACAAAATAGGAGCCTTACTCTTGGTTGTTCATTTTATTTGAATATTTTAATCTCGAACAGTTTCAAATAATGGCAAATTTTTTTAATTATTCAGCAACTATTATTTGAACAAAGGCTCGGGTTCTGTTTCTTATCATGTTCAACTTTAAGCTTTTTGATTTCTATCATCACCATTACATGTGTACAAATTTAAAATTATAACAATATTAAAAGAAAAAAAAAACTCCAGATTATAATAACGTCATTGAATTTTCAAATTGATACTATAGACAAAATAGGTGCCTTACTCTTGGTACATTTTGTATTAGTATGGCTTAAATACAAATTTTTCAACAGCAACAAAACCGCAGTTAGTTATAATAAAAGGTATTATAAAAAACAAATTTTTTTTATACAAGAATTTTTTAAAGTTTATACAATTTTTGTTGCATTAGTTAATGAAAATATGAATTTAGAATGCTTCTTAATGCATTTGAGCTTAAAAATATTGATATGTTTAAAATTTGTTTGCAATTTTTCTATTTGGTATCAAAATATGTTATCCCAATTAGGAACAAAAATGCACAACTGTCGAATAAAAATGTAGTTCAACACTTCGATTGATTTCAACAAACAAATGTTAATAAAATAAAAAAATTATTTTAAAAATATAATGAAAACAAATGTAAAATTTAGTAAAACTAAAAAATGTTTGTGCGTGGAAAAAAATTTACAAATAAATGTATTTACAATTTAGTGCATTGCGCTCTAATTTATGTTGAATTCAAAATACCTATACGTGTAAAGAGACTTATCAGTATTTTATTGACAACCCGAAAGTTGGCTATCTATGTATTTATCTATGATTTCTGCAATATAAATTTTAGTTACAGTTAAAAAAAATTTACAAACAAATTGCAGTTAATGAAAATTTTAATGAATTATTTGAATTCCATATTAAATGCTTCTCTACATCTGGCAATTTATTAAAGGTTACAGTATTATCACAAAAGGAAGCATCTAATTTGTTTTAGAATTTAATATATTTTCCATTTGATCTAACCCTGAAGTTGGTATTGTGCTTCTTTTGTTGGTACTGTTTCAGTTAAAATCAAATTTCATGAAAATGATTGTGTATAAGAGCCGTAAGGATTAAAGTTTCTGAACTCCAATGAACAGTAAAGTTGTTGCCATTTCTTAATATTTCATGCAACATTTTAGCTGTTGCTATACAAAATTTTAAATCTTCCTTTAGATGAAAAATAGTAGCACGTGATGGGCGTCTTTTAAAACAACGTATTATTCCACAATTTCGTGCATCTTGTAGATAACAACGTCTTTTCTAGAATTCTGAAGTCCAGTTGTGTGCTTTTCTGTTATTAATACTTGTACGATATGTCAAACAGTCTGATTGATGCTCTGGTTCTTTAAGTTAAGTTAATTTTGCATGCAAAAATAAAATTTTAATCATTGCGGTCTGAATAATTCCGAAACTATTTAGTACGTTAAAAAATAATATTATAACGGCTTAAATGTTATTTTATTCCAAATTTTTAAGTTTGTTTTCTAAGGAAATTGGATAACTAGTTTCGAAGTTATAATGAAATTAATGGGGCAACTTCTCAAAAACTCGATTTTTTGCAAAAATCGGGTAATTTCACTTTATTGTGAATAAAATCACTATTTGTTAATCGATTTTCGTAATATAAAGCTTATTTTATTTGCGGTATATGTGGCTTTACGGTGAGTGTATAAAAATGGTATCATTTTGCAATTTTCGATTTTTTATGAATTTTTAATGAATAAAAATATTTTGATTTTGCACAAAAAATTTATATCTTTCATCATTGCGTTCTGAATAATTCTGAAACCATAGAGTATATAAAAAAATAGTGTGCGAGCAGCTTAAAGGTAATTATATTTAAAGCTATTCAGTTGTTTTTGTAATCAATTTGGACAACTGCTTTATAAGTTATGATAAAATCAGTGGAGCAAACAGCAGGCTCTTCAAAAATCCCAATTAAAAAAAATATCCATAGAATTTTAAATTTTGACTGTTTTTGTCGTTAGGGGACTATAACACAACAAATAAATATAGTTGCACTCCCCGGAATTTTTCTTGTTGCATCAGTAAAATTCTCGAAAAAGCTATTGAGAACATACCGACTTACTTCATTAAAACTAATAATAAAATACCACCTTATCAATTTGGTTTTCGTAGCCAGCACAATACTATACAACCACTGCTGAGAATAAAGAATTTATTGCATTCCAAATTTGCTTACCAAAAATCAACTGCGATGGTGCTGCAAATGTTAAAGCCGCTTTCGATTCAATGTGGCACAACGGCTTATTATATAAAATGATTCAATTCAACTTTCCACTAAATCTTGTTAAAATTATTCAATATTTTCTGTCATGTCCTAGTTTTAAAGTACATATCGGTTCTGGTTATTCCGCAAGTTCCAGTGTCCCAGCGGGTTGTCCTTAGGGCTCATGTCTCTCTCCTATATAATTTATACACACACGATATTCCTCAACTTTTGCATATGATACGATAGTTCTATGTTCGGATAAGTTTTCTGTTATGACATTAACAGAAAACTATTTGCAAGGAGCTTTAGCTGAATTTGAACAGCGATAAAACCCAGGCAATATATTTCACGAGAAAACGAAAAGCTTATTATATCCCTCAAAGTATGTATTAACATAAGCAACCATTTGATTCCATGGGAACAACAAGTTAGATAATTAGGTGTAATACAAAATCCTAGAATGAAACTGAAAGATCACATACTATTTATTTTAAATAAGATATATATTATAATTCGTATACATAATTTTATAATTTGTATCCCTTAATTAATCGAAATTTAAAATTAAGTTTAAATAACAAACAAATTACTCTTAAAACCATTTTTCATGCAGTATTTTTTGTGCAGCTCCTATTTGGGCAAAATGCGCTAAATTGCACATTAAAAAACTTCAAATCTCCAAAAATAAGTTACTCAAGATGATTTACAACCTTCTTTGGTATTTTTCTACTCATAGACTACGTGCACACGCAAATATAGAACAAGCAAATAGTAAATTAAATAGGCTTTCGTATAACTTCTATACTCATATTTATAGACTACTACCAGCTTAGTAGATTAGTTTGTAGTACACTGAAAAAATTTATTTTTCATTTCAGATACCAAATTCACTTAATCAAATGTAAATTTGTTCAATTTAGGTCGTATAAGGAATTTTGTAAAATCAAATGTAAAATTTTTTTAATAATTTGTTTGAAAAAATTCTGATTTTTTCAATAAATAAATTGTTTGTTCAATCAAAAATGTTTACAGAAATAAATCAAAGACTTAAATAATTTTATCAGGTTGCCAACATTGGCGATAGCAAAATGAAATGAAATAATAAGTCAAACAATATTATTTATCAAACAAAACAGAGACAATAATAAAGATTTAAAATCTGTTTAAAAAACACCTTTGTTAAAAAAAGCTATCATAATTGTTTCTTTGTAAAAGTTTCATCTAAAATCATATAAAAATTTTTAAATAGGTTTTTGTCAATGTTTCTTTCCAACTTTGGACATATCGAGCCATAACCGCCAAAAAGCTCAAGCGACATGCTTTTCGAAAATCGTTTTTGGACGAAAATCGATTATTTACGATAAATCGGACTATCTGTCAAAGTTTCAAAGTCCTGTCTGTCATGTACCGTTACGGAAATACACCAAAAGAAATTTTAGCTTAAGTGCATTTTCCTTTAAATTTTAAATTTTTTTATATTTTTTTGTAACTGCAATGTGTCGCTTAAGCTAAAATTCTCTTTTGCAAGAAGAGCAAAACTAGTATCAAAAACTGCAAAAAATGCCATTTTCGGAAACACCAACTCCAATTTCAATGATACGCGCCAATTAAAGATAATCAAAAATTTTAATTTTCAGACCACGGACACCTCCCGTTTCTAAAATATACCATCATGAAAATTGGAAAATTTTTAAAAATTTGACTAAAGTCGCCATAAAAAACGAAGTATAACTTCTAAATTCAAAGCTGAAAAAGTTTTATTTGATGTTATTTTGCAAGTTATAATATTGCTTTTGATACGATGTACATCTCGAATTTTTCCGCGAGTAGTTCAAAGGTCATTTGGGGAGGTCTTGAGCTAAAAGGGCTATATCTCAAAAAATATTTTTTTTTAATATTAAAAACATATATGTCAGTTATAAAACTCTTTTCTACACATTCGAAACGTTTCATGGTGGCGCCGCTTCTAGTTTCGGAGTTATAGAGCAAAAGATGGACCAAAGTTTGATTTTAGTTTTATAAATAAAATCATACTGCTTTCCAATTTTTTATTTTTGAATTTTTAAAATTTTTCAATGCAATTAGGATGTGCTGAACACGGGAAAAATATTTTCTTCTTCAGTTCGGCCATTGTCCAGATAACGGTCCATTCATGTTTTTCAATCTGCACTTCTTTTTAAAGCACCATCTAGATTAAAAGGCAGACTCAATTATTATTTCCATTTTGTTCAAAAGACTGCTAAAATATGCTTCGAATAGTGGTTCATTTGCTCTGATCGGATAAAAAATGACTGGGTTATAGTCGATCATATTTAAAATTTATTGAACTTTTTAATGATTTTCTCCAGATGTTATCATTTTGGAAGATACTTTGTACCACAAATAATAATAAATCCATAGTTTTATAATTTTATTGCATGGTCAATTCGATCTCAAAAAATTAAGTCATAATGGATCGCAATCGGAAAAAAGTAAAAAATGCTATAATGAAAAAACGGAAACATAAGCATTTAAATTTATTAGCATATTATTTATTTATTTATTTTTTTTATTTTGTTTTTACTACTACTTTTTTTTACTAAATTTGGATACGAGTGTTATTTCGGTCCATTATAGCTTACCATTTTTGAAATCGAATTGACTATGCAATTAAATTATAAAAAATATGAATTGTGTTATTATTTTTGGTACAAAGCATCTTCCGAAATGGCAACAACTGAAGAAAATAATAAAAAAAATTCATAAAACATTAAATTTGATCCACTACAGCCCAGCCATTTCTTATCCGATCAATGCAAGTGATCCACTATTCCTAACGAAATTTAGAAGCCTTTCAAACAAGATGTAATTCTTTTAATCGAACCACCGGTTGATTCTATATGGCGCTTTAAGGACAAGTGTAGATCGACAATCCCGAATTTACCATTATCTGAACAATGGACCAAATGAAGAAGAAAATATTTTTACCGTGCTTAGCACATTCCAATTGCTTTAAAATACATAAAAAAATTCGGCACTCCAAAAGTAAAAAAATGGAAAGCAGTATAATTGTATTTATAAAACTTAAATTAAACTTGGGCCTTCTTTTGCTCTATAACTCCGAAACTAGAAGCGGCACCACCTTCAAACTACGGGAATGTATACGAATGAGTTAAATAACTAGCTAAATTTTTTAAGATGTTTAAAAAACTGTTTTTTGAGTTTCAGCCTTTTCAACTAAAGACCTCCACATATGACCTTTGAACTTCTCGCGGTCGCGGTAAAAATTTTAATGTAATTTTTATCAGAAGCCTTATTTGTACCTGCAAGATAACATCATCTATAACTATTTCACTTTTGTAGTTTAGAAGATATAGTTGAGTTGGGAAAGACACTTTTGTCATATCTTGACGATTTGTTCCATTTTCATGACGTCATATTTCGGGAACCAAATGACCTTAGTATCTAAAATTTTTTTTAACATTAAATATATTCTGACATACACTATCTGTGGTGAATTTTATTGAAATCGGAGAGGTTCGACGAGAATTACTTTTGATTTGACATGTAATTACCCAGCTGTCTTGCTTGCTCTTCTGCCCCACTGTGCAATGTAAATTATATCTAGCAAATAAATAATTGAATTGAAAATAGCCAGTGCATAGGGGCAAAAGCATATTAAAGCGCATGATAAATCAACTACTATCTTTTGACAAGAAATAATGGTACAATTGGAAATGTAATATTATATGTATTGATATCAAATATGTAAAGATATCATACATAGCGTTCCGAATAAATCTATGAAAACAACACAAAAAAAATTTTTTTTGTACACAGAAAAAATTATCAGCAACAATTTTTGCAACAGAAGTTCATCTAAAAATATATTAAATTTTCAGTAAATGTTCTTTACGTAATCAATGAATTGTTTGTTTGACTCTTATTTAAGAAGCAAACACCAGAAACAACAAGAAAAACTGTGTGGTTAATGTCGTTGCGTTAATTCTCATTCGTTTTCTTAGAGTCTTTAGATAAACATTCAGACTTGAACACATTTAACAAAATGAAATTTTATAAATGCTTACTGAATGATGATGACCCAGACAAAAATTTTTTTTGATATATTGCAAAGAATCTGGTAAATATTTTTGTTTGATTAAGTAAACTATTTTGTTTAATATTTGCTAGTATTTTTAGACTTATGTGCTGTTTCCACAATGCAAACAAACACTGCTTGTCTAAAATTTGTATGGAAATCTCTCAAAAAACTGAGTGCTTTTCATATAAATTTTAGACAAGCAGTGCTTGTTTGCATTGTGGAAACAACGCATTAATATTTTATAAATTCAGACAAAAATATTGTTTGATGTTTTTCAGAAAATCCAGTAAATCTTTTTGTTTGACTTAGCAAATTGTTTTGTTTACAATTTGTAAATATTTTTAGACAAATTGTTTTATAGATTTAAACAATTTGTTCACTGAATAAAAATCACTTTTTTTCAATGAAATTTTGAGATATTTTTTGTCTATATTGACAAATTTGTTTGTAGGTCCTAGACAACATATTTACTATTTGATTGAATTCCTTTACAGAAAATGAAATTTAGTTTTTTCTGTGTAGGTATGTAAAAAAAAATTTCAAGTTTTCAGTGTCATTATAATTTTTTGGTACTCATCTGTGGAAAATTTTGTACCAATTGTCTTCAATGTACTTGTCCTATTACATGTGGAAATAGGAGTGGTACATTATGTTTTCGAGCGGTGAAAATAGAACATATCAATCTTTTAGCTAGAACAAAAAAAATATTTTTGCTTTTCATTCAACAAAATCAGAACAAAATTAAAGGGGAAGGATCATCGAGACCATTATGGATAAGTTTTGAACATACCTGTAAGGAGACAATATATGCCCTCAACCAGTAATGCAAGAAACCTTAAGAAGTCAGTTTTGGACACACATGGGAGGAGAAAGTTTTCGCGCCCGTCTGAAGGCCAGCCATTGAGGAAAGATTAAGTATGTTATGGCAGTTTTAGACATACTCGAGAGGAGGAATTGGTTATGCCTTGCCGAAGGCCGGCAATGCTGGAAAATTTACGTAAGCGAATTAAGTAAAAAATTTTGGAAATGAAATAACCTCAAATAAACTGAAATAACGTAAAAAAATTAAATAGCTCATGATATAAATATTTTTCTTATTTAAAAACCCCAGAATGAATGAAATAACTCCCAATAAAATACGCAAAACGAAATAACTTCCAACACCATTTTCTTGAAATAATTCCAACAAGATAGAATGAAATAACAGGTAACGAGTTGCAAGTTATTTATTTATGAAATAACTCTACATTTCGTATGAAAATATTTTGTATTATATAATTTTGTCGTTGGGTGTTGTTTCATTTATTATTTTTTTATTTCATGGTACCTAAGAAAAATTCATGATGGTGATAAGTGCCCTGAAGAGGGAACCATTTCACGTTCTCAGTCATAATTTGCTTTGTAGACAACGCGCTAACTACTTCAGCTAAAAGCCATCAGAGAAATTTATTTTAAGTTCTAAAGCTTCCATTTTCATTTATTAAAGTATACGTATATATATATATATATATATATATATATATATATATATATATATATATATATATATATATATATATATATATATATATATATATATATATATATATATATATATATATATATATATATATATATATATATATATATATATACGTATATATATATATATATATATATATATATATATATATATATATATATATATATATATATATATATATATATATATATATATATATATATATATATATATATATATATATATATATATATATATATATATATATATATATATATATATATATATATATATATATATATATATATATATATATATATATATAAAGGAACCCAAGATGAGAAAATGAAAGCCTGAGCTATACTATATTTGGTTCTAGATTAATACGTATATTACATTATTTATGCCGTAAAAATGCTGTAGCATAGTAAAATTTTTCCAAAGGCTATGCTATTCTTTGAATTGGCATATAAATATATATTTCTTTTTCTTATCAACATATATTTAAGGATAATAATAATAATAACCGCAAAGGGATATATATGTTTAAATTTTCTTTAATAAACCAATAAATTTAGAGCTGTTTGGAAAGGTTAAGTTTATATTTTCGTATTAAGTATAAAAAAGGGCTTTTAAAATATATAACAAAAGTGTGTAAAGGTTTTCTCTACTAATGCAGATTGACAAACTGATAAAGACAAACATTGTTTTCACAACTAGATATAGAAGTACCTTACAAATGTTCATCTTTTCTAAAATACTACTAAGAAAGTTTTGCTGTCATTGACCAATTGAAAGGCGATTAAGGTTGACATTGACCAACATTTTTTATTATATTTGGTTAAAATAAGTATTTTTTATACCTTTTTATTACTCTTTACGACTTTTATTGTAGGAGGATTATTATGTATGTTGTAAGTTCACACACTCTAACATTTGCTACGTGACAAATGATATTTGCTCAAGATAGTTTAATATGTTTGCCATATCTTTGGTAAGATTTCCTTTTAGAGAAAGAAATAAAAGGAATTATTCTTGCGCAATGATTTATTACGATTTCTTAAGAATATTATCAAAAAATAATGCATGAATAACACTTTGCAACAAAATGAAACTTTTGTCATGACCATTTGATCACCACAAAATTTTTTTTTGATGTGTTATGGTCCTCTAACTACAAAAACAGATGATTGTCAAAACTCTAGTGACACGTTTTTCAATAGGTTGCTACACAGATTTCATCATAACTGCGGAGTTCGTAATCCAACTTTATTACAAAAAAGACTAAAAAGTTTGGAATAAAATTACCTTTAACATAATTTTGTTTAAATACTTAATGGTTTCGGAACTATTCAGACCGCAATGATGAAAAAAAACATTTCTTTATACAAAATTGGATCTTTTTTTAATTTATAAAAAATCAAAAATTGCTTAAACTTACCATTTTTATTAACTGATCATAAAGCAACATACAGATAGTACAAATAAAATAAGCTTTATTTGACGAAAATCTGTGGATCAAAATAGATTTTATTTATAATAAAGTGAAGTCACCTAATTTTTGCAAAATTGCGAATATTTACATTATACAACAAAAGCAATTTTTGTTTAAATAACAAGGCTACCACCAAAAAAAGCACACGTTTATCAGCGTTTTGAAAGTTTTCATATGGGATTCATTTTAGGGGGAGCTAAGTTTCCATGCCTTTTTGATATAGTTCTACAGACAATTTTGATTTAAAAAGTTAAAGTTAAAAGTTCGATAAACTTGCCGAAACAATGACATTTTGAAGATGTCACAACTTTTGAAATAAACATTTTAATTTTTCTCTTTTTACATAAATTCGGCATAGGATGAAAGAAAATATCTGACCAAATTTCATCAAAATCGAAAAGAGTCGTGTCTAAGTGTAGGTCGATTTGACATGGAGTTGCACCTATGTGACTAAAGATAATAGAAAATTTCTGATTACACCAAAAGACGAGCCTTAAATTTCTGTATTTATAAATACCGCAGTTTTTGAAATTGTCTTAGCCCGAATTATAATTAAGTGCTTTTCTCAATTTTACGAAAAAGATCACAACTCGTTTTTTTTTGTGGTGAAGTACTAGTTAGAACAATACGAAATTTTTACAGCTAATACATATGAATAAATAATGTCGATATTCGGTAAAAAGTGATCAAATGAAAATTTTTAGTTAATACAGTATTGATAAACAAGTGAGATATATAATGAGCAATTCTATAGAAGCTTTTTAGTTAAGGAGCTCAACAGTATTTTGTTTGAAAGCTAAGAATGTTTTCTGTATCTTAAACATTTTTCAAATTGCGTCTTAAATGATGATAGATACTCAAAATTTAAAGTCTTGGGATATACTGATTTCGAACTAAAAAAAACGGAAATTTTAAATCTTGGAAAATGTGTTTTCTTTAGCAACATAATATCTAAATAGAGAGCACATTTTGAGTGTGGTAAATTTCTCACTTTAAAAAATTCTCAAAATATGTAGTGAGTAGTAACATATCAGCATTTATTCGGGAGAAAGTGAAATTCTTGCAAAGCTCGACGTAGTACAAAGAAGCCGAAAAGAAACTTGAAAAGCTCGATGCAGTATAGAGAAGCCGAACCTATGAGGTTTCCCAGGTCAAAATATAGGGACATCCACTAACATATAACTAAGTTAATGAAAGGAAATTTTAGAGCCAGTTTAAATGTGCAAGTTTCTTGAAAGTCCAGGAAATATTTTCAATATCGCGCTACATTTCTGTGGTGAGGAATTTTGCCTATAATTGTGTTATTATCTACTAAAAATAATTCCAGATGAACTATTATGGACGTTTTTCCATCCAAAGCTAATGCATTTATAAAATTAATTTTTCCATTCCCCGCACCAAGTTTTTCTAAATATGAAACAATTGAAATGCATATAGAGAATGCTTAACCCTCAACAAATAAATTTCATTTGAAATAAAATTATGACACTACGTCATATAATAAATTTCTTAAAATTTAAAAAAAAATATTAAAAAATTAGCAAGTGCATGAAAAAAATAATGACAAAATTTTATATCAGACAAATTTATATCTTGATTAAAATGCTACTAAATTAACTACGCGTCGAATAGTGGCTAACTCGGTTTGATCGGATAAAAAAATTACTGAGTTATAGTGGATCAATCAAAAAGCACGAAAAGATGTACTACGAAATTGCCTTCAAGCTGCTTTGACATAGTGTTTCGATTTCCTCAACGCTTTCGGAGTAATTCAGAAATTAGAATGGAAAAAAGTGTTTTTTCATGGAAAATTAAAAAATTTTTTCTTTCTAATATTTTATAAAAATTTTAAAATTGCAAAAACTATAAAAAAATAAGCCACATGTCATGAAAATCTGTGAATATGTTTTGATTTTATTAGCAATTAAGTGTTTACACCCGAATACTTAAAAGGTACTTTCAGTAATAAATTAAGTGGCTGGATGTATTCACTGAATTGCTAATAAAACCTTAAAACTTAACGTTAAATAATTTAGCATGAAAAGATACTTTTTTTGACTCCAAAAGGTTTGGGCAAATCAAAAAACTGTGTTAACACAGTTTGTAGATACTTCTGTAATGCATCTTTTGGTGTTTTTTGATCGAAATCGGGCATACCGTTCTCCAGTTAAGGTGAAATATACTGATATACATAGTGAAAATATTAGACAGGCCCATTAAAAAAGGTGATAGGAAAAAACTTATACCAGATCTGGTATACTATAAATAGACTATAAGCATGTTGAAAGTGTAATCTGTGCTTTCTTTTCTTCTCTTGTGAATAATGAATTTTAGACAAATTTCGCAGAATATAAAGCCTTCACTTCTTATTGCTTGTTTAGTGTTGGTAAAAAGTTTCTATAGAATTTTAGACAAAAATAATTGAAGGCATTGTTATTAGTACACCTCTTAGCAAATTTGTCACGTTGCGTTGTAAAATAATAAATATTTCGTAATATTTTAACGCAAAACTTTTAAACACATTTTTACAATCACAATAAAATTTTATTTAAAATACATAAATATGCATTTAAAATGGAAATAGATACTTTTGTTTTATTGTTCTTCAATCCAACACAAACATAATGCAAACGCTTTTAACAAAATTAAATTGCTTCCTATCAACAGGAAGACTAGGACAACAGAAAAGAATACATTTCAAATTCTATCAAGCATTTGTCTATCTACGAGTTGCTCTTGATTATGCTTCCTTGTTTGGTTTTATTTACTCGATACTTTGTTTTTTGTGTAGTTTATATTTTGAATAATTCTGCCATCATGTAATTGTCTGCATATTCTATGGAATTGTATTGCAATCGAAGTCACTGATTGTTTTGTTGTGTTATATCTATGTGTAACATTTGCCAGTTTTTATACCATGAATGGTATTCCAGCTATCAATCAATGGTTAAATAACATCAACAGAAACAATAGAAACAAACAAGGGGAGTCTTAACAATTATTTTTAAGAGCACACCACAGCGCAGTTTGCATTGATTGCAATTCCCGTTTGCGTTTATAAAACTTACATATATTGTTTTCTACCTGTACCTAGCTACGGATATTTTGTATTAAATACTTTTATTATTTACATTTCGAAATTATAATCAGTGATATTTATTGATTCTTGAAGTTTTTCTTCCTTTGCACATACATACAAACATATGTATACAGAATAAATTACACTATGCAACAAAATACAAGTTTTGTCATGACCTTTGATCACCACTATATATTTTGAAGTCGCCTAACTACAAAAAGAGTCGAAATTTAAAATACTGTGAATAGGTTTTGTTTATTTTTTCTAAAATCGGTGGATAAATGGTGATTTTACTCACAATAAATTGAAGTTACCTAATTTTTGCAAAAATTGCGAATATTTACACTATAAAACATAATAATTATTTTTTGTATGGGCGTTTTGAGAGTTTACATCGGCGATCTATTTTATGGTAGTTACATTTCCCTCCCTTTTGCACATACATAGTTATACCGACTTGGCATAGAATATCTTGTAGGGCTTACTTTTAATGTGTAAGATGTGTTCAACAGTTTTACATAAAACACCACGCGAAACATTTTTGTTAAACAATCAAGTCCAATATAACGCCTCTGAACGGGATTTTTTTGCCTCTTATTTATTTAGATGCCCAAAAGACCCATACATCGAAAAGCTAGAGGGTTAAAGTACTCTACAAAAATTTTAACCGTTGTGTTTAATATAAAAGTGCTAAATACATTTTATATGTTAAACGTAAGCCCTATAAGGTATACTATGCTGAGTCAGTATAACTACACAGAAAAAATTATCATAGCTTTTTTTTAAGCAAATATGTTTTGGAAACTGATTTTAAATCTCTATTATTATCTCTGTTTTGTTTGATAAATAGTTTTGCTTGACTTATTATATCATTTCATATTGCTACCGCCAATGTTGGCAGCCTGATAAAATTATGAAATTCTTTGATATATTTTTTGAATTTCTGTAAAACATTTTTTGACTGAAATAATTTGTTTATTTGAAAAATTCAGAAGCTTTTTTCAAACAAATTATTAAAAATTTTTGCATTTGAATTTATAAATTTCTTTATAGGACCTAAATTGAATAAATTTACCTTTGATTCCGGGAATTTGGTGTTTGAAGTAAAAAATTAATTTTTTCTGTGTATGTGCAAAAGGGGAAAAATTTAACTGCCGCTAAAATGAATCCCAGATATAAAATTTGCAAGACGCCGAATATTAGAATATTGTTATTTAAAAATAAAATTGATTTTAATAATATGATTATTTCGAAAGTATTTGCTTGTTAATCCTAATTGATTATTAGGCTAAAGTTCATAACGTTATATTAAGAAAGAATACGGCATGAATAACATTCCAAGGAACTAGGGAAAAGTTAACATCAACTTGATTTTTCAACGTACACAGCAGAAGAGAGTAACGCCACTTTCGGAAGCCGCTACACTTTCATCATCAGTGGTCATGTGTATTTTGCTTATCATCACTTGTTAGGTGGCTCTGTTGAATGTGATTTCAATTCCTATACATACAACTTTTTCGTGAAAATTGAATAAGAATATTAAATCAATACAAGTTGACATTGAGCTGCATTTTTTCCATCGGATTATTTTTCTTTCTTCCAATTTTTCAGATATTTTTTTTTGTTGTTTTATACATAAGTATATATGAACGTGTAAACATGCGAAAATCTCAAGCCAGTAGCTAATTATTTATTAATATAATTATTTCGAACGTATTTGTTTGTGAATCCAAATTGATTATTAGGGTAAGTTTGGTAACGTTATATTCAGAAAGAATTAGGCATGGTTAACATTCCAAGGCACGAGCGAAAAGTTAACATCAACGGGGTGGAACTTAAAAAATGTTTTGGTGTGGCCATATTCTTGGCAATTCAGGCATTAGATGGGCCCAGCTCATGTATGTGGCTCCTTTACGGTAGCTCTTCGATGCAGCAAATATCTTAAATTACAAATAGGATGTATTTCGTTCTTTTCTTATTTCATGTCACCTAGTCTTTCTCTGTTTTTGACGTTTGAAACGTTTTTAAATTTAATTTTATCTCTGCTAGATCCACATATGAATCGATAGCTTTTATCACTACCTGCAGGCCTGTTTCACTTTTCAGCTGGTGGGTGTAATAATGTTTATTTTGTGTTTCAAACTCTGATACAACTGTGCAGTAGTTATTAATTTGAATTTTTGTCTCCTCAATCGCCCCGCGTTTTATAGGGATGACGTAAGACACCTCTTCGTCGAATAATTACATATGTTTACAGTACATCGCGTTCCGAAAAAGTTTTAGCTGTTACCGACTGCATATGTTATGCAGATATTAAATATATAATTAGATTTTTTTATTAGCTCTAGTTTTCGAGATATAACGTTATGCCGAAAATTAAGGCACTTGCAGGTCATATATGAGCACAACTTGAGAAGGCCATGCTCTATTCAGTTAAGTAAAAAATTTAAAATTCGATAATAAAATAATCTTTAAGCCGTATAAACATTATTTCTAAATCTGCACAGTAGTTTTGGCGATATTGTAAAATTTTAAGCAATAAAAATTTTTTTTAATAAAATTTTTAAACTTTTTTGTTTTTAAAACTTTATAACATAATAAAGATATAGCAACGGGCCATTTTTTTGTCCCGTAGCATGTGGCTAAATATATTCCAAAAGAATTAAGATGTTTTTCATTACAATTGGTGTACAGCTTTTGATTTTATTCAATATTTTGTGACAGAACTGAATTAATAAAATTTTAATTTCAATACAGGTTCTCTTATTGAATTATAGCTCCAACTCGACTCTCAGCTTGAGGACGGTATCGTAGTAAATATCCACAAAAAGGAGACCTTACTGATTTCAGCAACTGGAGAGGTATGACAATCCTTAGCGCGGTAAATAAGTTAATAGCGCATAATATAAACAAGAGAATTTCAGATTCTATAATGAAAGATCTCAGACCTGAGCAGGCTGGCTTCGGTCCACAAAAGTCTTGCGTCGACCATATAAATAGCCTGTGCATAATTACAGAGAAATCAGCAGAGTGGCAATCTTCCCTCTACATGGTCTCAATGGACTTCAAAAAAGCTTTCGACTCCCTGAACCGCTATGTAATTTGGAGCGCTCTCGCTTGCAAAGGTGTTCCACCTAAAATTATTATGCTTTTCCAAGCTCTATACAGTGATGTTAAGTGTCGAATTTTATACGATAACGCGCTGAGCAATAGTTGTGACGTTGTAACTGGTGTCCGGCAGGGATGCATTCTTTCCCCTCTTATATTTAAAATCGTGCTTGATGTTATAGTAGGTAATGCTACTCAATCAAACAGGGGTATGCGATGGGGGCTCAACCAACAACTCGAGAGCTTGGAATACGCAGACGATGATATCTGCCTCTTATCGCATAACCACCGCCATATGTCAGCTAAGCCCAAATCCCTCGAGACTGAGGCTGCAAAAGCTGGTCTGAAAATAAACACACGGAAGAGCAAGGTGATGCACAGCGACACTATCAATAACACCAAATTCAAAATACAGGGTGTTGAGTTAGAATCAGTGAAATCCTTTTGCTATCTTCGTAGTATTTTAACGCATACAGGTGGTTGCCAGGCCTTCGGTATACTACGGCCTGTATGGAAGTCTTCTGCTATTTCGAAACGAACTAAGATCAGCATATTCAACTCTTGTGTGAAATCGGTTCTGCTATATGCTTGCCAATCTTGGAACATGAACACCACACGACATAAACGCCATCCAAGTATTCCTTAGCCGCTGTCTTCGAAGGATCTTAAACAAATTTTGGCCAAGCATAATATACAACACGCAACTCTGGCAACAAGCTGATCAATGACCAATCTACACGGAAATACTTCACCGCAAATGGCACTGGATTGGTCACACGCTGCGTAGACCTTCAGGTGACACTACAAAAGCAGATATTGATTGGAACCCACAGGTTTATACACGAAGAGTTGGCCACCCATCGCATACTTGGCGACGTCAACTTGATAATAAGGTCAACCAAAGTGGTGTAAGCTGGATAAAAATAAAACATCTTGCATCAAACCGAGCCGAGTGGAGAGAGTTAGGTGTGGCCCTTTGTCCCTAATAGGAACCACAGGACATAATATATATAATATTGAATTATAAATAAAATAAAAAGTTGTGCACCAATTTCAGTGAAAAAAGGTTTCAATTCATTTGGAATAGATTTAGCTATAATAAAAAATAAGCTCGTTGTTGTAGTTTTATTTTTTATGCATTCTCTAAAACAAAAAATTAAATTTTTATAAAATTTTTATTTTCTTGGGTTAAATTTTATGATATATGTGAAAGAAAGTAATGAGCAAATTTAGAAACAATGTTTTCATGGCCCGAAGCAGGATTGGGGAGTAATGATTACATTTTCACCTCAATTACATACAAGTAATTTGTAATTGCCTTGGTGCAATTACAAATTACTTGTAATTGTAATTGGACTACAACCAAATACAATTATTTCTGATTGTAATTGCTGTAGCACCAATTAAAACTATAAATAATTGTAATTGTAGGAAGCCGATTACAAATTACTTGTAATTGTTAATGCAATCATACCAATTGAAATAACAAGTAATTGTGATTCAAATACAATTACAAGGAAAATTTAATTTAATTATAATATACTCAATTATATTTTCAAATTTTTGGAAGACATTTATAGCCAAAATGACGAAAAATATCTACAGATTGTGAGAATTTTTCCCTTAAATTTTTTAATACGCAAGCTTGACCAGCAGCAAAAATGGCGAAACATCACTTTTACTCTGAAAACAAACGAAAAATTGTCGAATTGCAAACAAGCCGTAAAATTGATTAAAAATCGCTAAAATTGTAAGGAATGCCAAAATCTCAGAAAAAATCGCGGAAATTCGCAAAAACTTAATATTAACAACATAGAAAAGTGTGAGAGTGAATAAAAATCGGTAAAACTGTTATAAATACAAGAACTGGCTAAAAAAACACTTTTTTCGGGAAAATAGCGAAAATTCGCGAAAAACAGCAAAATTGCAAACAAGCCTTAAACTTGCTTAAAAATAGTTAAAATTGTAAGGAATGCAAAAAGCTAGGAAAAAATCGCGGAAATGAAGAAAATTCGCAGAAACTTGGTAAGATAAAAAAAATATCAATATTTTTTCGCACATATCCGCTATTTTCGCGATAAGTGATTTTTTAGCCGGTTTTTGGCTTTATTACAGTTTTATCGATTTTTAATCACTATAAGACTTTTCTATGTTTTTAATGTTAGCAAGTTTTTGAGAATTACCGCAGTTTTCGCGATTTTTTCATAGTTTTTGCATTCCATACAATGTTAGCTATTTTTAATCAATTTAGAGATTGTTTGCAATTTTTTAATTTTTCGCGAATTTTCGCTATATTCGCGATAATAGTGATTTTCAACCAGTTCTTGGATTTTTTACAGTTTTACCGACTTTTAGTTAATATAAAACTTTAATGTTTCTTCGATAATAGCAAGTTCTTGCGAATTTTCGTCATTTGCGTGATTTTTGCCGAGATTTTTGCATTCCGTATAATATTAGCTATTTTTAAGCAGTTTTAGGGCAATTTGCCATTTTGTAAATTTTTCGTGAATTTTCGCGATTTTCGCGACAATTGTGTTTTGAGCGATGTTTAATGAATTTAAGGCTATTTAAATTTTTTCGCAAAATTTTTTAATTTTCGCGATGTATGTTCTTTTTTTACTTTTTATGAAAATTTTTATTATGGCGTAAACAGTAATCGATGTAGAGAACAAAAAACCAAATTTTGGAATCTTTGTCTGTCTGTCTGTCCGAACACGCTTCACGCAAAAACCACTGAAGCGATTTTCATGAAATTTGGTATAGATGTACTTTAGAGTCCTGATTCAAACATAGAGTAATTTTTACCGCGATAAAATATCTTATTCCTAAGTTAAAATAGAAAAAACGAAAATATACTAATATAAATGTTGTTGGAAATTAGAAAATGTTTTTGTTTTTTAACGGTGGCAGCATTGTTTATTTGGTATAACGGGAACTTTAAAATATATGTAGAAAACGTTATATTATTATATTTTACAGACACCTTATAGTCATAAAGCGATCTTTAAGCGTGCGAAGCGAGCGGACACATCTTGTATTACATATTTGTATATTGTTTTTCACAAACCGACGGCAAATTAAACCAATTGTTTACTTCAAGAGTAAGTTGCGAATTCGAATTGTGAATAAAATCAAAACTTTAATCAAATAGGTTTAGGTTTTTTTGGAACACATCTGGCTATATGCTTATAGAAAAACAATGCGATTTGTTTATTTACAACAATTTTTTTTTAAACAAAAGTTTTTATAAACTATAATATTCTCTATGGTCAAAACATTAATACCTGAATAGCTTTCGAGGAGTAAAATTACAAAAAAACTATACATGACCTTTTTTGAAGTAAGTTCTCTATAAAATATGAATTGATCATTGCCGTAGTATTATTTGTTTCAGAGAAATAACATTAAATGCAAGAACTTCGAAATTTCCAAGTATTTTAATATGGGAAATATTACATGATATCGGCAGGTTTTAGTTTTGAAAATTTTTAATTTTTTTTGAATGGGATATTTATATTTTGAATGGGATATTTATATTTTGAGCAAAAACCAAAAATTTAGGGGCGGCAGCAAAGAAAAAACCACCTTGGGAAATAACGAACACGCTAAAGTATATGTATACAATGTATATATTCATTACATATTTACTTGTTTATAAACATTCAATTGTATATACTTTTTCTCGATTTCCTATTCACATAAATATTTGCAAACCTAAGAATCTAAAAAATTTTAATATGACTTTATATAAAAACTAAAGTGGTAAGATTTGTATCTTATTTATGTCACTGAAATGACATTTAATTTCCTTAAAATCGTACACAAGCACCGATAACCCTTTTGCTGACCTAAATCATTTCAATATCAAATTAAATTTAAGATAAAAATAAATCTTATTTAAATAGGTCCCTTTGTATGTATGTGTTATGTATTTGAAAGAGAGAGTCACATATCCCTTCTTGCACATTAATATCTATACAGGTACTTTCACAGCAATGTGGGCCTATATTCAAAAATTTTTTGCAAATACTACTATTTGTTTAAAACAATCTAATAACCTCTTCATAATATCATATGTATGATATATATTTTATATAATTTTATATTACCGAAGGGTTTTTTATTTAGTTTTTATTGTTCTATTTGATTTTATATTACATTATTTTATTCAATTCTGTTGTATTTTATTTAGTTTTACTTTAACAGCTTAGCAGTTGAAGGCTTCTGCTGCACAAGTTTAAATACGTGCATATATATTTTCTTTAAATGATTGACAGTTTTCAAAGAAATTTAATTTGTAACTAACGAAACCCTTATATTAACTTATTTGAAATTTATATACAAAAAAGGATCAATATATTTGGTTACTAAACGCATAGAAGTGCACCTTTCTAAGAACTATAAGGCTGGTGTTACGTCTTTTGTTGTTAAAAATTGATAACTCAATTATTAAAACTCAAAAGACACTTAGCTTAAACATGAATATGTACTGTTCCAAAAAAAAAATAAAAGAACTTGGACAAAATAAACATTAAAAAAATCCCAGCATTGAGAATATCGATGATATTCCACGCTGGTGCGACCGCAATGAAAAAAAGCTTAAAATAGTTGAACATGCTAAGAAAAGACAGTTAGTGAAGTTCCAAACAGTTAGAAAAACTTCATTAATAGGTGCGATTCGCCGCGAGATGGCGACAGTCTGTTAAAATTGAGCTTACTAAAATTAGTAGGATTTTCGCTACAGTGCTGTTGCTACTGTCGCTGGTAGAATAGGTAAAGGGCTCTGATGAGAGACTTGATAGTCTCGAAACAGCTGTCAGTTCAACCTTCCGTACATCCAAAATTTTTCTTTGAATGTTCAATATTACATGCTTTAGAATTTCTTTCTTAAATAATATATAATTTGATCGAGAGATTAAATTGAAAATGAACTTAAGCCAAACTTAAATAAATAACTTTGGATAAAACAAGAATAAAAAATTTTATTTGTTTATTTTTATATCTCATGAACTACCTGATTGATGGATGCAAACTTTTTTGCCGACAAATGATTGTTAATATATCTAGTTTTTGTACCGTATAGCAATTGAAAAAGGTATTTGCGATTTAAAATGTTCATACTAAACTACCATAAAAACGATTTTTCTAATCTTTTCGCTAATTTAGGTCTGTAAAATTTTTGCGAAAAAATTTTTTTTTCGATTTTTTGCAAAAAAAAAACTATTTTACGCGAATACAAATTACAGTAAAATTTTGTTTTATGTAAATTTAGGAGAATTAAGATGATTAAAACTGACAATTTATAAAATTTACATATTAGTAAAATTTAAAAAAAAATTCTTCACGAAAAACTCAAAGTGTCGCGTTATGTTGTATCTATTCAATAGTTTTAAATTCGAAAATGTTCGCAAAAGTACAAAAATAAATTTTTTGTGGTACTTTAGCTTATAGATTTTATATCGCGAAGAACGCGAAAAGAAGAGGTAACTTCAAAAAACGGCTAGCGCCACTGACATCAGCGTACTCGAATTATCTTTACCAATATGGTTTCCCGCCTGTTACATTTTGAGACTAGAATACTGGTATTGTTATGTATTTCACTTTTTCATAGGCCCAACAACACAGAAAAATGTTTAGAGTCAACATAAACTAAGAGTCAACATAAACTAAAGTTTATAACGTATCGAATAATTTGAAGACAATATGAAAAATAGGTAATTCTTTCTGATTTCAATTTTGTTGGGCCACCTCAAAACATGAAGACAAGTAAGAAATCTTTAGTACATTTCATTTATTTATTGAAAGGCAACATTTTATCGCCATGACGTTGAAAAAAAATTTTTTTTTGCTCATACATTATCTCTGCACCCTAATAATTGTTGCTTATATATGTACCTAAATATTTTAAATATTTCGATATACATAGATAAGACAACCGTAATCTAAGAACAACACACTATGATTGAATCATATGATTGCAGGCAAATCATAGTATGGTTCTAAATAGTCATATGTGTGTATGTGTATTCTTTTCTTAGCCATATTTAGATAAATAGTTGGACATCAGTAAATAATCACTCTGTTCCTGTACGCCCACGTAGTTGCCGAAACTTAACCAAAAGCTCATTTCAACACAAAATCTGTATTTTAAAGATCTTTTGGGAACATAAATAAGGTTTCAAACAAAGTGTTGCACAGAAAGTCTCTAAAATTGCTAAAAATCTGGAAAAACTACCATTTAAATTTTTTTTTTAAATTTTGGTACGAAAGATTATTGAATATAAAATCCGTCAATACCTTCAAAAAATTAAAAATCATTTCCGATTCCATATCGAAGATCCTAGAGAATTGTTCGAGCAGTCTAGTTGTTGTTGCTGGTAATTTCAATGTTCACAACTTACCTTGGCTTCGCCATTCGAGTCATACAACTGCGGAAGGCCAATGTGTTGAGTTATTCGTCGCGCACAACCACCTGGCGCAATTATGAACGAACCAACACACATTACATTTCGTGTGTTGAAGGGTACCAAAACAATACTCTCGACCTTTTTCTCAGTTCACACCCTGACAAGTATGAAGGGAGCGTTAATGCCCCTCTCGGTAACAAGGACTATTGCATCGTTTCTGGCTCCTTTTCTTTCTCAGAACTTTGTAAAGCTAAGAAACGTTTAAAATATATCTACGAAGAAGCTCGTTGGCCTGAGCTCAACGACTTTTTTTTGTAATTTTAACTGGAAACTATGTTTCCTTGACAATAATGTCAATGTCATTGCAGAAATGATCGTAAGCACCATTTGGCTGGGAATGAAAGCTTTATTCCATCAAAGCGAATTCTGATTAAACCCAGAACGAAGTCTTGGTTTAATCAGGCTTGCAAAGATGCAGTCAGATCCAGAGAGGAAGCGTTCAGTGTCTGGCGTAGTAATAAAAACGCAGATACCGATTCGCTCTGCAAAAAGGCGAGATCTTCGTTTGCCGCAGTACTAAGGCGTGAAAAAACTTTACAGGAGCAACGCCTTCGTGCTAAAGCCCTTGCTGCTTCTACGGATAGCAAGAGTTCTTGGTCATTCGTTAAGAGAGTAACGATTAATGCTAGTTCCTTAATTCCGACTCTTTAAAGGATGACCAAATATTCACTGACTCGGTTGATAAAGCTAACCTTCTGGCTGAATTATTTACAAGTAATTCCAACTTGCCGGAAAACAATCAACCACTGCCCACTTTTGATAGTGAATCTGTTGTTATGACAAAGATATTCTTTCGAGCTAGTGCAGTTAAAAAGGTTTTATCGGATCTCAACATAAATAAGTATCCTGGGCCAGATGGAATTCCAGCTCTGGTTTTGAAGCAGTGCTCTTCGACGCTATCACGTCCGTTGACAACCCTCTTCAGCACTTTGTAACCCTGAAAATTACCGCCCAATAGCAATATGCTCTGCACTTTCCAAAGTGATGGAAAGTACGGTGAGTTTCCATATTGTGAGATATCTGGAATCCAACAGCGTACTCAGCGACTGTAAGTATGGTGAGAGTGAGGTGGTGGCTTTAGATATCTCTAAGGCGTTTGATAGAGTGTGGCATGGTGCGCTTTTGAAAAAAATTTTTGCTTTTGGAGTTGGTATTGACTTCTGTCGATTTATATCGAGCTTTCTCAGTGATCGCACTAAACTAATCTCTAAGGCGTTTGATAGAGTGTGGCATGGTGCGCTTTTGTCAAAAATTGTTGCTTTTGGAGTTGGTGATGACTTCTGTCGATTTATATAGAGCTTTGTTATAGATGTGATCTCATCAAAAGACTTCAATATTAATTCAGGGGTACCACAAAGCTCCTGTGATGGATGGTCGTAGCAAGCTTTTTAAATTAACACACTTCATGCTTGTTTCGTGGTCAATGGCAGACTCACCAAGTTTATTTAAGTTTTCTTACTTCTACTTATTCTTAAAATGTGTTATACTTAAACGTGTTATCATAGTGTGAATAAAAGTAGTAACAGTGTTGTATTACTTATTTGTACTAAATCATTTACAATCAATGTTGCCATTACACCTCCCTTCAGGAGGTAAAAAAATGTTGAATCAAAACAGTTGATCAGGTTGTTTTGATTCAAGATTTTTTTTTTATATACACAAAATTAAATCTATGTTATTTTCATATATTTTGTATTCATAAAACTAAGTTTATTGGAAATTTGTATAATATATACATATATTTTGTAAAACAAAATTCAAATTTAAATAATTTTGTTTTCAAAAAATTATTATTTTTTTGATAAATTTGGCTTTAAAAACATATTTAATAAATTAAATTATGAATTTAATTGAAAGTAATTTAGTTTGTGATGATGTGTTAATTTAATTTAAATTATTATAATTTTTTATTGATAATTTACAGATTTAAAACAGATTTGGATTCTAAAGCCAAAATGAAACAGCCTTGAACATTCGGGATGACGGAGGGAGTGCCTTCTGTAAGAAATACACTACCGCTTCGACTGGAGGGCCATTGACCCGCCAGGATTCGCCTTCACCCGACTGCTCTGCCTGCTTGACTTCGGAAAGGTTAAATTTAATTTTTTCTTGAAATATTTTAACAATATTTTATGCCTTTCTAATTCTATCTTTATGTATTGTTTTTTCCTTTTTTAAATTTTCATTATATATTGTAACATATACACCATTAATATTTTTTACAATAAAGGGCTTTTTTTATAAATAATTTATCATTAATTTTTACATTACAAGGATTTGCAAATTTATCTACAGATTTTTATTTATTTTCTTATGTTTTTCTAAAAGTTCATTTGCCATAGTGTACGACTTTTGTAATCTATATTTAACCTCTTTGCTATAACTTTCTACAATATAAATAGGATAAATTTTATCCAGTTTTAATTCATGTGGCATAATTGGTTCTAATCCAAATACAAGTTAGAATGGTGTATATTTATTATCAAAAATTGCGCGTGAAGTTGTATTATGGAAGAAGGTAAAATATTTTAAGTAAGTATCCCAGTCCGATATGTTTTCGCTGATATACGATCTTATGTACTCGTTTAAAACTCGATGATTTCGTTCAGCTGTTCCTACCGTTTGGTGGTGGTAAGCGGTTGAAAATTTAACTCAATGTTCAAATATTTGTACAGTTCACCAAAAATATCATTTTTGAATTCAGTACCTAAATCAGTCTTAATTGACTTCATTCTACCGTAAACCAAAATAAAATTTTCCAAAATTGCCTGCGCAACCGTTTTGCTTTTTTATCTGGTATAGTTATCGTAACAAAATATTTTGTAAAATCGTATATTAACGTTAAGCCATATTTATTACCGTATTTTGATGTTGGTAATGGACCAATTGTGTCCAATACTACTACCTCAAAAGGTTTAATCGGTGTGGGTGTAAGTGTGAGTTTTTCTTTTGTTCCAATTTTAACTTTATTCGTATTACATTCTGTACAATTTTTAATAAAAGAAGTTATATCCCTAGTCATTCCTTTCCAGTAATATTTTGTCTTTAGCTTTGCATATAATCTTTTTCTGCCACAATGACCAACTAAAATTGGATCATTGTGATGAATTTCAAAAAGTTTTGTCTGTTTATCCTTATCAAATACCATTTCTATTGATTCCACTAACATAATTTCCAGAGTTGTTAATACTATATTACCATGGATTTTTAATTCATCAATCTTGCAGCTACTAAAAAATGAATCGTCCTTAGACCATTCTAATGTATAAATATTATGATTGTTTGCTTCCTTTTGGAGCATCAAGAGCATATCCTCGAAATTCAATGTTTCGTTGACAATCTGAATGTTTATAAAAAATTGCAATTGAAATCTGTCGCATATTTTCAATTTTATGTTAGTTAAATTATTATATTCATAGTATATTTCGGATTTGATTTTCGAAATGGTTTTGTTAAAATGCTGGGAAAATTTGTCGTATACTTGTAACTTTATGGGATTATAATTTTCTGAAGTTGGTCTGTTTATGTAATTCCGCTTGAACATTGCTCGAGTTGTCACGGCGAGAATTTGTTCAGTGTTTATCTCTTTTTTCAATTCATCAATCGATATACGAGATAAAGCGTCTGCACCAACGTTACATTTTTCCTTTATATACTCTATTAAATTATATTCTGAAAGTTTAAGTCTTATTTTGGTTAGCTTGGATGATGTTAAATAGGTAGACTAACGGTCGATGATTAGTTCTGACTACAAATATCGTTCCTACTCTATTTATTATTTTTCTTAATGACCTTTTTTAACGCTCGTAAGACGCAATGCTGTATGCGCACGCACAGGCGCATGCCCGAACTTGCTGCTCCATCTGTAATCATGAGTGGTGTAGGTATTGTGGAATCAGATGCTCTTGATGTTCTTGGCATGAAGATTCATTGTGACATTCGATGGACTGATCACATTTTTCAAGTCTCAAAAGAAGAATTCGTGCCTTGGTTTCCTAAGACAATATAAAAGATATTTTTACGTAATTTTTTTATTTCTGAACTGAACTAGTTCAATATTTTGAATTAATGTAAATTCAAATTATTTTTATTAAGAGTTTAGTGTTGGAATATTCAAATCAGATTAGCAGAACGGACAGAACGGACGGATTTCGACAGGCCGCTACACCGTCTCATCAGTGTTCTTTCAGATATAAAAGATATTTCACTCCATCTCATCTCCTTAATATTTATACCACCTATATCCCACCGAAAATGGAATACAACTCTCATGTATGGGCCGGTGCTTCGAAATCTGTTTTGAAGTTAATCGAACGCGTACAGGAGAGGGCGAAGAATCTCATCGGCGACGGTAGAGTAGCTAACTCTATTGATTCGCTGTAGCATCGAAGCAATGTTAGGTGTATTTAGTTTTTTTATCGTTACTACAATGGAATATGTTCTGATGAAATCAGGGAATTGGTTAGCGAAACCCGCTCTTTTCTGTGAACAACGCGTTGGCGCCGAACAGTACGTATGCGGAATAAACTTCCTGCAGAGGTATTTCCTGTCACTTTCAATGTTGGAAAGCTGAAATCGAATGTCCATAAATACTACTCCCTCTATCCTCCTTCCTATAAAAAATTTTCCTAGTCCCGGCACAATGCATTACATGAGGGGATGGCCGCTACTCATGCAATTCTGGGCTTATATAAAAAAAATATTAAAAAAATCTATACAAATATAACGTTGTAATTTTTTTTGTCTTTTTTTTTATAGATAACTTCCAATTTTGTATGCATTGAATTTTTTTTAATGGCAAAATTATCTACCCAGCGAGACCTAAAGGCCTCGTTTTTCAAGTGAGTTTGCACTGTAACATCATATTGTTCAACTAATTTAAAAATTTTTAATCTGATTTTTTTGGCTTAAATTTTAGTTATCAAAATGCTGTACGAAAATAAGTTTACAGTTTCCCTCTTAAAAAGTTACTCAAAACAACTTTAAATTGAATTTTAAAATATAATTACTAAATTACTGCTATTATGCATTTATGATTACTTCATATTCAATAAAAAAAGCTAAATATAATAATAATTTTTGTGGTAATTAATTTTATTATAAAAGTTTTACAACGATTTTTTTTCTGTAAAGATTCTGTTTAAAAATAATAATTAGTTCAATTAGATAGTTTAAAGCTTGATACAAAATTCTATATATTGTTTAAAGGCTGCAATTAAAATGCAACAATATGTGGTAAGTTAATAAAAAAAATATTTGTTACGTAAAGATATGAAAAGTATAACCTCGTTTAACACAACTTGCGTATGTATGTATATATTTGTATTTTCTTCATCATTTGAGAGCTTACATTAATGTAAGGAAAAATGTTAAGTTTATATTTATTTTTGATCTTTATTATTCAATTATTTTTCAAAAACCGATTAATATAATTTTTATCAAATAATATTAATTTACAAGCTTGCTTCGTAATATATATTTCTTATATTAACAAGTTTTATTTTACTTGAGTAGTTATATTCTCCTACCTGCCGGCAGTTGCTACAACTACTTCTATATTCTCTGTAGAATGGCCCACATAAAGAGCTTGTGTAAGTTATTTCTCGAAAAAGTTCCTTTTTAATTTACTTAGATTCAGAAATACAGGAAAAAAGTACGCATTTCTTATAACTTTTTGAATGAATACAAAAAAGCAACAACACGAAATGATATCAATGGCTGACATTTCGAACATAAAACTAAAAGTAATAGAAGAGATCTCTATTTGCTTCAAGATAATGCTTGATAAAACAGCGCTGATGCCATATCCTTTAGTTTTAAAGATATAGTAGAGTTAATCCACTTAAAATCAATCTTACCATCTTCGATTTTGATAAAACTTTGTGTGGAATTTTTCTATTACATTAAAGTAATAGATATCAAAGATTGGATTTCTAGCTCCTTTGGCTATGGAGATATAACATCATCAAAACTAAAAAAAATCATCTATAAATTTGAGTTTATTAAACAAATTTTTATTATCTCCAAAACTGCTTAAGCTACAAATTTAAGCAACATACCCGTTGAAAGGTTATTAAACCCTCTCCACAATGACGTAATCTAAAATTCTCGTGGAGCACATAAGTATGTTTTAAAAATTTTTAGATTCTCGAAATTTCAAATATATATATTGTTTCACTTTCATGGCTACCGAGACTACCTAGCCCCAAAGTGGTAAAATTCTTATAATTATATAAAGTTATTGACAATATTGTAGAAATAGTTAGAAAAATTAGTAGAATCTTCAATTACAGTAGTTTGCAATAGAAATGAAACTTAAAATAATATTGGTTTCTAAGATAATTATAGGTAACTGAACTCAAAACTAAAATTATTTTATTATTCCTACGAACCGTTTTCGAGATAGCCGCGAAAAACTTGATTGGTTAAAATAATTACGTTTTTCGCGAATATCTCGCAAACGGTTCGTAGGAAATATAAAAGAATTTCAACTTCCGGTTCAGCGATTCGAAATTATTTTAGAAAGTACTTTAATATTAAGATTTATTACACGAAAACAATTACGGGGTTCTGTAAACCGATTCTGGTTCAGGCGTTTTGCATGATCACATCGGAATTTTAGTTCAGCGCGGTTAAAGTTTCCCCCTTTTGGCCGAATCGCGCTGCATATCGGTACATGAAACGATGTGTTCCTTACATCTGAGGTGTAAGTTATGTTCACAACTTTTTAGAAAATATTAGGGTTTTTGTGGAACATGTTAACCCTATGACTCCCCAAAATAATGGTAATTTTTGGCTCTTTTCTAACCAATCGTAAAAACACCATAAAAAATGGAGAGCATCGGGATAAACTGTTCTACAAAAATGTTGGCCATAAAATTTTACTATAGGTCTTCAAAGACAACCAAGCTCCATACTCAACTTTTACACCAGAAATCATTGAAAACTTAAACAATGTTTAGGGGTTAACTTCGTACTTATCACAACTAGTACTCGCCATGGAAAATTTTGTAAGTCTTGCGTTTAAGGTATAAGATGTGTTCAGCACTTTTATGTAAAAAACCACAAGAAAAATTTTGCTGGAGCATTTTAACCGTTTAACTCTTCGCTTTATGTGTAGTTTTGTACATTTCTGAAAAAATGGAAAAAAACTCCCCTTCAGCGGTGATATAGGGGGCTTAAATGTTCTATAAAAATATTTGGCATACGATTCTACTATAGGCATTTAAAGAGAAACAAGTTCCAGACTTGACACGTACGCTAGATATCTTTGAAAACTTACAATGCGTTTAAGAGTTTATTTCGTGCCTATGCACAATTCGCAATCGACATAGAAAATCTTTTAAGCCTTACATTTAAGATATAAGATGTGTTCAGGTTTTTTATGTAAAAGACCACGAGAGGAACATTTGTAGAAAATTTTCCCTCTATAACGCCGCTGAATGGGAGAAATATACAAAAAGACCTATAAAACGCAGAGTTAGAGTGTTAAAATGTTCCAAAAAAAAGTTTGACCCAATATTTTCATCTACTAATATGCTGCATGATCAGGTCAAAAGATGGGAAACTGTATTTTTATGCCAGAGATATGCCCACTTTTCGACTGCCCCCCCTACCTCTTCTCTTATGTAAACAGCAGCATACATGGGTGTGCATTTGTAAAGAGCGATATATCTTAGAAAGTAGCAAGCGTATCGATCTGAAATTTTATGATATCCTTAAAAAAGTGTTCTTCACCATATGCCAATGTTTGGGTAGAATTGGACAGCTTAGTCTAGCGATATCCCCATTTTTTGATTTCTCCACCTTATTGAAATATATACAACTAAGCAACAGAACAACAAACAAATAAAAAAGCAAAAACAATCCCGTACAAAATGTATGTCGACAAGTGGCATAAGCTTTCCAATTCCACTCAAACTTCGGACTAAGTCCAAAAAGACTTCTGTTAAGGCTATCATGCTATTTCATATCGAAATATGTTATCGATATGTTTGCTACTTTCTAAGATACATCGCTCGCTGTTGACGTACATATAATTTTTCTGCTTTTGACATAAAGGTTAAAACGGCATATTGTTGAGCTCTGTGATTCCAAAATTTTTTGATATATTTGTATTATGTAGGTAAACTTAACTTTTTTTGAAATGTTTTTTAACTAGGAGACCCAGGAACTTGAAATTTTTTATCCGAGTTTTAACAATATTAAAAACAGTCATCAAAATTAGAATGGGTGCGGTCCATTTAACCCTTTTTTTTAGTTGATATGAGGTAAAGTAACTCAGTAGCTTCATTTAATATTTCAATAACTCACACCAGTTTTTATTTTTTCATTGTGCGATTAATATTTCACAAACATTCCTTCACACCTGTAAATAAATATGCATATTTCTTTTGTAAATATGCATATTTTATTTATTTATTAAGCTAGGACTTTAAGAATGAATTATTTTATAGTCCATAAATTTAATTTAGCTATTATTACAAAAAATAAATTACAAAGAACTTTATAATGAGTAAAATATAATCAGTACAAACAGAATATAAAAATAAAATAATAAAAAATACAGATATGGCACGGCAGAGTTTATAATAAATTAAATACAAATCAGTAAAAACAAAATATAAAAACAAAGTAGTAAAAAAAACTAAAGATATGGCAATGAGTGTTATAAATATTTGAATAAAAATATAATAATATGAGCTATATGGTCAAAGCAAATGAAGAGTACAGAGGAAAAGATAGAGGCAAAGAAGGAGCTAGCGACTAGACATTTGGCGTAACATATTCCCTAACGGCTTTCTTAAAATTCTGTCTTTCTACAATGAGCTTTGTATTTGTGGGCAATGAGTTCCAAAGCTTAATGGCATTGATGGAAAGAATCTGCTTGTATTCAAGTATATGTGTCTTGGTGGTATTAAAGTCACACCCTTCACTGACCAGCCGAATGATATTTTGTTAAATAAGTAAGCCGGTGATTTGACATTTATTAGCTTGTGAAGAAATAGTGGGCTTCGCATGCGAAGGTAATCCAATTGTTGTTAAAAGAGACTTGCAACTTATGAAGTGAACACGAGTCCAATTTGCTATACAGCTCTGCAGAACAACTGATAAGAGGTATAATAAGAGGTATAATAATAAAACTAGCCGTTTCTTGACTTCAGTAGGTGTGAATTTTAAGGTTATTCTTAAATTGCGCAGTGTGCGATGCACACTGCGTACTATATTATTAATGTGATTAATGTGATGATAAGGAAGAGTTGATGTGAAAACCCAGATATTTAACTTTTTCTACATAAACAAGTGGAGTGCCACCTAATCTAACAGTTGGATGCTGTTTGAAATGAAGTTTGTTCTTGATAATTGGTAATAAAATCGATTTGGTAGGATTGAGCATAAGGTTGCTCATTTTAGCCCAAGTACAAACACTTTTTATGTCCTCATTAAGTTTATAGCACATATCATCGACAAGTCCAATGCGGCTAGATATATACAATTGGATATTGTCAGCATATGCATGAATGTTAACAAATACTTTCTGGATTAATAATTATTACACAAAAATTTCTTTCATTTGAGTAGAATCACATTGGTGAGTATATCAGGATATATTACTCTTATTGCAATGATAAAAATCGTGTGTTTTTGGTTTAGTCCTTAAATTTTTTTTATTTTCTGAAATAAAAATAGCTACTTCTTATGTATTTTAGCCCGCTGATTATGAAAATGACGTTAGCTTTTTTCTAGAATCGTTTGTTTTAAAGATATTGTCCATTATTTAACCCTCGGAGGTCTGTGCAGACTGTTTGCATATAAAAGTGTGTATAACTTTATTGTTTTTCGTGTTAGAGGCAAATGCTTCCATGACTTCCTGAAGCAACATTCTCCAGATACAATGAGCATAAAATCAGACTAATTGTGGATCCGAGTTTGGCTTAATCAAGGTTTACAAATATTTTGGTTCAAACGTCATAACTAGGTCTGTGCAGACCTATGAATAATTTGTATGGAATGAATGAGGGCAGGTGATTAAACCAGTTTTTGAGTTGGATTTTGTGGACAACGTGTATATAAAATGTACATGTTTAATATAGCTCATGCAAAATATTAGTATATCAGCTAAGTTTGAAGTCCGAAAGCCTGTATTTTTTTATTTTTAGAGAATTGTAATTTTCCACAAATATAAAAAATAAATAAGTGTATCTTTTTGTATTTCCACAAAACCAAGGCGGGCTTATACAGGAGATATTATGAGCACAGCTGTTCTACTTTTTTCGGCAAATTAGAGACCCGATATTTGTATATGACAGGGTTGTATACTGTCGCCCTTGCTTTTCAACATATACTCAGAAAAAATATTCCAAGAATCAATTGAAAGAGAAAGAATAGGAGTAAAAGTACGTGGAATGTTTATCAATAACATACGATATGCTGACGACACCACGTTATTGGCAAGCACTATAACTGGCCTACAGAAACTGATAGACAAACTTACCTGTAAGTGAATCATATGGCCTTAGAATCAATATTAAAAAAACAAAATATATGGTTGTTAGCAGAAAAAATTTACACGACAGCACGATACTGAAAATAAAAAACGTAGAAATCGAACGAGTGAAAAATTTTAAATATCTCGGAACCCTAATAAATGATCGATGGAACGCATCAAAGGAAATAAGATGTCGAATAGAGATGGCAAGAGATGCATTTTTTAAATACAGCAAGATATTGACCAGCCATGATATTAGTCTGGCAACAAAGTCACGGTTTATCAAATGCTACGTGTGGTCCCTGTTATTATATGCAGTAGAAGTATGGACAATTAAAGCAGCGGATGAGAAAAGATTAGAAGCTTTTAAAATGTGGATATACAGACGTATATTGAAGATATCATGGACTGACCGCGTTTCAAATACCGAAATATTGAGAAAAATGAACCAGGTCCGACAACTAGTGAAAACTGTGAAGAATAGGAAAATCTCGTATTTAGGGCATATAATGAGGAACGATAAATATAAACTTCTTCAAAAAATTCTCAGAGCCAAAATTGAAGGAAGACGTGCGAGAGGCAGAAGAGAACTTTCCTGGTTGTAAAATATTCAAGAATGGACAGGATATCGTGATGAACTAAATCTACTAAATTCTGCAACAAATAGACTACTGATTAATTTCTGAATTATAAAATTAAAAAAAATTATATCTAAAAGTTTTGTTAAAATGTATATTGTTATTCAAAATTGTATTTGTATGATCGCTTACATCCTAAAACCGGATTTGCAAATAAAAGAAAGATTTGTATATGTTGACATAGGAGCTGAGATGTCAATTTTTATTGTAATGTAATTGTTTTAGAATCAACACCGACTGTACAAATCCGCTTTGCACAAAATAAACGCTTGAAGTGTAGAAACTATGCGAAAAAACAAAGCCTGCATACCGTAGGAGCACTTTATTCGATTAACATAACAATAATGTCGCACTATTTTCTTACGTGTCAAAAAAGAAAAAAGTCGTGGCTCTCATGTCGACGGAGCATAACATTTCCGTAGACTCATGGAGACCAGAACGGGAGCTATTTCAAATATTGGATTACAATAAGTAAAAATCTGGAGTGGACACCATGGATTAGATGCTTGGTGGTTACACTTAGAAACGAGCCATAAAGCAAATTGCCGTAGACTTGTTTTGCAATGTGTTGAACGTTGCAGAATTGGCTGCATTTGTTATTCATGACAAGCTGGGGACAAGTCAAGCGAAACGAAAGAAGACGTGTCGTCCTTATGGAACTGGCAGAACAGCTGGTGAGCTGCAGGCCCGCCGATAGATGATCCACCAGCCCATGCAATATTCAATTCCAGTAGACCATCGTGCTCACTTTGCTACAAATTGGACAAAAAGCAGCGAAAAACACGGTTTCACTGCATGTATTGCAAAAAGTTCCCATGCCAGGTACTCGTGCCTTGAATGCCGTACATTTTGTTACATTTAATTAATAAAATAGCGTACAAATAAAATAGCTACCTAAGATCTATTAAAAGGTGATTTTGTTGTACATTTTGTGTTTATCCTATCATAATACACTTTTAGGACACCTGGCTATGTATTTTAATACAAATCCCTTATGGGTCTGCACAGACCTGGTTATACCGTTTATCGCCAGTCCTGATTATTCCGTTTAGCGCCAGGGTTAAAAATAATACCTCAAATTTTCCTTTTGTAATGTCATCCAATAAAAACAGGTTTTTATGTTAGATTTTCAACGCTTACATATAAAAGACGTTGTTTGAAATATTCAGACAGTTTTTGTTTGTTTTATGTGGTGACTATATCGTAATACTAACGTGGATTTTATAGAATGCGTATATTTAAAATAAATGATATATGCGACATAATTACAGCAAATAACAAAAAGCTGTCTGGATTATTCATACAACCCTTTTTAATAGCTAAGAAATTGGCTGACAAATGTGATGCAAAAGCCATTTTTTTTTGGATGACCTTGTAGGAATAAAAAATTTTAAGTATTTTTTTTCTAAATAATGAACAAATAAAAATAATGAACAATAAAAAACTAAAGTTATTTTCATAACCAGCGGACGAAAATACAAAAGGATCAGATATTCAGATTTCAGAAAAAAAAATTAGATTTAAGGACTAAAAAAACACACAATTTTCAACATCCATGCAATAACAGCAAGATATATTCACCTATGTGACTCCACTAACATACAGGAAATTTTTGTGTAGATTAATAATCTAAAAAGTATTTTAAGGTTTGGAGAACTGTTCGTGAAATATTAAGCGAATAATACAGAAAATGCTTCCAATTATTCAAATATTGAATGTAGCTTATTTTTAAAACTAGAGCTACCAGAAACAAACAGTGCCGCTATCGTAATCAGTATAAGAATAAGATATCTTTATATTGGAAAATGTGAAAAACCTCCATTTTGTTGCGCTGTGTAATTTTTGATGTTTAGTCCCTGACTTTATATTCTTTCATGGCAGCCAATTTAAGGGGAAAATAGTTTATGATACGCAGAACACAATAATAGATTGGCATCCCACTCAACAAAATCCTTTTAAAACTTTAGGCCCTTTGCTGGAGCATGTCTGCATACATAATATTATGCTGTTGAAAACATAATCCTTCTTTTTTTTGGTTTTGTCGTATTCGGGTAAAAGTTGATGAAAATAACAACTATAAATTGTTATACATGAGTTAAAAGTGCAAGCAACTTGCGATTTCCAATAATCGAGCAGTTGTGTTAATTTAGTGTTGCATTGATTGAGGTTGCACTGTAAATATTTGCACAAATTTATAATGAAAACCCACATGTAATGCACATATGTGATTTGCAAATATTTATTTTATTAATTAAATAACACAATTACACACTGGGGTAATTAGGGCCCATTTGTGAGATTAATTCATCCAGGAACTCTAATGAAGCAATTTGTTGTTCTTTGTACTCATATAAGGCGCTCTTCACATCTCACAAAATGCCATTTTTGAGTTTTCGGGAAAAATGCCTCCGGGAAGCTTAAATGCTTTGTGTCAGGTCTCTTGGGCTTCCTCAGATAGTGGGTCTATTAGCAATAACGCATGTGATGATGATTACGATTTTTGTCATCTTTCAGCTGTTACCAATAATAGTTAGATAACTTTTATTAGCTTTTTTGAATTAAGCTCATAAATCAGTAGGTATTACCCCAGTGTGAATTGTTATGAAACTATTTTATTTACAATATATGTGATTAATTGAAAATTTGGTTTAACAAAACATTCCAAAGATAAAATTTATTACATATATTTTTGCGTTGCATGTTTTATTTAGGTTTAATTAAATAGTTAGAGCCAAAACTTACAATTAAAACATTTAGTATTAAATCTAAGAAAGTAATGCTTAGGATAAACGAGAGGCCCGCAATCATCATTATGTAATGCCTAGAGGATAGTTTACATAGAAGTTTTCAATAAATACACGGTGGGGCAGAATCAAAATATTTCTTGGTAATAAATCAGGCAATATTAAATGGTTTGTTCTATTAACACAAAATTTCACACGGTCATAATGCAAAAGTAATCAAGTTAAATGTTTAAGAGAACTTCCAAGATTGCTCAATAGTAGCGCTATGATGTTTTAAATTTCCTTAATGCTTTTAATTTTTTTGGTTTTTTTATTGATTCTCATAAGATTAAAAAATGTTCGCAATTCTTTTTAAAATTTATAAAAACACAATTACTTGTGGACATTATGACGCTCTAAAAAAGTGTCATAATGTCCATGGACCTTACGACACTGCAGTCATGGACAATTTCTTTGACGTTCATTCATTTGGCTCTTTTAGATGACTTTAGTTATGAGAATATTCATACTGGCAGCAAGTAAAATCGCCCGAAACAGCAAAATGAAGAAACGCCCAAAATAGTTGGGCGTTTCTTCATCGCCCCAAAAAAGTGAAGAATAACCCAAAAGTGTAAGATGAAGAATCGCCCGAAGTGTTTGGGTGTTTGTTCATTTTGTAAAATCACCCGAATCGGGAATAAATAATCGGGCAAAAATTTTTTTTTGGGTTTTTTAACATTTTACAAAAATTTGGCATTTAGTCATTATGAACAAATACCCAAATATTTAAAAATGTTGAGTCGCCCAAAGTCGATGAACAATCACCCAAATTTTTTTACAACAATTTTTGGTTGATTCTACATTTATCTTTTTCGGGCCATTTTCACTTGGCCGATTATTCGTACAGCCATAATTTGCATATAAGGTCTATTTTGATAGAATAATAGGGTATCCAAAGAAGGAAATGAAACAGCCAATATCTCGAAAATTCGAGCCAATCTGATGAAACGGCGAACGCCATTCCATATCTAGTCCCATAATTATGTAAAACCAACTATAAGAACCTTTGCCTAAAAAAAGTTTGAAGTCCGAACACAGTGATACCTTTGGACTAAGAGAATTTTCATTACAGCAAGTAAATATATAATCATTTTGAACTCTAACTAAGTAAGTTTTGGTAAATATAACATAAATTTTTTCGTATGTAGTCATTGTTAAGGCAAAACTTTAATTTAAAGTAAGGATAACTAAAAAAATGCTCCTACTGAAAGTTTTATTTATAGGCGGCTAAGGAGATTTTTTATAATGTCCTATAAATATTTTTCACCTATATTTTTATTTATTAAAATATTTACCGCCTAAGTAAAAGGGTGAAGTGTCATGCAAATTAAAAATAATTTCATGGCATTTAGTAAGTTATCGTAAGTAATTTGTATATAATCTATGTAAATGAACACAAAATGAGATTTTAGATAATGTACAAAATGTGTCTTACATTTAAATATTTATTCTCAATGAGTGAATGGCTATAAATTTGATTGTTCCTATTATTATTTATTACTAAAGACATTTTACTAATGCATAGAAATGAGGGCTATTTGTTACCAATGTAAGTAAGTCTGTTATCAAATATACATGCCATGAGTATGTGCTAAGTTTATATAATTAGTGTACATTGGTTGCTTTGAGCCTTTGAATTCGTATCTAACTTGTACCTAATTGTATAAATCAAATTTACCTATTTACCAAGTAATAGAAATTATTACACAATAATAGCCCTGCCATGTTAACATAAATACTGCTCATATTTGAGCAAATATTGTGTAATTCATGTGGTTGATAAGTTTTGACAAGTAACGGTAATGGTAACGAAAATTGCTACCTAAAGTTTTATAGTAATTGAAAATATTGAAATCAAACAGAAGTCTTGATAGTTAGATTTAAATGACAGGTACAAGTTCTGATTATGATTTTAAATAGGGTAGACAAACTTCTGCTCGCGACCACAATTTCATTATATTCTGTCATCTTAAATTTTGTGCACGCGAGCTTTATTTTAAACTCTCAGGCAAAAATTATGTAAAACTCGAAAAAATTTTGACCTACACTCGTAAGCATAAAATCAACAGCATGCTAATCAACACCCTGCCCGCCTCCCTTATACCCAATATATAAGCCTGAAATACACTAGCTTCATCAGGAAGTTGGAAGGAGAGTTTTATTTCAAGGTCTTTCGAGAAGACTTTGTCCAGGATAACTTAATTTAATTTTAATTTTATTTGTATTTTTCATTTCCTGTACAACAAGATTTAATCTTAAATTTAAAGTACAGCAAGGCTTGTGCACACTATACAGTTCTAAATGGCAAATAAAAAAAAAGATATAAAATATAAAAAATAATATAAAAAAATCATATATATTTAAACATGTAAAAATAAAATGAAATAAAGAAGATACCAAAGACGCGTTGCATATAAGTAAAACTGCCATTTAGATACGAGATAGCGATGTGAAGGAAAATAATCGTTTTACCTCTAAATATTTTGCATTGTCCGATAGGTATAGTTTCAGATTATGCAACCAAGGGAGTCTAAAGATCTAAGCATTGATGTTTGTAGTAAATAGTACCGGTTCCATTTTGCTTGTTGTATGGCTGCCACAGATACATTGTTAAATACGCCTTCTATGTCTAGGAAGCCAGCCAAAGCATATTGTTTATTTTCAAGGGATCTCTCTATGAGCCTTACCACCTCGTGTAGTGCTGTTTCAGTAGAGCGTCCGTTAACGTAGTCATGCTGACTATACGAGAGTATTTACAACCCTACAAGTCGATGTCTAATATGAGATTCTATTAATCTTTCCAACGTCTTGACCAAGAAAGATAAATGGCTGAATGCTCTGAAGTATTTTGCATCCTCGTGACTTCTCTTGCCAATCTTGGGAATGAGAACTACTCTGACCTTCCGCCAGCTGGTTGGAGAGGAACCTAAAAAGCCAAGGGATGATAAATCTTTTCGCGCTCTGTAGCATCTTTAACATAATGCCGTATTGACCCGGCGATTTAAACGGAGAGAAGCTGTTGATTGCTCATGGGACTATCTACGGGGATAAAATATCCTCATGTTCGCACTAGCCGTGACCGTACAGCCTGCGAAGTGGGTGTTAGAAAGAATGTCTAGTGACTCTGCAGAGCAGTCTGACCATGATCCGTCCGCCCTTTTAACGAAGGTTAGACAGGCGTGGTTCACGCTCAGAGCCCTACTAAGCCTTGCAGAATCTCAATTATTATCTATTGACTCACAGAAATTCCTCCATAAGCTTCTTTTGGCGACTTTTATAGCTTTTTTATACGAAAATAAATTCGTGACAAGCTATGTCACGATTTTATTTTCGTAGCAAGTGTTGAATGCTCTACGCGCTTCCTTGCGTAGCTTTTTTTTGTCTATGCAAGTTTTTGACTTTTGACTCCCAAACCATCAACCCAAACGGGATTGACCTGAACATATCTTGAAGCAAAATAAATGCTCTATGAAAAAGGTCCTAGTGAAATTTTTTGTTAGATGAGCCGTTTTCTTATAACCATGCCCCAAACCTTGGTATGATTTTACAATTTGATTTTTAATCTTTCAAATTTTGTAATTCATGTAAAAATTAATTTCTGAAAAAAGCCAAACAATATTCTTAAAGAAAATTAAATTCTCTACAAAAAAGTTTCGTAACATTTTTAGCTAAATTCACTCGTTCAAAAGTTATTCATAGTTATAGTTAAAGTAAAAACTAAATTTAACTATGAATAGCTTTTGAACGAATATGTTTAGCTAAAAATATTACTAAACCTTTTTTGTAGAGAATTTAATTTCCTTTAACAGTAGTTATTGGATTTTTTCAGAAATAAATTTTTACATGAATTACAAAATTTGAAAATTTAAAAATCAAATTGTAAAATCATACCAAGGTTGGGGCCATGGTTATAAGAAAACGGTTCATCGGACAAAAAATTTGACCAAGTCCTTTTTCATAGAGCACTTAATTTCCTTCAAGATATGTTCAGGTCAATGCCGTTTGGGTTGATGAATGGGAGTCAAAAGTCATAAGCTTGCATAGACAAAAAAAACTCAAATAGCGATGATAGACCTCTTAATATTAATATAAAGCGCTCAAATTTTGACAATAATTCTTTTTTGTCATCCCAAATAATATTTTCGATATACTTAAAAAAAAACAAAATTAAATTTTTTTGAGTGTTGTGTTTTTCTTCCGACGGGGTTTTTTTTAATTTGGAACGATTTTCCGTCATCCCACGTCAAATTTGGTTTGTAAACAGACCGGTTTCGGCTATGTGCCATCTTCAGTGTTCTATTGAATATTCAAATTTGACGTGGGATGACGGAAAATCGTTCCAAATTAAATATTTTTGGCCCACTCTGGTACACATATCAACATTCACTGATGATACAGCTTTTTTCTAAGTGTTCACAAAAGCCATCAAGAAACTTCTCGCAAACTGCAAGAGTATATACCCTATTTGGAAAAATGGCTAAAACAATGACGGATAAAAATTATCGAACAAAAATGTCTGCACATTACTATTACATTGTGCAGAGAAACCTGCCCACCTATACATATCAATAACCAAACTATACCTCAACACACTGAAGTAAAATATCTCGGTGTTCATCCTGATCGTTGTTTAACACAAAAGTCCCACAAAAATGCAAAGGTGACCCAAATGAAATTAAAAGCAGCTCAAATGAATTGGCTCATTGGAAGGAACTATATTCTAAGCCTAGATTGTAAACTTCTTCTATACAACTCCATTCTAAAACCAATGACAAGCCACAAACCACGTGACAAGATACATAAAAAAACTTGAGTTAGAATCCACATTCGGCCTTGAAGGAGGAACACTTTTGCTCTCAGCCGAATATGAGAGACGTAAGACAACCAAGCGCTAAAACAAATATTTTTGTCTGGCATTGGCTGGACTTAAAAATTACAATTTTAGAGCTAAGATTTGATTATTTATTGTTACTTCATTTTTATTGAAGATACAGTAATAAATATAACCGCAAAAAAAATCTTTCAAAATGCCGTTGAACTTGTTCCAATCAGTTCTTCGAAGTAACTTCGAAGCGCATTCAGTTATGACCAGGAACGATCAATTTTTAAAATTACATATTAGCGGAGTTCAGAGTTTGATGCAAGTGGTCTTGCGAAAGTGCAAATGCAAAATATCGTAGTTTTTTTAAAAACTCCAACAACAAAATAGCCAAAATTTTTACAAATGCTACGATATTTTGCATTTCCACTTTCGCAAGACCATTTGCATCAAATACCGAACTCCGCTATTATTTCTAACAAAAAGATAACTCAATAACCAGAAAATTTCAAAAATAACCTTAGTTATATGATTTTGAAATTCGGTGTATTACGAAAATCTCCAGCTTTTAGATATTTGGTTTCAAAGATTTAAAAATTTTCAAATATTTTTTTAAACTATATATTTCCGATTTAATAATCGACTTTAAATTGATTGTTCAATGATCAGTGTATGTCTGAGCAGCTTTATCAAGCTCAATCTTAAATTTGCCTGAACGTATATATTCAGTCCTCCTGGGGATATAAAACAACACATATTATAAACTTAAAAAACTACACATTTTGTGCAAAAACTCTGAAGATATAAATGAGAACAAAAAATGTTTATTGGGTATATATCATAAAAAGCTTTAAATTGTTATGGAAAAAACATTAAAAGTTAAGGCCGAGACATATAGAATCCGTCATACGTTATACGTCGCCTTTTTCAACTGACAGCTAAGTTAAAATACATGTTTTCTTATGAACTTGATCACATACAGTACTTCTCCGTCAACGCAAAGTACAAAGTTGGCCAACTTTTAACTTTTAACGTACGTTGAGTACTTTGACAACAATTGTTTGATTTGTTCTTTGTTGTGGGTTTGTTTTTCGCTCAAAAATAAAATAATTTAAATTAAAATTTATTCGATTGTATAAAGTTTTGGTGCTTTGTTATAAAAAAAAATAAAAAAAATAAAGAAATTAAGAATTAAGAAATAAGAATTAAAATAAAGAATTAAAGAAATTAAAATTAATAAATAAATAACAGCTGATTTTCTCTCCGTTAACAAAGTACTCATTGTGCCAACATTATCCGTCATTCCGTTAACGTCAGTTGAAAAAGGCAACGGATGACGTATGACGGATTCTATGTGCCCCGGCCTTTATGCAAATTAAGGAGAGAAAACAATAATTTTAAAAAAGTATACAGTTTTCACTCTAAATTTTTGATTCTAAATAAATAAATTGTCTAAATTGTAACTGACTTTTTATCTATAAAATTTAAAATTATATAATGGATATTAAATCATATTTTTGTGGGTTCTATAATATAACATCTGTATCAGATCACAGCCGGTGGAGTGTATTATATTGTCAAGCTTACCCAACTAATCTTTCTAACTTTATCTTTTCTTTTCTCTTCTTCAGCATTTGCTTCCCAAAAATGTTCCAAAAACTTTTGCATCTTAATTTTATAACTTATCAAAATTTTTTGTTATTAAATACATTAGTACATTATCATCTTATTTTGCACTTTACTCTTTATTATCTTTCTTAGAAAACAATTTAATTTCACGCATAGTAAATTTGTTTTTAGAGAGTGTTTTAAGTTAAAACCTAGATAAGTATATACAGGGTGTTTTTTTTAGAGGTATAGAACTTCGAATTGAAATAAAACACAAGAAAATCGTTTTAATGTCCATCAATTTGGCTTTATTGGAAGGATAATGTTATGCCATTAATGTTTAAATATGATTTCGGGCATGTGGCCGCCGCGGCTGGCTCGAATAAAGCCAATTCTACAGGTCCACTTTTCAACCACTTTTTCGAGCATATGGGGCCGTATGTTGGCAATAACGCCACGAATGTTGGCTTCCAAGTCCCCTAACGTTTCTGGTTTGTTGGCGTAGACGAGCGACTTCACATATCCCCAAAGAAAATAATCCAATGGTGTCAAATCACACGATCTTGGTGGCCAATTGACAGGTCCATTCCGCGAAATTATGCGCTCATCGAATGTTTCCTTCAATAAATCGATTGTGACGTGCGCTGTGTGGCATGTAGCGCCGTCTTGTTGGAACCACAACTCATCCACATTCATGTCATCCAATTCGGGAACAAAATAGTCGGTTATCATGGCTCCACCAGCTCATAGAGCACACCAAACAGTCAGTTTTTGTGGATGTAATGGCGTCTCAAGGGTCTCATGTGGATTCTCTTCACTCCAAATGCGGCAATTTTGCTTGTTGACGTAGCCATTCAACCAAAAATGAGCCTCATCACTGAACAAAATTTTGCGATTTTGCTTGCGGTAAACTTCGCGAACTGAACCATTATTTTCGAAATAAATTTGCACGATTTGCAAGCGTTGTTCTTTTGTCAACCTGTTCATGCTGAAATGGCAAACCAAACTAAATATTGATCACTTGACAGCTGACAAAATGGCCGCCAGTTAAAAAAGTGATGCCAACTTAAAGTTCTATACCTCAATAAAAAACACCCAATATAATGAAGTCATTTTTGGTTTTATACTCAAGCTCATAAATTCCAGCTAAATGTCAACAACTTTATTAAGAAGTTAAGCATAAATTTAATATTTTAGTTAGTTAAAGGTAATTATTATAATCTTTTTGAATTTAATTTTCTTGTCTTTATTTTTATAAAAAAAACAACTTTGCTATTTATTTACGTTAGCGAAAAATTGATATAATGCTTTTGGATATTTAAAACGTAAAAATATTAAATAAAATGAGTCAAACGTCGCATAGTGCGACAAATTATTTTGGAAATATATCAATCATTTCTGTGGCGGTTCCCGTTGCAAAAAAGTAGTAATAAATCTATCTATGAAACTTGGGATCCGATTACAAAACGTTATATATGAGAATCATAGAAGAAGACTTATGGTTTAAGAAAATTGAGTTCTTGATAACGCTATTGCAAGACGCGGTGGGCTACACGATGTTAGAATTTACTACCTCCGACATCAAAAACTCTGTTGGTCTCATAATTTTCACCAATATTCGTGAAATTAATTTAAATTTTTTGCAAAGTTCATAATTAAATGAGAAAAAAATACTGTTTATTTAAATCGAGCCTTAACTGCAAGAAAATCCTAACCATCAAGTTTTTAATTTTACCGAAGAAGTATTTTTTAATTATTTACTTTAAATCGAAGTGTATCTTTCATATTGAGCACATATGATTTTCTCGGACTGACAAATGTAATGTTAATAGTTTTAATAAATTTCTTCTAAGACAATAATTGCTTGTGTGGGTTAAGATATTTTTGCTGTCATCAACAATCAGTTAATCTAATAAAATTATTTTAAGCCCATTAATTATTGTCCAAAGTAATAGTTGTTTCATTGTTATTCTTGTAGGTTTTGCCACTCGCTTTGCTTCACTTGAAAAAAATATCGTAACCAATACTTTGCCGTTACAAAAAATGAAAACATTTAACAATTTAAAGGCAAATTGCACTTACGATAAAATTGCTATTCCTGTATTTCCATAACGGTACTTAACATGACGTTGAAATTTTGACAGATAGTCCATGATCGTTAGTAATCGATATTCGTCAAAAAACGAGTTTCGAAAAATCTGCTGATTACAATTTTCCTGCGGTTAAGAATCGACTTGAAAAATATTTGGCTTGAATTTTGAATCTTTTTTTTGCGCGACTCTATTCTGTATTTCGTAAATATCTCTGGTTATAGAGTTGCGAAAATTCACCAAAAAATATTTTATGATTTTTAGTACAATCTATGATTATATCGTCATATAAAATGCAAAAAGGCCTATCTACATTTTTACAAATTTTTCAGGAGAGATAAAAGGTTAATAAAAAGCAAATTATTGGGATTATAAAAACGATTTTTGCTGAGTACATTCTTTAATAAAGTCGGAATTAATGATACTATGATGAAAAAAAAAATATATAAACCAAAAATACAAATGAAAGAGTTATTAGTGAGAGGACAAATTCCCCGCCCCCTTACCTACATTCATTCAATAATAATATATTCACTCAATAATAATATATTTGACAATCTTTGATACCCGGATGGACCTCATAGAAAAGTGCGAACTTTTGCGAGAACTAAACATAAATAAATAAACAATGCCCCAAATCAAATGTTATTAATTATTATAATACTTAAAAAAAAGTAAAATTTATTTTAATATAACTAGCACCTGCAATAATAACGTTTCAAAATCGTGGTTTTTATGGAATAAAGCACTGCTGATGGTATGAATCGTACAGTTTAATGCCCCATTGGATGGATGCAGCTTAAAAATATCCTGCAAATGATATAATTTTTTGTATATCGACGGCCTATATTCAAAATCCTCTATATTCGATTTTGAGGAAAACCATTTTTTGCAATTTTATCGTAATATTTTCATTTCTCTATATTGTGCAAATAACTTTTCACGAAGGAAAAATCGACTTTCTTATAAAATACTATTTAAATAAACTCAATTTAAATTGAAATCATTTATTTATTTCTTTGATAATCTTTGATAATCTTCAGAAAACATTGCGAAAATTACGAAAATTCGCTAAAACTTGCTTATATACAGCGAGTAAGTTTTTTACGATATGACAACACTAAAGGCTTCATTAGTCTTGACTTTCTGTTGCTGTTCTGTGCTGTAACGTTCTGTAGAAAATATTTTGTAATTACTTGTTCTGTGAATGGAATCAGCTGTTTTTAAAAGCAAAAGGTAATCAAAACAAATAAATTGAAATTGTGAAAATAAATAGTTTTGTGAAAAATTTTGAAATAAACACAAAACCACAAAACCACAAACCACAAACACCACAAAAACTAATACATACGCACTGTTGGCTGCCACTTAACGTTGAATTCTATTTTCTACAGTTTTGTCCGCAACAGAACCGAACGAAAAAGGAACAACAAACCACTCATACAGATTTTCAATTGAACAGAAACGAAACAGCTGATTCAGAACAGAACAGCACGTACAAACTAATTCTGCCTTAAGATAGCCCTACACAGTGTTGTTACATCGCAGTGTTGTGATATCGTAAAAACTTACGATATCAAAGCACAGTATGTGATTTCGTTTTTTGTCATATCGTAAAATATGGCTAAAAATGGCACCGCTGCTTATATGAAAGATTAAAATGTTACGATTGATTAAATGCGCCTGAAATGCAAAAAACTATACACTTCGAAAAATTACGCCTATCGCGAAAATAGGGAAAATTCGCGAAATATTGGAAAACTTTAAACAAGCAATAATTTTGATTAAAAATCTCTAAAACTGTAACAAATGGCAAAATTTGAAAAAAAAAGCCGCGCAAAAATTCGCAAAAGCTTGCTAACAGTGGCATGATAACAAAGTCTAATATGGTTTATAAATCGTGGAAACTGTAAAGACCCCAACAACTTGCAAAAAGTTGCTTGCCGGCATGGCAGCATGTTCACAAAAAATTGCTAAATGTATTGAAGAAATCACTAATATTCGGCCGGAATTCAATCCACCCCATGATGTCAAGCCGTAGCCGAAGCATACCCCAGCATACTAACGCCGCAACCAGTCTGGACACACCTGAAAAATTTGCGTATTTTAGTTTTATTTTTTTGACACCAGCTGCTACAAAAAAGTGGTGGAATAAGTTCCGTTTCCGAACGGAATTGAACTCTGTGACATGGCCGACTGTAAAGAAAAACAAAATTTCAGAAAAAATTGCTAATATCGCGGAAATCGCAATGTATAGTAAATGTTTTTGTTCTTTAATTTAGATGTCGCAATAAAACTTAATCATATTATTTGTTAAAAATTTACTTAATTCATATTTTCACAATTTTTTTTTTATATTTCAAAATCCTCTTATCTTATAACGTATTGAGTATTTTCGAATAACAAAACCTTCTATGAGTAATTCTAAGTGAATTCAACAAATAGGTGTGCCGCACGAAGTGAGTATCTGTTATTTTTATTTGTTCACAAGATATGATTTTTTTTAATAGCCGAATTCACTATGTCGGTTTTGCACGTTTTCCGACTAATTTCTGGTTGAGTACTAATTTTGTATTCGCTAAATAGTTTAAAACATATTTACGTGGCTGTCTTTGAAAATTACATATTATTGCGTTTAATAAAATAATTATTTGAACTGCCACATTAGAATAATTATAAGTTGAACAAAAAATGCAGACCAAATAATTTTTAAAACTTTTATGGCTTCTGACTTGGCAACACCTTATTGGAAATTATGTATATGTATCCAAGATGAGAACCTCGCAAGTCAAACGAAAAAATTATAACGATTTTCTGAATTACATTAGTGAGTGCTTTCCGTCTATAGACGTACAATTTTATCGAGATACTGAATTGGGCTATAAGTGAAAATAATAGCCCAATTCACTATGTCGGTTTTGCACGTTTCCCACCTAATTCCTGGTCGAGTGCTTGTTTTTGTATTCGCTAAATAGTGTAAAATATATTTAGGTTGTTGTCTTTGAAAATGACAAATTATTACGTCCAATAAAATAATAGTTTAATAGCTCAATTCAGTTTCTCGATAAAACGTTACGTCTATAGACCGAAAGCAGTCACTAAAGCAATTCAATACATCGTTATAATTTTTCGTTTGAGTTTTTAGGTTCTTGCCTTGTACTGCCAAGTCAAAAACCATAATAGTTTAAAAAATGTGGCAATTCAAACAATTATTTTATTGGACGCAATAATTTTTCATTTTCAAAGACAACGACCTAAATATGTTCTAAGCTATTTAGGGAATACAAAACAAAGAAATCAGTCAGAAATAGTCGGAAAACGTATAAAACCGACATAGCGAATTGGGCAATAAATTGCCACAATAGAATAATTATAAATTTAACAAAAAATACAAGCGAAATCATTTCTTATACATTTATGGTTTTGCCTTTTGGCAATACCTTATTTGAAATTAGTTGTATCCTAGTCGTGAGCCTCGTAACCCAAACGAAAGATTAATAACGATTTACTGAATTGCATTAATGAGTGCTTTCCGCCTATAGACGTTACATTTTATCGAGATACTGAATTGGACTATCAAATAAAAAAATTTATTTATGAGTCATTTTTATTTGCTTCATATTTTCCTTACTAATTTTTCTAAGAGTAGCACTTAAAAATATCATATCTCGAAAGCAAATGAAAATAACAGATTGTCACTAACCGCACATAATGAACAGAGTATATGCTATACATTCTAAAAATTTCAGATTTTTATCTGTATCCCCACATCGGGTTTTGGCCCCATTATTTTTGACAAAAATTGGACTTCTAAAAAAATCATATCTCGTAATAAAGTGAAAATTTCAAAATGCCACTATGTGGACATAATAACGAAGTACTATCCTATATTTTCTGAAGATATCAGATTTTTATCTATATCCTCACATGATTCAAAGCTCAAATTTGAGCCTTTTTTAATATGTATTAATATGTATAATATTTTAGCACAATGAAACTTATGTCATGGTATCATAAGGGTGCCTTCTTCACTACCAAAAAAAAAAAAAACAATGCTTTATGTTCAACAGCGTTCATACAAGGTTCAGTTGAAAATCGATTAAATGAGAGAAAACTGTGTAATTTTCAAGTGACCACTTTTCGGTCATTTAATTATTCCACTTCAGTTTTGCGTAGCAATATTAACAGCCTGTCCTAGGATGTCGAATGAAAACTTAATCGAACAATAACCAGTCGCTCACATTCATTCGAATAAGCGCCCCACTATCTTTCGACTTGCCGTTCGCCTGGCTTAACGTTTGTAACGTAAGTCATACATATATATCCATTGTCAAATTTCTATATTGCCACATCAAAAATTTCATAAATTTATCGCCAAACGGTAAAAAAATCTTTTAAATATGTAAATTGCGCTTTAAGAAATGGAACTCTGTGCTAATTGAATTTGCCACAAATGACAGCACGGTGGGGTTGAACTCGGCGTGAATGCATTTGTTTAGCACTACCAATTTTCTTTTGGTATTCGATTCCTGGACCCATCAGAAGGTCAGAAAAAAAAATCCACCGTAATTCCTAGAGCCGATTTTGAGAAAAACGCGTTTTTCTGCAATATAATTTGTCTGGACAAAACACATGTATTAATGAAAACATTGGGAAATTGAAAATTTTTATAGCACATCTTCAGGGTGAAGGATGGGTATTTGATTAAAACCAAGTTGTTTTGACATTGTCGAACGCTCAAAACTTACCATGAATACTCTCCGAAATAGTAATTCGACTCCAGAGCACTGGATTTGTGAGGCAAAAATGAAATTACTAGAAAAGTGGTATCTTTTTAATTGTTCTATTTTCTCGACAACTATTGTTCAATTTTTGTGAACACTTTGAAATAAGTTATGTGAGAACAACTAATAACATAAAACAAATAATAACGTGAAAACAAACAATAACATGAAATCAAAATTACTCATTTTTCGTCTACCGATTACTGACAAGTTACAAATGTGCAAGAGGGACCATAAGTGATGAACATTTTCGTAGTTTTCTTGTGTGCCTGCAACTACTGCCAAAATAAATAACTTCTTCACGCCGGAATCCTTAAACTTTTTTGCAGCTACGCCCTCTTCATATTTTTGGCGGAGATCTCTTACAACAGGACCAGGTGTTTGTACTGAAAGGCAGAGTTTCAGAAACCCGCCTCCACCATCTATACCGAATTTTAAATGAGGATCGTTGAGGTTGCGGACTTCTTTAACGCGATTTATCAAACCCAGAACATCATCGCAATAGACCAATATTTCTGTTGAACTTGTTTTCTCGCCCGCTTTAGATGTTATTGTAGCACATGTTTGGAAGTCGAAAAATTCATCCAGTCTATGTCGGTATATGGATAGCTTCTCTTTTAAATGTGGTTCGATCAGATCCCTTTTTCGAGAGGCCACACGCAAGTCTCGTGCCACTCCTTGGACTATATTGCTGGAAAGACCATAATTTGTCCCTATTCTCGAAACTTGTTCTGCAGAAATCTGTTGCAGGGATGGAGTCTGGTCGCTTGGTTTTGGGACGAGTTCAATACTAAGAGGCCCACCTCGTATCTGTGATAACTGAGCAATTTTTTTCCTGACACTGTGCCACTTCGATCACTATTTACAAATACATCTTTTATCAAAGAACTCGCCAAATGTTCTTTTTGTTTTTTAGGGAGCGATTTGCTCACGTGTTCCTGCAAACTTGAAAATGTAATACTGCAGAAATGTTTTTTCCCCACTGAGTAGGTGTGACCACATTTTGCGCACTTGTTTCTTCTATTTTTCTTGGTATTCTCGTTAATCCGTCGAGTAAAATTATATGGACCAGGATCTCTTACCAATTTGCATAGTGTGCAGTTACACAGAGTTTCAGCCTTTGCACGAGTCTTTTTTTTTTAATCTTGAATCCGGTGAAATCTGGTAGCGTTATTCCTTGGAAATTATTTGACTTCACTGACCGATAAACGAGAATTTTACAGGCACTGCACAGAACTTTTAGCAAACGTGCATCGTCTGCATCATATTTCACACATTTCTCGAGGTGGGTGCGCAAAATACTGCTAATTTTGACCAATTGCTTTTTCTTCTGCAGACAGAGTAAACATATACGCTCCTGATTTTCTTTGTGGGTCCCCGCATGGTCCTTCGACTTCCTGCACATTTTTTCCAAAAAAAATACCACAAATGAAAAAGAATATTGAACTTGACACTTTGGATGTCATTTGACTACTAAGGCTATTTGCCAATAATTTTGATTGTCAATGACCTACAGGCCTCTCAAGCGAATCAAGAATTAAAACAAAACGTTATTGTTATTATGAATTATTTTATTTATTTTCATAAATAATGAATATTTCTAAATTTCTCAAATTTTGCAGAAAAACGCGTTTTTCTCAAAATCGGCTCTAAGAATTACGGTGGATTTTTTTTCTGACCTTCTGATGGGTCCAGGAATCGAATACCAAAAGAAAATTGGTAGTGCTAAACAAATGCATTCACGCCGAGTTCAACCCCACCGTGACAGGCAAATTAAATGAAATAAAATAACAAACTTAACAAATCATGCCGTCTACATTAAACATGTGTTAAGACATGATATTATGAAAGCCTTGTTAGAACAAATGCTATAACAACCAAGTAAGGCACTTTAGTATTCAATTGACCATTTTTGGGTATTTTTCTTCATAAGACCGTAAAAAAACGAAAATCACCAAAAATTTTGGCTCGTTAGTATTTATTGTCGCTTAAAAAGACTGATTGACCAAGTGCTCAAGCAAAATCGCCCAAAACACCTGCATACATACCATCATCTAAAATCCAAAAAGCCATAAGTGCAATTTTCAGAGAAGAAGGAAAAAACTTTATAAATTTCAGACTATTTGATTCTTAGCAGCCAAATTTTAAAATCAACCTTGGAAAACCAATGCGGACTATACGGACATACGAGTAAAATTTTAAGGAAAGATGTATATTGGTTAATTATATATAGGTGACGATACATAAATGAGCAAATGTAAAAAAAAATATTTCGGTAATTGTTCATTATTGCCTTTGGGTCTTTCTAAAATGCCTAGAGAACCTAGATTTTTCGACTATCTGGTCTATGGTCTGAGTTAAAGATTCTTTCCTCCAGGTACATACATATATCAAATACCGACTTCGCTGAATAAGTTTTTTCTGTAGCCGGCCGCCTTAAGGATGTTCGTCTCTGCGTATGTAGAAACGCGGCGTGGTAGGCAGAATATCACAAAGACCGTCCGAAAGCCGGTTAGGGAAATTATGGTTATTCAGCGAATCTGCTTATTTACCAATGCAGAGGAAAAAGTTCCTGAGCCCGACTGAAGTCCTGCCAGGCAGAAAATTTCACTGAATGAAGCTGCTATACGTAGAGCAGAAAATTAATAAGACTTGCCGAAGACCCGTTAGGCTGCAAATCCATTCTTGGCGAAGCCGGTATTCTATACATCACTGCTAAGATTTTTAAAAACGAACACACATATTTATTAAGGCTTTTCTGCAGAAAACCCCAAGGTCTTGTCAGGAGTCGAACCTGCGACCTTCCGGTTAATAGTCTGGCATACTATTTTAATATTAATCCAAGGCAAAACAAAATAATTGTTAATTTTTTATTGTTCTGTTGCTTAAAAAATTTTTAAAGTTGTTTGTTTTGTCTCAGTCGACAATAAAAATCAAGTGCCTACTTTTGACATTTGTGTGCGTACAAAGGACTGGAAAATATGTTAGTGGGACGAAAGTTTGTATTGAAATGCTTACGTTATCGTTCGCATTAATTTTCTTTCGACTTGGTGTACTGAAGGCTTTTAGTGGGACGCAAAACAGCTGTTTGTCGTTTAAAATGTTTGCGAACGAAAATGTGTGACATCCTGGGACAGGCTGTAAGTGATCATTACTGCCCTGTAAAACAAAGCAGGAATAGTTTCAATATCTATTCTACTTAAAAAGCTAGAGCAATTATAATTACAAATGTATGAAAATGGTAAAAATTTTTACTTCGGATGGCCACTAATTAGAAGCTATACAATAATAAATAAAAAATATGGCGGTTATGTGTTGCTAGTACCTACAAGATTGTACGCAATGTTTTTTTATTAAAATTAAAGCCATGCGGCACACCTATTTGTTGAACTCAGCCAGAATTACTCCTATTTTTTCATAAAACTGCCAATAATGCAAAATTTTAAAATAAATTACACATAATATTGAGTCCTGGATTTTAAAATATATTATAGAACAGAGATTTCAAAATAAACCATCGATGAATGAAACAAACAGTTTTTCTGCTCTCCTGACAAGTTGTGATTTTTAATATTGAGGATTTTGAATATAGTCCGTCCATATGTTGTTTTGGGATAAAATACGAAAATATGCAAAAAAACTACAAAAATATATTTTTTTGGATCTAATTTGTGTAGAAATATTTTTTTCTTTTGTTTTCATTATTAAAATATATGATTAACGCGAACAAATTTGATTGGTTTTTTTTCACAAAAATACGCTAAAAACCGAGTGAATTCCAAAACTTTCCGATTAACTTCAATATTTTTTAGCACTAAAGCTTACTCGAATAATTCGCACAAAATAAAAGTATTATTCGATAGTTCGGTTAATTTAAAAACTTTCGATTAATTGATTAATCGAACAATGGAAAATGGAACGAGTAAAATTAATGAATACCCTAATGTTTACATATGCATTTTTCACTTCCAATTTTAAACAAATTCTCAGTATTTTTTATGCTCTCCTGACAAGTTGTGATTTTTAATATTAAGGATTTTGAATATAGTCCGTCGATATGTTGTTTTAGGATAAAATACGAAAATATGCAAAAAAACTACAAAAATATATTTTTTTATATCTAATTTGTGTAGAAATATTTTTTTCTTTTGTTTTCATTATTAAAATATATAATTAACGCGAAAAAATTTGATTGGTTTTTTTCACAAAAATACGCTAAAAACCGAGTGAATTCCAAAACTTTCCGATTAACTTCAATAACTTTTAGCACTAAAGCTTACTCGAATAAGTCGCACAAAATAAAAGTGTTATTCGATAGTTCGGTTAATTTAAAAACTTTCGATTAATTGATTAATCGAACAATGGGAAATGGAACGAGTAAAATTAATGAATACCCTAATGTTTACATATGCATTTTTCACTTCCAATTTTAAACAAATTCTCAGTATTTTATTCCACTGTATAGTAAAACTAACAACTGTTAATACTTTGATAAATGTTGTATTTAATTCACTTCCTCTCAAGAATAAGGAAACATTTTTTTTATATAATAAAAAGTAATAAAGCTTTAAACAAATTTAAAACTATAATAACGAAAACTTTTAAATTAAGTGTTGGGTTTTTCTTCCGAAGCATTGTGGCGCCTTTTCCCAAAACCCGTGGCAAAAATACAGAATTTGATGACAAAATTTTGTAAAATGGATGAACACATCGTATAAAGAGCTTCTTACTGATCCCAATTCAAAAACGTTTTTATTAATTGGATAAAAATTATAGCTAGTGCAGCTGCTTAAAGTTGACAATTTTTCAGAAAGAAATTTTTAGAAAGAAAAGAAAAAAATTAGGATTGAAGTGTGAGAAACATTGCCGTTTGATCATTAGTTTTTTGGTATTGTTTTAAAGGTATGTTTATTTTTTATTAAAAAAAAGTAACAAAATGTTCATCAGATGCCCTACTTTTTCGGCAATTGCCGTTTTTCAGACACCCTATATTTAGGTAATTTTTACAAATAATATAGAGCATATCTAAAAATGCCCAAAAATGGTCCCGCCCATATTTTCTGAGCATATTCAACTAATTTTGGCCACAAAAATGACAGGTTTTCTTGAAATATGAAGAAAGCTGTTACAATCAGTTCGCAGCTTACTCTCGAAGTAGAAACAAGCATTAATTTGCCGTCGGTGAACAAAATAAACAATATAAAAATATACATACAATATTTATAAAAAAAATAAAAATATTCGCAACAACAAAGTATTAACAAACACCGTTTTGTTTAATATTTTACGTACCTATTCATTTTTTCATTTCTTTTTGTAAAGTAAATTATAATTATAATGCTGACTTTAGACGACATGTTTTTTACATATGGCTTGTTAGTGTGTGAGACATATGTAACTTCGCATGTTTGTCAAAATTCTCAATTTACAGACGGTTTATAATATTTGCTTTCACACGTACATGTGCAATTATATCTGACATAACCTCTGAGTGTTCACAACAGCTGAGCTTGTGCACAATTTTCGTAAATATATAAATCGCTCTTTGCTTTTTAATGTTTTTTCAGCCAAACCACACTTTTGATAATTTAATACAGTTGATGTCAGATGCCTTGTCAGATGAAAATAGAACACGCTCTAATTGAAAATTTTTCATCTGACTTTGCTTCTGTAAATGTCATCTGACAATGTTTCATATGTTTCACACGGCATGTATCACTTTTGCAGTGGGAAATTTGACAAGTCAGATGTAAAATACATATCGTCTAAAGTCAGCATAAGCTAGTAGGCACACAAACAACAAATAAATTTGGTATTCGTACCAAATGAGTACGAATACAACAACAAACAACAGAAATGCCTACGTTACTGTTGTTGCTGCAGAATGTGATAACCCAGAAACAAAAATTTACATATGCGTAGACGGGTACGCTCAAATTCAACGTCTATGACGGACCAAATAAAAGTAAATTTTTTGATACCAGCTTCACAGCAAAGCACAAGTGCCAACAATATGAGCCAACATCAAGCTGAAAAAGAAAAAACGACAGAAAGTGTCCCCCTAGAAACTGATTCAGAAAATCCAAAAATCCAAATGAGTATTGATCGCTATTTTAAAGTGATAAATAATAAAAAAAGACAAAGAAGTCCAAGATCGAAAAACCTCTCTCCATTGGCGAAAATGGCCAAAGATGGTAAATCTGATGCGGCGCTCTCTGAAAACTGGTTTTCACTTCTACAAAACGACGAAGACGAAATCACCATTGTCAGGTCAAGCAAGCCGCCCCCAATATACTTAAGAGAGAAAAACTCAAATGAGCTAATTAAAAGGCTAGTACAATTAATCGGTGAAGAGGCGTTTTACGTGATCCCGATAAAACGTGGTGCGATTAATGAAACAAAAATTCAAGTAAATGAAGAAAATCATTACCGCTCAGTAGTTTCGGAGTTTGAAACACAAAATAAAAATTTTTACACCTACCAATTGAAAAGTGCAAAAGGCCTCCAGGTAGTGATAAAAGGCATCGATTCATACGTGGATCCAGAAGAGGTAAAAGCGGGTCTAATAAATAATAATTTTAAAGTAAAAAATGTTACTAACATTAAAAATAGAGAGCGAGTTCCCCAACCACTATTTCGTGTGGAAATGGAACCAGGTGGTATGAAATTAAAAAGGAATGAAGTACACCCCATTTACAGCTTAAGATATTTGCTGCACCGACGAGTTACCGTAGAGGAACCACACAAGCGAGCAGGGCCCATTCAATGTCTAAATTGCCAAGAATATGGCTACACCAAAACATATTGCAAGTTGCGCACCCTTTGTGTCGTCTGTGGTGAACTACACAGCACTGTCAATTGTGATAAGCAAAAAGATGATTCCAAAATGAAAAAGTGTAGCAATTGCCATCAAACTGACACTGCAAACTACAGGGGCTGCCCTGTCTATGTACATGTTAAGCAGTCTTTGTCTAGCAGACGTAATCACACCTATGCTCAACCTAATTTCGACAATACAAATTATCCCCAGTTGCGCCAACCTGCTACCAGACGGTCTTCATACGCCAACATTTTTAAGGCTAACCAGCCCATAGCGCAAAACATACCAAGCAGCCAGTTCCCGTACGCTAATGCTTTGAAGTCTAACCAGCCCCCAGCTCAAAAACGGCATCTTGCCAACGAAAACAGTGGTTTCAATTTTGATCGACTTGAGGCTTCAATAGAAAATTTAATACAAACCGTAAATTTTTTTACAACCAACATGACCTCCATGATGCAGGAAGTGTTGAAAATGCAGTCTACATTATTGCAGGCTGCATTAAACAAACCATGAACTTAAAAATCTGTTTCTGGAACGCAAACGGCATTCGCCAACATAAAAACGAACTAGAATACTTCATGATGGATAAACAAATTGATGTTATGCTCATCTCTGAGACGCACTTGACTGCTAGAAGTTTTTTTTAAAATCAACGGATATACTCTCTACGACACAAAGGACCCCCAAGGTAGAGCTTGTGGTGGCTCGGGTATACTAATAAAATCGCGATTAAAACACTTCTTAATGAGTGATCATTGTGAAGACTATCTTCAAGCAACTAACATCTGCATTGAAGCTTTTCATCAAAACCTGGTGATTTCATCAATTTACTCTCCTCCCAGGTACTCTATTACAGAAAATCAGTATAGTAGATTTTTTAATTCACTAGACCCACGCTTTTTGGCCGCTGGTGATTACAACGATAAGCACACGTTCTAGGGATCTCGCCTCATCACGCCAAAGGGTCGCGTTTTGTTTGACATAATTTCAAAAATGCGGTTAAATGTTATATCAAGTGAGCAGCCAACTTACTGGCCAACAGATCGCCGAAAAATACCTGATGTTATTGATTTTGGAGTAGTAAAGGGTGTGCCCAGCGAAATGATCCATGTTGAAGCATCTTTAGATTTGTCTTCAGATCACTCACCAACTATTGTCACTATATATTCACATACAACATATTCACCCACTTGTGATTTAACGATGACAACCACACGTATAAATTGGTTGAAATACAAAAAAATTTTGAGTGCTCATTGCCCAGAAAATATTCCATTAAAAACGCCTGCTGACATAGATGACTCTATTAGAATGTTTGAAGCAAACCTTAAGCAAGCTGCTCTAAATGCTACTACTACAAATCGTCAGGTGAGATATAATAAAAATTTTTCAGCAGATGTAGAACGGCTTTTATCCGAAAAAGAAGAGTTCGTAGAGAATGGCAACGCTACAGATCCCCTCAGCTAAAATCAAGGCTGAAGGAATGTACTAAATAGCTGAAAACTCTACTAGAATATCAAAAAACCGCTTCTCTTCAAAACTTTCTAAATGGGCTCGACGCAACACCTCAAACAGACTATTCGCTATGGAGAGCAGCCCGAAGCCTCAAAAGACCAGTGATATATAAGTCTCCATTGCGAGCTTCGAATGGAGACTGGGCAAGAACTGACGCTGAAAAAGGTACTCTGTTTGTAAACCACTTGCAGAAAGTATTTACTCCAAATACGTCTGATACTATAGTTGAGCTGCCACCAGTCCTCGCTATACCAGATGTTACTTTGAGGTTCAACATTCGTGAGATTGAACACTATATTGCGGGCTTAAACTTGAAAAAAGCTCCAGGCGCTGATAAAATAAGGAATAAAATGCTCTTAGAGCTACCCTACACTGCAAAACGGATAATTCTATTTATTTTTAACAGTATTTTGCGCCTCAAATGCTATCCCGCAGAATGGAAGGTTTCGCTTATTACCATGATACCTAAACCAGGCAAAGATCATACGAAGGTGGAGTCCTATAGGCCTATAAGCTTGTTGTCTAACATGTCAAAACTATTTGAAAAGCTACTTATGAGTAAGCTAACACCCATACTGAATCGTACTGGATGCATTCCAGACCACCAATTCGGTTTTAGGACACAACATAGTACGATTGAACAAACACATAGACTCGTGGACGTGGTTAGAGAAACCTTCGAAGAAAAGAAATATTGTTCTGCGCTCTTCATCAATGTTTCTCAGGCATTTGATAAAGTATGGCACGCAGGTTTAATACAGAAACTAAAGCAAAACCTACCCGAAAACATCCTTAAACTTTTAGAAAGCTACTTAACTGAGCGAAAATTTGTTGTTAAAGAAGGTAATTTTCAAAGCCCTCCGCAACCCATTGAAGCCGGAGTTCCTCAAGCCAGCATCCTCGGTCCTGTATTATATCTGATATATGCTTCTGACTTGCCGGTAAGCAGTAACATACACATATCAACATTCGCTGATGATACAGCATTTCTAAGTGTTCACAAAAGCCATCAAGAAGCCACCCGCAATTTGCTAGATTATATACCCCAGTTGGAACAATGGCTAAAACAATGGCGGATAAAAATTAACGAACAAAAATGTCTACACATTACTTTTACATTGTGTAAAGCAACCTGTCCACCTATACAAATAAATAACCAAACTATACCTCAACACACTGAAGTAAAATGTCTCGGTGTTCATCTTGATCATCGTCTAACATGGAAGTCACACATAAATGCAAAGGTGACCCAAATGAAATTAAAAGCAGCTCAAATGAATTGGCTCATTGGAAGGAACTCTACTCTAAGCCTAGATTGTAAACTCCTTCTATACAACTCCATTCTAAAACCAATATGGTCCTACGGAATCCAGTTATGGGGCACTGCCTCGGCATCAAAGGTAGAAAAAATTCAAAGGCAACAAAATAAAATACTCCGTACGATTACAGCAGCCCCACGGTATGTCAGAAACAAGCGAATTCATAAAGACCTAGATGTGCAGCCGCTTAAGACAGTGTTTTCTAAGCACGTGACAAGCTACATAAAAAGACTTGAGTTGCACCCAAATCCCCTAGCCCGAAACATCATTAACTTTAGAGGCCACACTTGGCTGAGAAGGAGGGACACTCTTGCTCTCAGCCGAACACGAGAGACGTAAACAACCAAACAACCAACCGCTGAAATAAATATTTTTGTCTGGCACTGGCTGGACTTAAAAATTAAAATTTTAGAATTAAGATTTGATTACTTATTGTTAGTTCAATTTTATTGAAGATACAATAAATAAATACATATAACCGAAAAAAAAGAGCAGTTTCAATCTCACAGCGAAAACGAAAATAACTTTTTCCCATTTTTAAAGTATGTAACAAAGATGTGTTCAAAATGTGAAAAGAAATAAATAATAAAAAAGATTCTACAAAATTGTTTTCACTGCATCACTTACTTGTTACATATTTTTATTGCTTCTCGTTAATACAGAATTTACAAGATGACTTTTTCCCCTGCATTTTTATTGAATTCTCTTTTATGTTGCTACCCCTTTGACCGCCTTTGTACCCCGTTCGTCAATAAACTCTAGAAAAGTCACGGTAAAAAGTCATCATGTCAATCCCGTATATATAATAAATAATATTTTGATCTGTCAATCAGGTAGGCATAACTATTACAATTTGTTTATTTATTTAAATTAAAACACAGTTATTATAAAAATAGGCATGTAGGCCTGGATTTCTCTTTCACAAATCAGGTAGTTTGAACCTTTTTTTCTGGGTATAAATTAAACCGCAATTGTGTAATGCAGTCAGTTAAGTTCTTACTTTGCAAAAATAGTGATCAGTAGCAGAACTTATACAATTTTACCATAAAGTGCGATAATGTCATTTCAAAATTTGTATTTGTTCGAGTTATTCAGAAACTCACATAATAAAAATGTATTTAAATTGGCTATTGTGGAAAAATTACGCGATTTACCAAGATACCACGAAAAGGATGTTAAAATCAAAATTCACCTCGTTTACTTGAAAATTAATAAAAAATGGCTTGCCTCAAACCGCACGACAAAAACCTTTATGTAAAATAAGTCAGACTGGCTAAATGGAGTAACAACTTTTGAAAACATCGAAGAACCGCATACATATTCTGATAGCAGAAAAGGAAGACCTACAAAAACTATAAACGAGTGTTCGAAGTACACAAAAAAAACGTAAACTTCAAAATGCCACAAATGATATATCTAAATCTCATCTTTCAGTAGCATTATGTCTTAAGTATGTAAAAGATAAAGATAAATAAAAGGTCTGACATTACAAAACCTGTGGCGTTTGCAAGCCCAGATCGACTGCAGAGGATTGAAGAGAGTATTCCAACTCCTCCAAATGCTTTACCCACAAAGTATAGCATAGAAGAAGCCTTAGCGTTATTTATGGACTTGGGATTGTCAAAGGAAAAATATTCTTTTTTACGAAGCTCTTTACAGAATCATAATGTGAATATTCTTCCTGGATACAAAAAGGTTACATCTGCCAAAAAAGAAGTTTACTGAAGTATCGGTAGAGATTGAACTGCAAGACTTAATGGATCATACTGCCAAACGCCTTATTCAAAGTTTGCCTGAAAAGGAAACAGTATTACTTCCAGATAGGCTTACATTGATAAATAAGTGGAGATGTGATGAATCATCCGGTCAAAGTGCTTACAAACAAACAATATCGACAAGTGACACAACTATTACAGATGCAAATATGTTTATGGCTTCTGTAGTTACTTTACTTCTTAGAAGTAAAATCTCTGAGCATTGGAAAAACCCTCGCCAATCATCAGTTCATTTTTGCCGTCCGATATTTTTTAAATATGCAAAGGAGTCTTCAGAAATAATCAAATCTACAGTAAACGATATAAACAAGTCTTCTCATCTTGAAATGAAGAATAGAAAAACTAATTTCATTGATTATGAATTTTGTTTTACAATGATTGATGGCAAAGTCTTAAATGTAATAACAGATACTTCGTCAACTTTGAAGTGTGCGATTTGCAAAAAGTCACAGAAAGACTTTCAAAATTTTGTTGATTCAAGTGATGAGCAAAACTATGAATATGGAATTTCTCCGTTACATGCCAGGATTAGGTGCATGGAGTTTATTTTAAAACTAGCGTATACAATTCCACGAGAAGGAGAATGTTTTGATAAGAACGTAACACCCAAAGAAAAACTATCTGCTCGAAAAAAGTTATACAAAATAAATTTCTTAAGAAGCTTGGACTGATAATAGACTGCCCCAAGCAGGGGTATGGAAATACTAACGATGGTAATATGTCCAGAGCATTTTTTGAAAATGATGAGATAACAGCTTGAATTACTGGGGTCGACAATCATATTATAAAAAGGTTGGCATCAAAAACTGCCCTACTTTTGGCTCAAATGTACCCTGAGAAGAAACTTACTCCTGGCTCATGGTAAATATTTAATTGAATATCAATGCTTACCAATTGGAGACTTATCAGAAGAAGCCCAGGAATGCAAAAAAAAATTACAAACACTTTAGACACACGAATACTTGCGAAATTTCACGGATTAAACAGAATGAGCCAAATAAGCCGCAAATCATGAAAACGGATGACAAATATCTATTTTATTCACAATTAAGTGAAGGAACTCAATTTATAAAAATCACAATTAGCATACAACACACCTGCACCCGAACACATTAAAAATTTTATGTTGTATGGCAATTTTGATTTTTAGCAATTGAGTTCCTTCACTTAATTGTGAATAGTTCGCAACATATCTGGTAACCCGAAATTTCACCTTCTGATTATTTATTCCCATTTTTCCAAATTTCATTTTTGGTCTTGCTTGTGCCTAAAATTTGCGACGGCACGCGCAAAAAGTTGCATACATGTGTGGTTTCTGCGGTCTAATTTAAAACTTAAAATCAGAATGTAAATTATAAGACACAAAGATAACATGTTTAAACATGTACAACAACAATAGCATGATTGCTCGTAGGCGGAGCTTACGCACAAGCAAAAATAAAACAAAATAAGATTTGGAAAAATTGATATAAATAATTAGAAGGTGAAATTTTGGGTCACCATATTAATAAAAACGAATAAGATGCTCATATTTGTCATAAAATTTGGTTAAATAGCTGATGTTTCATTAATACTAGTATCCGCAATCAAACGTGGTAAAAGTGAACAAAGGACGATGATGATGATGATAGTGTAGCGGCTGTCGAAATTAGTAGTACTAATCCCTTCTACTAGTCTCATTAGATATTCTAATATTCAACTCTTAAAAATAATTTGAATTTACATTAATTCAATTATTGTACTTAAGCCGAATAATAATAACTTCCGACGTATAGTAAAATATTTCATAAGTTAAACGCATACTATTCAAAACGAAAACTTCTTTAGCATGGTTATATATATTATAAATAAATGTATATATGTATTTCTTTTTTGTCTAAGACAGTTCATTATGTACTAAAAATGAAGAACGAAAATACTGTTTATACTCCCTTAATGCAAAATGGGGTGTCCTTAATGCATGCTGTTGATTTTCTACATTAAGAAAGTATGAATTTTTCCAAAAACTGGATTAACTTTATAACGGTTTCAGAATATTTATATTTGCTTATCCTAACTCGCACACCAAATATTTGAAAAATAATAGAAATTTATATATATTGCCTTAAACGAGCTTTTATCTGAATACTTCTTTATATTATAGAGTAACCTATTGTGGGCTGTCAATAGGGCTGCCAGATGCAAATAGTACACCAGCTTGACATTTGAAAAAAATCAGCTTGATTTTATGAAGAGAACATGACACACTAAAATTTGTAAAACAAATCAAAACAGGCCAACAACAAAATATTTTCTGAGGCAGAAGAACGCTTTCTTGTAAGAAAACTAAAAGCTAGCTCCTTCTTAAGTGCTCCAAAACTTGTTTCTATGGCTAAAAGTGGCTTTAGTAAGAAAGCAAGCTCATCAGAAATCTGAATGACGGATAGGTAATGCTCCTAAACACAAGGCCCACAATGCCTGCTTACAATATGCCACATGGTTTCCCACAAATCTGAATCAAAAAACAAGGCATATTAGAAGAATGGGAAAAAATTTCAGATGGATAGTATCAAAAATTAGTCGCATCTATTCCCAAGAGACTCCAAATGGTTATGAAAAACAAGAGACTGCACACAAAATATTAATTTAAGGAACATTGTTTTAAGTTGTAAATAGTTTTGATACTTATACACCGAGATTTTTCTTCATAAAATTTTTCAAGTTATTTCTTTTTAGGTGTGTACAAGCATTATTAAATCAAAATATATCATTACAGCTTGACAAATTATATTTGAGCTTCTAGCTTGACAACACCTATAATATCTTGACAATCAAGCTCATTCAAGCCCGCCTGCCAAGCCTAGCTGTCAAAGCCTTTATTATTTTTTATCCAACGTTTCGCTGGTATTTTCAAGTTATTTTGTGGATAAGTTTTATTTGATCTGGCATGTAATAAATAAACAGATTATTGTGCCTCTGCACATCTCAAAAGAGAAAACCACATCTTTATTGAATAAAACCCTTCTCGTTTGTTCGGTGGTTGTATAACGAATGTCTAGAATGTTCTTTATTAATTCGTTTCTAGTTACATGGGCGTTCTTACACTAACATATAGGGCGTGCTTATTATAACTAGACGAAAGGTAGGGTGTTCCCTTATTATGCAGGGATGGCACTATACCTCCCTGTTATTAAAAAAAGTTTAATCAGTTAATTATTTAATTAATTTAATATACAAAGAATTTTATGATTATAAAATTTAAATTTAAAATCTAACTTTGTAATGTTCACATATATATCTCCCTTTTTTTTTTTTTTTTTAAATACATATTTAAAATTTAATAGAAGTGTTATTTTTATTTGTTTGAATTGCTCTTAGAACTTAAATGGATTTGGATTCAAAAGCAAATAGGAAGGAACAGTCGGGATGACGGAGGGAGTGCCATGTGTGAACAAGACACTACCCCTTCTACTGGTGGCCATGGACCGCCAGGAATTGCCTTCACCCGAATGCTCTGCCCGGTTGCCCCTGAGGATTTTAAATTTAATTTTTCACGAAAAGATTCAAAGTTAGTACAAAGATGATGAAATAATCAAGGTGATCAAGCTTGGTTATTTGATGATCTTTATGCTATTACATGTAACTTCAAAGTAAATATTGTTTCATATCAGGGATATGTATTTCATTAAATAAATTTAATATACTATTACATATTTAAATTTTTTTTTGTAATCATAAAAGGTATTTAGACATTAAAAATTTGATTTTGTTTTGTTTTTGTATGTGATGTAAATTTTATAAATTTTTACCAATAAAATAAATGAAAATTTATTGAAATATACAAACTTTTGTTAATATTTTCGTACTCTGTTTTTATGTACAGTTTTTTCTTTTTTTGTTTCTTCATTATAAATTGTTACATTAGTATCATCAATTTTTGTTACTATATATGGACCATCATAAATACTCTTGTGTTTATCATATGGTTCTTTCTTCAGTAAAACTTTATCACTGATATTTAAAGTAATTGGTTTTGCAAAATTGTCGTAAAACTTTTTACTTCTAGCTTTGTGCTTCTCAATCAATTCTTTAGCAAGCAAATTAGTTTTTTGAAGTCTATATTTAATTTCTTTACTGTAGTTATCAATATTGTAAATTGGATCAATGTTGTTATTTATTTCATTAGGCATTATTGCCTTTTTGCCGAAAACTAGTTCAAAAGGAGTAAACTTATTGTCAAAAACTGTGTTAGGTGTAGTATTGTGGTAAAACGTAAAGTATTTTAAATAAGTATCCCAGTCAGATAAATTTTCATTCAAGTAGGCTCGAGTATACTCATTAAAAACGCGATGGTTACGCTCGATGGTACCTAAAGTTTCATGGTGGTAACTTGTTGAGAATTTAAGTTCGATTTCTAAAAGTTTACACATTTCGCAAAAAAGTTCATTTTTGAATTCCGTACCTAAATCTGATTTCAATATATTCATTTTCCCGTAAATTAATATAAAATTCTCGAAGATTGCTCGAGCGACTGTCGAAGCTGATTTGTCAGGTATGGGGATAGAAACTAAATATTTTGATAAGTCACAAATCAGAGTTAGTGCATACTTATTTCCATAGTTAGATTGAGGTAATGGTCCTATTGTATCTAGAACTACTATGTCGAATGCTTTAATAGGTGTTGGGGTAAGAACTAATTTTTCTTTGTTTGATGGCTTGACTTTGTTTAAATTACATTTTGAACAGTTCCTTACATACTTCGCAATATCTTTTGTCATCTTTTTCCAGTAATATTTTGTTCTGATTTTGGCATAAAGTTTCTTTTGTCCACAATGTCCGCCTAGTAAAGGATCATTGTGATATATTTGCATCAGTTTTTGTTTCTCATCTTCTGTAGCTACTATAGCAATTGGTTCTGTAAGAATTATTTCCAAAGTTTTCAATGTTCTATTGCCATGGTCTTTAAAATTCTGTATTTTATATATTGTAAAAATTAAATCATTTTTAGGCCACTCTGCACTGTAAATTTTGTTTTTGTTGGCTTCGTTTTCTAGCCTCGAAAGCATTAAGTCTAGACTTGTAGTTTCGTTAACAAACTCAAACTCTACGGATAGCAGTTTCTTAAATTTTTTGTGTATATTTATGCGCAATTTCTTAAAGTTTTCATCATTAATAATTATTTCTGTCTTTATTCTTGCCATATTTTTGCTGAAGTTGTGAGAAAATCTGTCGTATATTTGTAATCTAATATTATTATGACTTGTTAAGGTTTGGTTTGAATCAATCGCATTGTTTTTTGTATTTCTTGAAATAGCGCGTGTCGTTACGGCTAATACCTGGTTATTTTCTTCTCTTAATTCGTTAATTGAAAGTCTGGATAGAGCGTCAGCAGCAACATTGTCTTTTCCTTTAATGTACTCTACAGTAAAATTGTATTCGGAAAGTTCTAAACGGATTCGAGTCAATTTCGATGATGGATCCTTTAAATTAAAAAGGTAAACTAATGGACGGTGATCTGATCGCACTGTAAAAGATGTTCCGTAAACATAAGGTCGAAACTGTGTTATTGCAAAGTGAATTGCTAGCAGTTCTTGCTCAATTGTTGGTTTCTTCTGTTCTGATTGATTAAATGCTTTTGACGCGAAGTAAATTGGTAAGTCGTTACCATTAAAGGATTGGCTCAGAATAGCTCCACATCCAAGTTTGGAAGCATCTACTGTTATAAGAAATGATTTCGAAAAGTCTGGATACTGTAAGATCCTAGGGGATAATAACATTGATTTTAAATGATCGAAAGATTGTTGGCATTTTTCATCCCAATGAAAGTGTACTTTTTTCCGTGTTAAACGATTTAATGGTGCTGCTACTATGGCAAAATTCGGTATAAAGCGCCTATAATAATTTGAAAATGCAACAAAGCGTCTTACTGCGTCTTTGTCTGTTGGAACAGGATACGTTTTAACGGCATTTATCTTTGTATCATCTGGCAAAAGACCATTCGCGGTGCATTTATGCCCTAAAAACGTTACTTCAGAACGGAAAAAATTGCATTTGTATGGATTTAGCTTTAGATTATGTGCCCTTAAAATATCAAAAACTTCTTTTAAATTACTCAAATGGTGCTGTTTGCTACAACCAACTATGACTATGTCATCTACGTATAAGAAAGCTTTGTTAGGAGAAAGTCCAGAAAACGCTATGGACATCATCCTTGAAAACGAGTTAGGTGCTACATTTAATCCAAAGGGTAAAACCTTCCATCGAAAAGATCCTTTGTCCGTGCTAAAAGAGGTAACGTCACGAGAGTCAGGATTTAATGGAATCTGGTGAAAACCGGAAAACAAATCAACAATAGAAAAATATTTCGCTCGACCTAAATTATCTAAAATATCGTCAATGCGAGGTAACGGAAATTTATCAGCTATAAGCTTTTTATTTACGGCACGATAGTCTACGCACATCCTATAAGACTTTTGATCATCTGTACTCTTTTTTGGTACCAGAATTAGTGGACTATTAAAATTTGAAAAGCTAGGTTCAATTAGATCATTCTCTAATAAATTGTTCACCTGTCTATTAATTTCATCCTTTTGTGAATGAGCAAGCCTATAATTTTTTATGTATATTGGTGACTGATCTACTAATCGGAATTTTTGTTCGTAGAAATTATTTATTGACATTTTGTCATCTTTTAAAGCAAAAACGTCTGCATATTTTTCACAAAGTTGCATAAGACTGTCTTTCACGTCGTTTGGCATTTGATTCTGCAGTATGTTTTTTAATTTAGCTGTACGTTCAGTATTTGTTTCATTTCTATTTATGGAATATATGTAAAAATTTCGTAACCGTTCTGCGTTGACTTTGTCATTTTGTATACATTTAAACTCGTCAGTAGTATTTACTATTCTTACGACTGGATTGTTTGAGTCTATTATGCCTTTACCAATAAATACACCATTGCAAATTTGTTGTGAATCAATAAACATTGGTTCTGTAATTCCGCATAAATTAAATGTACGATACACTTCACACCTTGGAGGGATAATGCATGTAAAATTCTTAGTTCCTTGCAATATTGGCACTACTAATCTTTTGTATCTGTCACAAACTGTTATGGTCATATTTTCATAATTGATTTTGCATTTATTATCTTTTAGAAAATCTTTTCCTAATATGCCCTCGGATGGTATATTGAAATTATCGCTTACCACATGGAAAACTTGTGAAATTACAGAATTTGAAATAATTACGCTTGTACAAATTGTACCTAAGGTAGTTAAAGAGTTTGAAGTAATACCCGTAATATTGATTATTTCATTTTCATTCAAAAAAATATTTGGTTTTAAGCAAGAAATTTTAATCAAAGATATGTCCGCTTGAGAATCAACAAGAAACGAACAAGTTTTATTGGCGTCAATACAATTTAGTTTTATAAAATCGGCATAATTAAGATTTAGACTGTAGACTGATTTATTAAAATTTTGGTTATTTAGTTCTGATATTGTGTTTCGTCTTCCTCCCTCAACATATGCTGTTGAGGGGCTTGGACGTTTAAAGTCCTCACTGAAGCCCTTTGATTGTTAGCATTTGGTGAATTTCTACTTCTACCATTGCCACGATAATTATTGTTCGGTCTATAGTTTGAAGAAAAATTGTTGTTTCTTCTGAAATTATTGTTGTAATTATTACTGAAATGTCTACGGTTATTGCCACGGTAAGAATTATTACGATAACGCGAAAAATTGTTATTCTGATAGGAATTGTTGTTTCTGTTGCTACTTTGATTTCTAATTGCCAAAACCTGACGTTCTTTTGTTTCAGCAGTTTGCTCTACTACTAGCTTCGCAATAACTTCTTTCGGATCTGAAAAAGACGAAGATGCCAAAATTGACTTTACTAAGTCCGATTTAGCATTTAATCTACACATCGCAACTGTTTGCTCAATAGCCATCTCATGAGCTTTTTTCTTTGTTATGCCTTCAACAGTTAGAGAACGTTTGAAAGCATCAGCAAGATCCTCTGCTTGCTTTGAAAACTCTGCGTAATTATTATGCTTAACCATAAGAGCTGAAATTTTACCCGCGATAACTTTCGAATTATCCGGTTTAATATTTGTTTTTAAAGCAGTTTTAATTTCATTTATTGTAGAAACGCTGTCTGGCAATGCTTCACGAGCTTTTGCTTCTAATTTAGATTTAATGAAATTTACAAAAGTTGTTGCTAAGTGTGGCTCAGTCAGATCTTCTATTAAGTCTATCTTATCAAGGAACGAGTCTAAAGACAATGGGTTTCCATCATAATTGTCTTTTATAATGGACGCACACATGCCAATATATGATTTTTTCTGATCGAGTGTAGCCATTTTTCTAGAAATTTCAATACTATTCTTGTTATCACAATTTGGATTACTTTTCGATTCACTGTTACTATCACTTCCTAACATAAGTTCTTTGTTGACAAGTGAAAATAAGTTTTTCCCTTCCGGCACTTTTATTTTACAATCTAATTTCGTAAAGCAATTGATTAAAAGTTGACGGCAATTTTTAATTTTTGAAAGAATTGATTTTCTAATAGAAGTTGATAATTGTTTATGTCTTGGTTCTGTATATTCTAATAATGAATTGTAGGTTTCTATTAAAAGTGAAATATATTCGTTAATTTTATTAACGTTTTTTGTTAACGGCCTATTTTGCAAAACCCTTTTCTTTATTTTATAAAATTCAAATACTAGTTCGTTAAACTTTGTTTTATTAAACTCTGACATTTATTAAAACATAGTGCTTTAATTATTTTCAAAAATTTTGAAAAATATTCATAATTTTAAGTTTTAATGAATAAAACGGAATTTTTCTTTTATATTAAAAAAATTTTCATGTTATCACTCGGTAGAGTGTATAATTTTGCCCTTCACTGTATTTAGTTTTCATTTTTATTTTAATATTTAGCTGTTTTCTTTCTGAATGTCAGTCAGTGTTGCCAGAACTTTCCATAAAATTCAAACGCGAAAAAGAAACAGGCAAAAAGCACTAATAAAAGAATTTTTACAAATGAAAATCACTTTATATGTCAAACCGAAATAATTTCTATAAAAATATAGAAGTTTATGAAAAACATTCGCTGTTAATAAAACAATTAAAAAAAAATTATTTCTTGATAAAAAAAATACCGTTTTGGCAACACTGATGCTCTCACATTAAATTAAACGAACGAATTCTCTTTCTCATTCTTCATTCCACTCTTTTTGTTTTATTTCTGCATTTGTATATATATATTTGTCACAATTTAAAATACAATTAAATGTTTGTTAGTATGTATTTATTTTAAATTGTTTAATATATGTACATTCATGCTTATTTATAGGGTGTTTTTTTTTTTTTTGTTTGATATTTATATAAAACAAAGAGAATATTGTTATTAAATTTATAAGTAGAATTAAGTAGAGAATAGTAATTTTAAGTAGTGTTAATTGTTTATTAAAATGTAGAGTATTAATAAGTAGTATAATTATAGTTTATTTAGTATAATATAGAATATTAATAAGTAGTTTAAGCATAATTGTAGCTTAGTTATTATAATATAGAATGTAAGAATATAATATAATAAAAATAGGTATAAGTCTACTACAATATATATTTACATTTTTTATACATTTTCTGCAACCCCTTACGTTATCTCAAGAAAAGTTGAGAATTGTGTTGTTGTTTGTGCTTGCTGTCTTCTTTGTTTGTGTCTGTTGCAATTATTGTTCTGCATGCTGATGTTGCTTTGTTTTTAATTCGTTGTTGTTTTTAATTATTGTTTCTAGATCTCTTTCATCTGTTGTCATGGCTGGTTTTTATCAACTTTCTGTTGTTTTTTATTTTGTTTATGTTGATAATTATTTTGGTTGTTGAGTATTTATTTATGTATATATATATATTTCTGTTGTAGTTTTTTTTTGTGGTTTATTCGTTGAACTTTATTCATATTTCATTAAAATAATGCTTCTATTGCATTTGATCACATTATTTTTGTCACTTTATTTCGTCTTTGGTGTCATTTCTGTTTTAATTTGGTTTTTCTTTTTAGTAAAATGTTTCTTTTTTGTTGAGTTCTTTTGAATTTTATTTCGTGTTGTTTTCTCTTTTGGTCTTGTCTTTTCTCTCATTTTCTATTTTTCTTTATAGGTATGTTGTTCGAACTGTTATACTAAGAACATTTTGTGTTTTCTTTTGATTTAAATTTCTTGATTTTTTGGTAATTTATACCACTTTATTCTTTAACTGTCTTTTCCAATTTCTAGAATTTTCTGTGCGTTTGTTTAAACTTGTTATGGTCCGTTCTTTTCCAATGGTTTTTTTAACGGATTCGTTAACAGTTTTAACTTAACTTTTTTTTTATTATATATATAAAATGTGTCACATATTTTGTACAGTCTGTACTTTTAATTCATGCTTTGTAAATTTTTATTTTTAGAATTTTCGAAACTTTTCACTTTTGTTTTGTGTGTTTTCTTTTTTTTTTGTGTTGACTTTCCATTTTATGGAAGTTTTTAGTTGTTAACTTCTTAGAATTTTCGCGGCACTTTTATATGTGTATGTAGGTTTTTTCCTGTTTTTATTGAATATTTTGTTCTTTCCTTATTACACTTTTATATATTTTGTTTGCGAAATACCATGCGTAAAAATATTAATTACGAAGAATATGTACATATATTCACTAGCATTAGGTGTTTAATTTTGTTATACCATATTCACGATCATTGCATATGGACTTATAACAAAATCATGCTCAAATAAAATTGCCTTAAAATGTTCACTTTTGTGCTGCATTTTTGTGTATTTAGTTTGACTCATTAAATAGTTTTTTTGTGTACCAATAATTCTTTGACTCACTGTGTTTTGCACTAATAGTTTTCTCAAGACTTCATTTTTGTTTCCACAAATATATTAATTAAATTTATTTTTTCAAGGTTTTTTTTTTTATTTTAACACATAAACTTTTACACACACTTTTCTTATAAGGCAGGATCGCCATATTGTGTCTCTGCACATCTCAAAAGAGAAAACCACATCTTTATTGAATAAAACCCTTCTCGTTTGTTCGGTGGTTGTATAACGAATGTCTAGAATGTTCTTTATTAATTCGTTTCTAGTTACATGGGCGTTCTTACACTAACATATAGGGCGTGCTTATTATAACTAGACGAAAGGTAGGGTGTTCCCTTATTATGCAGGGATGGCACTATAAGATATAATTACAACAAGTCTTTAAAAAAGACCTACTTATTTTACTTATATATAGTTTTTGTCAGTTGTTTATTAAAATTTAATTAATGTGACTCGTTTACTTAAACACACCACAATACAAAATATTTAAATAAATGGAAAAATAATTAAAATAATAATAAAAAAACTAAAATATTCTTTGGAGAGTTTACGAATTTAGCAAAGCATAAAAAGTGCAATAACCAGGAAGGAAGACAAGAACAACATCAGCGCCAATTATTTAATAGGTATAACTTAAGGTACGGTCACACTGGGCAAATATTTGTCGAAAGGCCTTCAATTCCAATATTTGTTTTAATATGGGTTGGCATTTATTAATAATAAAATAAAAAGTGCTTTTTTCAGCATAATAAACTTTATTTTGTGATATAAAAATCAAGTTAAATCACACTAGCTCTGAGCAAAGTAGTAGGTTACGTTTTTTGGGCAAATATTTGCAAAGTATGGCCGCACCTTTAGTAATGTAATTTTGCTCCAACTGTGATATTAGGTTTACGTTTCCAATGTGATATTTTTATTATTAATTTAATTATCTTTGCTTTTATTTAAATATTTTGTGTTGTGGTTGCTGTCTTTGAATAAACGAGTGACGTTAAGAAGCTGTCAGTTGTTTTATGCAACATATCCTGTAATGTAGGTTTTTTTATTTACGTTTACGATTATTATTATTATTATTACATAATCATCTGAAATAAAATATTCCTTGTGTACTATTTATTGAAATCATTAATTATGGTGTGGAAGCTCAAAATTATGCTTTCATTAATAAATAATCAAATAATAAAAAGCAAAACATTTATTCCCTTGTAAGTTTGTTCTTACTATTCGCAAAATTATTATTTTTCACTTAGAAATTTTCTGTGTAAAATAAAGTTTCATATGAAAAGGTTTTGACGGTTATTTTCACTGCTACACAAAACAAGAATTTCAATGATGTGTAATTGTGAAAATCTTTTGTTTCGTTCCAATGTTTTTCATATAAAAAAATATTGACATTACTTTTCATTGTTTCATTAAACGAGAATCAAAGCTATTATGAAAAGGTGAAAAAGCTTTTCATTTCACCGTTTCACAGAACAAGAATTGACCTCGCTATATAAAACAAACTTCAGGAGCCCGTTTCTCAAAAGTACAAGTTACACATCTACAATTAAAATACACACAAACCAACAACACTTTTACAAACTTTATTGTTGTTATGTGTGTATATTATTTGTAGATTTGTAACTTGTACTTTTTGAGAAACGGGCTCCAGGTATTCATCAATAAATGCCTGCGACGTATATACCGCATACTTTGGCCTTCCACGATCTCGAATATGGACTTACTTAGGATAACTAACAGCGAAGAATTAACAACTGAAATAAAACACCGGAAGTGGCGGAAGATAGGCCACACGATATGCAAACCTGACGATAATATAGCAAAAATGGCTTTCGAATGGAACCCTCAGGGATCAAGACGTCGAGGAAGACCCAATATTTCATGGACAAGATTCTCACATGCTGAATAGAGATCCAAAGGGACATGGCCGGAGATTAAGATCATAGCATAAGATACACAGCAATGAACTGATTTTGTTTCCGTTCTATGCTCGGACTAGGACTTATAATATAGTTTACCTGTGCACAGGCTGTATATCGTAAATTATAATTGAAGGAATAAAAAAATGTACTTCTAAGTAATGAAAAGTTTTGTGAATTTTTTTAAATAGCATTATATTGCAAAACGTTTTATCAATCAATCATGGTTTGTATCCAAAAAAAATGTGTTGAGCGTTATTATTTTAATTTAATTAGAATTTTTTAGTGTAGCAATAAAGAGCTTATGCTAAAACTGATCGCAGATTACATATCTGAATTGTTTTATATTCAAAATATAGTGTGTTTTGAAAAATGTTGAATTCATAAGAAAATGTATTGAGCATTACGTTAAAAAAAATTTGTATATATAATTTATCTATAAACTTTAAGACATTAAGAAAAAGTTAACAGCAGTTGTAGGGTAGAAATAATATAGGGAATATTATCTGTTTACAAATTTCTCATTTGCTTTGAACTAATTATGGTTCTAGCACGCTGTGGGTTGTTATATTTTGGAAGAATGTATTAAGTAGATCCTATTTTGGTGCAGATAAATATTTGAAATTGACACAGCTTTTAAAATTGCCGACCGATCTTGGTCTTATTTGAAAGAAAGCTTAGCCTGCTTTTTGGTTGTATATAGTTCTTTGTAATGAACTATTTGAAAAGAAACTAATTTTTTTATTTCTCCATGTGAGTCCCAAGTCAAAATTAAAAAAGTGGTCATAACTTGTATTTTCGTCCAGCGATTATTATAACTTTTTTTTGACGTAGAAGGTTGTTGTATATTTTTTTCGCAAAAATTATTCGCAGAACTACCGCGAATGCAGATGTAACGCTGAATACACAAAAATCTTAATATATCGAACCATTTAATTTAGGATTCAATGAATGATGCGGAAACTATAGAATGAATCCTACCTTCTCACATTTCTATTAGTTACATTGATAAACAAAAAAGAGACACAAAATGTACATTTAGAATCAGGATCACCCATATACTAAAGTATAAAAAATTACCCTAAAAAAAGTAAGCCAATGGTAACACTGGGCATTATTGTGGTGAAAAAGGTAATTAACACAATTTAGTAGCAATTTAATTCTTGTGTGCAATTTTTACAATATATAAGAATTGTAATCACATTCATCAGAACTCACAGGTGGTGATAAGCAAAAATACACATAAGCACTGAGGATAGAAGTGTAGCGGTTTTCGAAAGTAGCGTTATTACGTTTTTCTTCCAGCTTGAAAGATAGAATAAGCAAAAGAAACACCAGACTTTTATTTATTTATATATTTATAGGTAGTTTAATTAAATTTCACTTAAATTCTAATATCTACATTCTTTATTTTATTTATTCATATAAATGGTCTAAGAAAGTAAATCATTACGGTTTTATTTATATTCATTTCTGATTTATATTGTAACATTTCTTTTTTAACATAATCGTGAGTTTGAACATATGAACGGATACCTTGAAGAAAAATTGGGTTTATATTTCTTTGTATTTCCCTGCAGTTGTAAATCATTGTGTGTTCTCTTTTTGATTAATGGCATAAAACCATTCTCCACAAAAGTGGGGGTATTGAAATTAGTACAGTTTTTTTTTTCTTCATTTCCTTAAGTTAATTTGTGGCTAGTATTGTTTTTGTTTATATTAAGTATTTAAAGTTTTCTAAAACAAATTGTTTAAATTTTACTTTAATTTGATACTTTCACTTCCTTTGAGATCAATTGTGTTTATTTTCTTCTTAGTAAAATAAATCTTTCTAATCAGTTTAAAGGGCAAAATTAAAAGGCATTTTCGTAAGCCACAAAACAAGAAATTAAAAACTATTTATTTCGGTGTTTGCAAAATTAAGCCTAAACTAAAACATTTCTTTGATTTCCTTATATTTTCCAATAGACACGGAAATTAGCTTTGCAAATCAACTATACGTTTGACTTACATAAGTTTCTACTTAATTAAAAAACAGATTTAAGATATATTCAAAAATTAATTATTAAAATATCTTATAAACGAAAAGAGAATTTTTTGGCTCCAGGGATGTCTGGTGGGGACAGAATGAGTTATATCAGAGAATGTTTTTTCCGAACATTATATTAGTCGTTTATATATTTCTGCAAGAAAAGAAATTTCGTTAAAAAAGGATACATATTATTTAAAAAGGTTATTGGGAATTATGGAATTGCAACTAATCTTAATTTTGTAACGAAATCAAGATGACCTTTAAGAAATTATTAATTGACATATTGTCACAATTTTACTATAAATGAAATTTATTTGCTGGTGTTTAAGCATTGTCTATATGAATTTCATTGGCGCTTTACCAAATCGGCAGTAGACTTCAAACACAATTTTTTAAAGTTACAAATCCTTTATTTTAGATATATACTTTCAAAAACCATTTGAGAATTCAGAAATATGTCAATGATTTTCAAAAATAAGCATAGTAGGTTTTGAAAATTATACAAAACCCTCCCCAACAATAACTTTAATTTCTAGACAAGTCCATTTTTTTTAATTAAACCACTGTGCGACACAAGCATAACACAAACAGGACACAAACAAGGTAAGCTAAATAAGTCCGTTTAAAAAAAATGTTTGTAATCACAGCAGACTGCTTTATATTAAGGTTTTTAGGCCCTTTACCATTTTATATCACGATGCACAGTGAGGCAAAATCAAAATATTTGGAGCACAAATCAAGCATTTCTAAACGGAAAGTTCTATCGGAACCAAAGTTTACATGGACAAAAAGTGGGGGAGTATTTCTATTTATGTTTTAAATATAAGCAATATTGCTTGCTCAGGATTGGAGCTACGAAGTCTCAAATAGGGCGCTTCGCCAATGTAAAATTATTTACTGCTTGCCTATGTTTTGTTTCTCATCCGATTTTAAAACTATTTTGTTGTATTATATTCCTTAATAAGATCTAAAAGGTATATGTTTGGTTGTATACTTATCTCTTATAGGTAGAAGGTTATAATCATTTGGAAATTGAAATTTCTCAATTTTCCAAAATTTTGTTCCAGTATTTTCCAGATATCGGACTCAAATATTATCCCACTTATTACATTTTTCCTTCGTTAGTTGAAAAATAAAATTTTGATATGTGATATATCTAACTTTCTCTTTTATACGTGTAAAATTTATGGACTTATAAGTAAAAACCCATAATGAAAAGACTTTACTTGCTCAGCTAGCGATTATGGACAACGTGGAAGTAACTATACTTAATATTTAGTACTATTTATATGACTAGTATATTACTAGGGTTTTCTCATTCCCGAACTTTTTTGTTTCCCGGGAATTTGTTTCACGGGAACTCCCGTGAAACGAACAATTTATTAAAATATTTACTAAAAATTTCAATTTTCTGAATCCATTGATTTTTATATGAGCAACATGAATCATTGAATAATTATTTATTTTAAACTGAGCTTTATTTTAAAAGTATTTTATAGACAAAACAGTTTCTAAAGTTATGAGACAAAAAGATTCAAAGTAAAATATTAAAAAAAGAACAATATTTATATCGAAATTTCAGGGAAACTCCGAACTGAAAAACTATTTTTAAGCTAGAGAAAAAGAAAACGTACAAATCGATAGCAAAATCACTAAAAAGCTGAAATCAAAGTAGTTTTATTTCTGATCATTCATCCATGATTTTAAAAGTGATTGTCAGAGGGCGGAAGTGATCAAAAAAGCGATTAAAAACTTGTATAGGATAAATGTTTCAGTCTTAGAATATTAAATGCTGTCCTTAACTTCTTGATATACAGTGAAAATTCTCTGCCGTCAGAAAATTTGTATTTTATATTCTTTGTTGCTAATGGCAGTTTAAAACAGTCAAAGGCGGATTTCAGTGGTTGATGCAAATGGTATTGAGAAAGTGGAAATGCAAAATATCATGTTTTTTTTTAATAAAATCTAGTCTATTTTGTTGTTGGATTTCATAAAAAGGCTACCATGTGCATTTGCACTTTCGCAAGACTATTTACATCTATTGCTGAACTCCGCTAATGTATTAATTGTTTCATCTCACGAGCGGTTTCTTATTTAAGTAACACAATTTTCAGTTGATGAGAGAAGCATTTCGCCCTTTCAACAGAAGTTGCTCGGATAGAAGAGGACATTGTATAAATTATCAGTATTTCTCGTCGCTTTCCGCTGTCTTCAAATAATTTCAGCTGCTTTAGTAATAGCAGCGTTTAAAGGTTTTTCGAAAGTCTTCTCCTTCATCAACGTTATCTGAAGTAATATTTAATTCCCGTTTTCTTCGTCATTAAATGCATAAAAAAACGAACATAAAGATTTCTGAATATCTAATTACCATGCATTTTGGTGCATATTTAAAACATTGTAATGCATTTAATTAAATTAAAAAATTAAAGTCGTTTATCCTAAAAGCGCAGGTGTAGAAATTGCACTTAACAAGCGAAATTGTATGGGGTTTTAATGAGTAGCGACACAAATGAATAATTTTGTGCAGTTAAGTCAAAAATGTGCTTAAAAAAGCAGTTAAATCTAAACTACTATACACTTTGAGCCTTCGTTGGTTTCTTTTTCCTTACGTAGATATTATTTAATGATGAACGATAAAAATTTAACAAAAAAAAAAAAGGATTTCTGGGTACCAAAATCAGTACTTCTTCGGGAATTTTATCCGGAATTCCCGGATAAAATACCCGGGAAAGGAAGAAACTAAAATAAGAGGTTTTTATTTTAAGAGATTTCATATGACATACTGGAACAAATGGGTTAGATCTTAATAGGTTTTCCATATGTACTAACTTTTTGTTAATGCTATAAAATCATTGATTATTAATATTTTCGAATGAAATTTTGCAGTTATATTCAATATTATGTACTAAATACTAAGCAGGAAAAAACTAAGATTTTTTTCTTGGAGTCTCAGAATTCTTAAGAAAGTTCAAAGCAATAAAAAATGCAATTTTGAAGAATTTTACCTATAGTGTCCACACTCGATCCAAGGTCCATTTCACACTTTGCCAAATAACTGCGTACAAATAAGGATTTTCAGAAGTGGCAATGATTTTGGAATACAACGTTTTATATTTTAGAGCATGTGGACTAAATTCAAAATTTCGATTTAAAATAGGTCGTATTAGGAAGTGCCCAGGTCTATATTAGGAAATTCAATTATGTTTTTGCCATTGATTCACGTCTGTGCTGATAACTTTAAGATAAGTATACATTTGCTATATACAACAAAATATTCTTTATATATATATATATATATATATATATATATATATATATATATATATATATATATATATATATATATATATATATATATATATATATATATATATATATATATATATATATATATATATATATATATATATATATATATATATATATATATATATATATATATATATATATAAATCATGGTGCTTTTTTTAGCTAGAATTGTAAAACATCAAAAAATTGTTCAAATTTTAATTTAAATGTTGAATATTTTACGAATCAGACGGGAAAACTGCATGAAATCGGTTAATATTTAAGTCTGATATCTGGAAAATTCTGGACAACATTTTTGGAAAATTGAGAAATATTAATTTTCAAAATGAGTAAGTAGAGATAAGTATACAACCAAACATTTATCTTTTAGATCTTATTAAGGTCTATAATACTGCAAACAATTTTGAAATCGGATGTGAAACAGAAAATAGCAAGCAGTAAAACATTTTACATTGCCGAAGTTTCCTATTTTGACACTTCTTAGCTTCGCTCCTGAGCAACTATGAGAGCTAGTATTTAAATGATAAATATAATTACTCCTCTGCTATATCCATGTGAATTATTATTTCGATAGAACTATCCCTTTAGAAATTTGTACATTCACATATTATCATTATTATACCAAATCAATTCCACTATTGATAATGAATTAATCAATAACGCGGCACATAGAAAGGCTTGATTATGGATGTGGGGTTAAGATGGCTAATCGACGTCCATCAAGCATCCTGTTCAAAGTAGTCATAATTCTACCTTAAATCTAATCTGCCTTTCTTGAACTGTGTTTTTTCGCTTAAAATCACGCTCCAATAGGTTAAATAAGAACAAAAATTAGTTTGAGAAGTTCTTTACTTACCGTAATTGTGACAGCATTTTGGCTTGAGTTCTGTACGGTTAATTTGACTTCTGTATTGATTTCATTTAATCTAAAGCAAAATTTTTATTAGAAGCACCATTTTGAAAAACTCATATAACGAAGTTTCGCAATATTGTTCCCTTCACTTAAAATAATCTATTCTAATAGTACTAGCATTTAAATTAATACTAGACAGCAATCGAGAAATTATTATCAGATTAAGGTTCCTTAAAATTATTTAGTTAACTTTTAGCGTTAAGCTGTTCATCTTTGCTTGCCTTTTCCAAAAATTGCTACGTACAGTCGTACAAAAATGAGTAGCATAAAAGTTTATATACATATAAGAAACTTAGCAAACAATTCTAATATGGCCTTAGTATGTTACATGCTTTCCAAACATAAGACGCTTAAAAACATAAAGTCCTCATACGTCTTAAAGTCCCTTATTTGTTACGAAACAATTATACGTAATGTGTAACTGAATAGACGTACATACTTTATATAAGAGACAAACAAAACTTTATTTATAATATACTGCTCTTTTATAAATCTTAGCTGGAAAGGTATTTCCGAGTTATTTCTTTCTGTATACACGCAAAGAAAAACATGATTGAGGCAACCATAATCGAAAAGCAACTTATTATGATTGAATATAGCACCATGTGCTAGCCAATACTAAATTAATACTAAAAATCGTGATTGCGGGTCATTTTGGCAGAAAAACCTTCCGCACCAAATACAATTTCTAAAAACCCACAGATAAATAATTTATTTATTTGTTGTTAAATTAATATACTATGCATTGTTTATCGATTTTGATAATATTTAGTACGAATGATTTCTCTGGTAGAACTGCTATTAGTGTAAAATTTTTTGCTTAGTTCACATAAAATGGCAATTTTAAAATAGAAAAATTCATCAAAAATTTACAAAACTTGCTCCACAAAATTATCCATATATATAAAACTACTTATCATAGATTATCCATTAAGGTCCCATATTAAAGGACACTAAACCGTCCTTGAAATGACATATGCCTTAATTTTATTCTGCATTATTCATAGATAAAATTTTACGGACCTTATGTTCGTGAACAATTTTTTTAAAGAATGGTATTTTTAGAATTCTTTAAAAAATTTACGTTAGGGACAATTTTGTGCCCTTCAACATTACAGATTAATGGAATATCTAGGATAAATAGTTTTGAGTACATACATACATATTTTTCTTAAGTCAGTTTAATAATAAGGAATCATTAATATCAAATCTTATAAAAATGTAGAGGGGTAAGGAAAACTGGTTGGTTGGCTTTATATGTTTTAACACATAGACCAAAATTAAACTCGTTTGGTGCGGTTACATTTTTGACAACAGCGTAAAAGTAAGATGGCGTTTCTTTTTATTTTGTATGACCATTTTGGCTGAGGTATGTACAATTTGATATTTGCAAAAATAGTATAAAAGTCATGACGCTTATATACAGGGTTAAAAGCAGCTATGGATATATGGTTAAAAACAACCACATATAAGTTTCAAAATTACAATATATGGTTTAAAATAACCATATAAATGGTTTATAAAAACCATATATATTGTTCTATATAATCATATATGTGTTGTTTACTTAATCACATTTTGATTAATAAATTTACAGCAGCTAAAAAATTATTTATTTATTATTTGTACATAATTATAATCTGAACTGAAATTGTGTAAGAGTTGAAAGTTATTATTATTCGGCTTAAGTTCACAATAATTGAAGTAATGTAAATTCAAACTATTTTTAAGAGTGGAATATTAGAATATCTAATCAGACTAGCAAAACGGATTAGTACTACTAATTTCGACAGCCGCTACGCTGTCATCATCAGCGTCCTTTGTTCGCTTTTACCACGTTTTTTTCGCTTACATTTATTTATTGTATCTTCAATAAAATTGAACTAACAATAAGTAATCCAATCTTAACTCTAAAATTTTAGTTTTTAAGTCCAGCCAATGCCAGACAAAAATATTTGTTTCAGCGGTTGGTTCTTTGGTTGCTTACGTCACTCGTGTTCTGCTGAGAGCAAGAGTGTCCCTCATTCTCAGCCGAGTGTGGCCTCTAAAGTTAATTATGTTTCGGGCTAGGGGATTTGGGTGCAACTCAATTTTTTTATGTATCTTGTCACATGATTAGAAAACACTGTCTTAACCAGCGGCTCATATAGATCTTTATGAATTCGGTTGTTTCTGACATACCATGGGGCTGCTGCCTTTGAATTTTTTCTACATTTGATGCGGAGGCAGTGCCCCATAACTGAGTCCCGTAGGACCATATTGGTTTTAGAATGGAGTAGTATAGAAGAAGTTTACAATCTAGGCTTAGAGTAGAGTTCCTTCCCATGAGCCAATTCATTTTAGCTGTATTTAATTTCCTTTGGGTTACCTTTGCAGTAATGTGGGACTTCCATGTTAGACGACGATCAAGATGAACAACGAGGTATTTTACTTCAGTGTGTTGAGGTATAGTTTGTTTATTTATGCAGGTTTCTCTGCACAATGTAAAAGTAATGTGTAGACATTTTTGTTCGTTAATTTTTATGCGCCATTGTTTTAGCCATTGTTCCAACTGGGGTATATAATCTTGCAGTTTTCAGGAAGCTTCTTGATAGCTTTTGTGAACACTTAGAAAAGCTGTATCATCAGCGAATGTTGAAGTGTGTATATTACTGCTTACCAGCAAGTCAGAGATATATATCAGATATAAAATAGGACCAAGAATGCTGCTTTGAGTTTCTCAAGGAGTTTCTCAAGGCAGCATTTGGAGTGCGAATTGCGAAGTGCTTAGAAAATGACCTTCTTTAACAACAAATTTTCGCTCAGTTAAGTAGCTTTCTAAAAGTTTAATGATGTTTTGGGGTAGGTTTTGCTTTAGTTTATGTATTAAACCTTCGTGCCATACTTTATCAAACGCCTGAGAAACATCGATGAAGACCACAGAACAATATTTCTTTTCTTCGAAGGTTTTTCTAGCCACGTTCACAAGTCTATGTGTTTGTTCAATCGTGCTATGTTGTCTCCTAAGACCGAATTGGTGGTCTGGAATGCATCCACTACGATCTAGTATGGGTGTTAGCTCACTCATAAATAGCTTTTCAAATAGTTTTGACATGTTAGACAATAGGCTTATAGGCCTATAGGACTCTTACACATTTTCAGTTCAAATAATAACTACGTACAAATATTAAAAAATTTGCGACGGCACTCGCAAAAAGTTGAATACATGTGTGGTTTCTGCGGTCTAATTTAAAACTGAAAATCAGAATGCAAATTATGACATAAAGAAACCTGTTTAAAAACATGTACAACAACAATAGCTTGATTTATCGTAGGCGGAGCTTACGTACAAGCAAAACTAAAAATAAAAAATAAGAGTTGGAAAAATTGGAATAAAGAATCAGAAGGTGAGATTTCGGCTAACCATATTGATAAAAGGAATAAGATAACTCATATTCTATTTCCTCACAAAATTGGTTAAATAGCTGTTGTTTCATTAATACTAGTATCCACGATCAAACGTCGTAAAAGCGGACAAAGGGACGCTGATGATGACAGCGTAGCTGCTGTCGAAATTAGTAGTTCTAATCCGTTCTGCTAGTTTGATTAGATATTCTAATATTCCACTCCTAAAAATAGTTTGAATTTTCATTAATTCAATTATTGTGAACTTAAGCCATATAATAATAACTTCCGATTATTTTTTTATAACTAAAATCAGAAATAAAATTGTTCAGCTGTAGGAAATAAATAGTATGTTTTATTTACAATCGGGTATGTTCTGAAAAACATTTTGTTTTGAAATCGGTAACTTACAGGATATAATTTAACAAAAAGATCACTTATCGCAGGGTTCCAGTTAATTTGTATGTTTCCAGTTAGTTTTTATGTTTAAGTTAATTTTTATGTTTCAGATATTTTATCCCATCCAAGCTACGAATGGATTGAATCGTCCGACATAAAGAACACAGTTTTTCGTTTTTGAAAAAAGAAATGGGTTTCAAAACATTGCAGAATATTAATCCATTTATCCGTTTTTATTATTTTTAATTTAATTAATTTAATTTTTTATTTTTTATTTTTTCAAACCAAGCGACACAGAAAAACAAACCCACAAAGTACGACAGACACGAAGAAAATGAGTGATCAAAAATGAAAAACTCAGCTTTTTTCCCACTCGGCTATTGTAGAAAAGAGAGACATATAGTGATGTGAAGATGTAGAGCTAAACAAAACAAAATAAAAGTTTTAACTCACAGTGATAAAGTGATTAATTAGCATAATACTGCAAATAATTATTGCTTTATAATGTAAAAAATAAATAAAGCATTTAAAGTGTGTTTAAGTGATATTTGAAAGTATAATTATTAATTAAAGTGTAAATGAAGTGTTCTGTTTGCCTGGACGTGTGTTTGTGCATCTGTTGTTGGTTCGATAGCAAAAGTGGTTGAAAATTGTAGAAGCAAGCTGCAAAATATATAAAAACTTTAAATAATGTGTATGAAATGTGGAATTGTAATTTTTTCGTGTATAAAATAATAAATTTATCCATTTATTTATGAAATAAACAATTTGTTTTAATTGCAAACAATAAAAATTTTTATTCCGTTTTGCACTCGGCTTTCGTTTAAGTGAATATGCAATATCTTCCCTCTCTTTTGTCGCGTCTGGTTAGCCTGTGACAAACCAACAGCTCTCAAGAAAAATAAAAAAAACTGAAAAAAGAAAAAACATTCAATCAAGGGATAGAACATAAAATGTTGGAAGCAGAGAGCTGTATCCCTTTGAATTTTTAAATATGCCATGATTGTAGCTAGAATTTTGTTAGCAATATTATTGTTAAATTCAACCATGTTGCTATTATTATGAATGCTAATAATATCAGCATTATATGTAAGGATGATTTTTTTTTGCCGTAAACTAATTAAGGTTCACAATTATTTAAAACAATAGTAACTAATTTGCCACACCATAAGCTATATAGGGAAACATGACATTGTTGACGTAACCATGCCACAACCATTTCTTTTTTCTGCATGTATGATTTTAAGCAAAGTGCTCAAAAATTTATATGCTTTTCGTATATCTCTCTTCATTTAATGTGAAAAATACATAATCATTTTGTAAAGAATCATCAATTTTGCTTTTTTCTTTATAATATATTTGTATAGTCATAACATACGAATAATATATGGATGCAATAGATTGCATTGTGTAAATTTGATTCGCACAAAAACATAAATGTGAAAATAAGGCCAAGTTCCTACCCAAAAATTTCGGCCGAAAAAAGTACTGAGATCGAAATGAGGACTAATCATCTAAAACTGGTAGGTTGGCAACATCTTTCCTATAGTTCTTTCCCATATTAGAAAGGTTAAAATATCGAATTGAGGCTTCAATAAATAATTTAATTCAAACAGTAATTTTTTTACAACCAACATGACCTGCATGATGCACGAAATGTTGAAAATGCAGTGTACATTGTTGAAATAATTATGCAAGTCTACCAACCCAAATGCATACAACTTTGTAACTACTAGAATTATTGAATTGTCATTTTTGACTTTCGCGTTATTTCCTCCCTTTTTATTTTTTCACCATGCTAAGATCATTTTTACTTTAAATAAACATTTATATTGAATTGAATTAAAACAAAAGCTGTTTTAATGAGTACATTGGCAACAGGTTCATGAGAACTTCCACTGGTTTGTAAAAGAAATCTGCAACAAAGGTTATGGGCCCAGATCCTTGGTAGCCAAGATACTTTTTTTTGAATAAGATTACAACAGTTTTTGATAGTGGTTGAGAAGAAATCTCGTGAACGTGGTTTACTTCGGTGTTGCTGGTATTGTATAAGAATAAAAAAAGGTCAAGTGGTGCAACAACGATTGATAAATTGGACGGCGAGAACTATACAACGTGGTGCATCCAGATGAAAAGCTTATTGATAACACTAGATCTATGGAATGCTATTATAGAAGATGCCCCGAAAGAGAATGCCGGTAAATGGGAAATTAAAGATGCAAAGGCACTTGCCACAATTACACTAAGTGTAAAATCCAGTGAGTTAATTCACATAAAAAATTGCAAAACTGCTAAAAGTGCATGGGACACTCTAACCTCACTTTATAAGGCAAGCACGGCATCACGAAAGGTAAATCTATTTAAAAAGTTAATGAGATTTAAGTTGAATTCTAAAGAAAAATTCGCGTCGCAAATGAATGAATTTTGCTCTATAATCGATGAACTGAAGGAGATCGGTATCGAGCTTAACGATGATATGCCGTCAATCTTATTGTTATGCAGCTTGCCTGATGAGATGGAGAGTTTCGTGGTTGCAATGGAAAGTAGAGACAATTTGCCTACATATAACAAACTTATTTGCAAAATATATGAAGAAGAAACAAGACAAGGTAATAAAAGTCGCGAATTAGATGAAGTTGCTTTCGCGGCGAATTCAAAGAATGATTACAAAAGAAATAAAAAGTTCATCAATAATAGTAGTTACCAACATAAAAATGGATCCAAGTATGTTCAACCTCAACATGAAAAGAGATTTGTCGATGATAATGTAAAAAACCTAAAATGTTTTCGCTGTGGAAAAAAGGGCCACATTCGTTCTCAATGCAAAGAAAATAAAAGAACAAACGATGAGTTTACATGCTCTTTAAATGAAAGTCAAACCAATTTAACAGATTTATTTATTTTAGACAGTGGTGCCACTTCACAAATGTGTAAAATCAAAGAATATTTTTCAGAAATGAGAAAATCAACACAAAGGATTTTGCTTGCATCTGGTGAAAGTATTTATGCAGAAGGGATTGGCATGGTTAAAATAAAAACAGAACATTGCTCCCTTGCACTAAATAAAGTGTGGTACGTTCCTAAGCTGCACTCGAATTTCATTTCAATAAATAAAATAATGAAAGCTGGTCGTACTGTTAATTTTGAAGCGAATAAAGCTATAATGAAAAGCACAGAAATATCTTGACAGCTGAGTTAAAGAATGACATGTTTATAGCAAAACTAAAAATAAATAAAGTGGTTGAAAATGTGTACTCAATTTGTGAAGAAAATATAATTAATAAGTGGCATAGAAGATATGGTCACCTAAATGCTAGTGATCTGGATAAACTATCATCCCAAAATATGGTAAAAGGGTTAAATATTAAAACGCCCAAGAATATTGAATGTAAACTTGTGCCATTAACAAAACTTCGTGCAAGCCTTACAAAAATTATGGAAGTGTGCAAACAAGTGATGTTTTGCTATTAGTGCACATTGATTTGTGTGGTCCTATTGGTGTTAAATCCCTTGGTGGTTCATCATATTTTATAACGTTCGTGGACGATTTTTCACGGTACATCTTTACGTATTTTTTGAAAAGAAAAAGTGAGGCATTTGATGCGTTTAAAAGTTTTGCTGCGATTGCGGAGAAGCAGACTGGCCGCCAAATTAAAATTGTCAGGAGCGACAATGGAAAGGAATATATTAATTCAAAATTTAAAGAGTTTTTTGATGAAAAAGGAATAATACATCAAACCACAGTAAGTTATTCCCCACTGCAAAATGGTGTGTCCGAAAGGGCAAACAGAACATTGGTCGAGATGTCACGGTGTTTGTTGCAGTCGTCAGGTTTGCCACAAAATTTATGGGAAGAAGCCATAAACACTGCTACCTACTTACGAAATAGGGCTCTACAAGAGTTCTTGGAAACATAACACCCCATCAAAAGTGGTATGGAAAGCAACCCTCTGTATTTCATTTGAAAATATTTGGATGTGACGCAGTCATGCTCAACAAAGGTATAAAGCCAAAAGCCAACAAGTTCATGCCAAAGAGTATAAAAGTTAAATTTGTTGGATACCAGCTTCATACGAAGGGATATCGCCTATACAATCCAAATACTCGTCAAATAGTAATTTCTAAAGACGTAATATTTTTCAAACATTCATTTGAAGAAGAAATAAGTCAAAGCCAGAGTCCAGAAAGTTTTTGTGCTGATGTTTTCAACAATATCTTAAATAACCAAGATGATACAACACTCTCACAACAGGAAAAAATTAAATCTGATGCAGACGATGAACAAAAAGGTAAAGATGAACAGTTGAGTGAGGTGAGTGAATCAATTAGTGAAACAGAAGAAGAAGTAGAAAAAGAACAAATAGGGGAAGATACAAATAATATAGTAAAAAATAAAAAGAGAAAAAGAGGCAGACCAAAAATAATTAGAAATGGGGGTCAGGGTAGGCCGCGAAAAGTTTATATAACTGAGAGTGGACCTGAATTGTTAAACTCAATTATTGAAAACCCTATTTCTTTTAATATTGCACTTAATTCTGAAAATGCCCACAAATGGAAACAAGCTATGCAGAGCGAATATAATTCGCTAATAGAAAATAAAACTTGGGAGCTGGTAGAAAGGCCACATAACAAAAATGCAATCGGTTGCAAATGGGTGTTTGCTTTAAAGAGAAAGCCAGATGGCTCGATAGAAAAATATAAGGCTCGTCTAGTTTCACTCGATTGTTCTCAAAAATATAACGTAGACTATCAGGAAACTTTTGCGCCGGTCGTCAGACATTCTACAATTAGATTACTACTATCTCTGGCCGCTAAGCTAAAACTAATCGTAGACCATATTGACATTGAGGCAGCATATTTAAACGGGAAGTTAGAGGAAGATGTTTACATGACACAACCAAAAATGTTTGAGAATAAAAATTACCCGCAGAAAGTGTGCAAATTAAATAAAACACTGTCTGGTTTGAAACAGTCTGGCCGGGAATGGAATAAACTGGTAAACGATATTTTGTTGGAAATTGGTTTTTCGAGATGCAAATACGATAATTGCGTTTACATCAAATTAGAAGACAAATGCTTAACTTTTATTGCAATTTATATAGATCACATGATATTGTCGTGCTCTAGTGAAGAAGAAATGAAAAATATAGTAAATCATTTGAACCGGCATGTAAAAGCTGTAGATCGTGGGCCCATTTCTTATTATCTAGGAATGGAAATAAATAGGGATGCCTTAAGAGGAGATTTTACTATACATCAAGAAAAATATACAGAAAAGTTGCTTGAAAGATGGGGTATGAGTGATTGCAAACCGGCATCTACGCCATGGCCAAGTGGAATGGTTTTAAAAAAGTGCAACAACAAATGTGAAGATTTGCACACAACAAGCTATCAAAGTTTAGTCGGTGGATTAATGTACCTGGCTGTTATATCCAGACCACATTTAATACACGTAGTGTCAAAGCTGTCGCAACATAATACGCATCCGCACAAAGAGCATTTTGTTGCAGCAAAGCATGTTCTATGATATTTAAAAAACAATTCAGCAGCTAAAGTTTCTTTTTCTAATAATTTAACAAATTTTGAATACTTCACAGATTCAGACTGGGCAGGAGACGTAAACGACCGAAAACCGTATTCCGGTCACGTTATTTTTATGATGGGAGGTCCTGTAGCATGGGAGTCCCGCAAGCAATCCTTAGTAGCTCTCAGTACAATGGAAGCCGAGTACATCGCTTTATGCCAAGGTGGAAAAGAAGTGGTTTTCATTCGTGGACTTTTAAGTGAAATGGGTTTTGATGAGTACATCGCTAATACAACGCCTATATTTTGCGACAATCAGAGTGCTACTTTTTTGGTTAAAAACCCAAGTGTACAGAGCAAGAGTAAACATATCGACATCCGCTACCACTACATAAGAGAAAAGTACGACAGTAAAGAGATAGATGTCAAATACGTTGTTTCGAATGAAAATGTCGCAGACATTTTAACTAAAATATTGTTAAAACAAAAACATATATATGGCTGTAAAGTTTTAAAAATAGTTATGTAATTAAATTTTTATTATTGAATTTTAAAACGCATTTGGTTTGAGGGGAAGTTTGTTGAAATAATTATGCAACTCTACCAACCCAAATACATACAACTTTGTAACTACGAGAATTATTGAATTGTCATTTTTGACTTACGCGTTATTTCCTTCCTTTTTATTTTTTTATATTGAATTGAATTAAAACAAAAGCTGTTTTAATGAGTACATTGGCAACAGGTTCATGAGAACTTCCACTGGTTTGTAAAAGAAATCTGCAACATACATTATTGCAGGCTGCATTAAACAAACCATGAACTTAAAAATCTATTTCTGGAACGAATGCGGCATCCGCCAACATAAAAACGAGCTGGAATACTTCATGATCAATAAACGACTTAATACTATGATTATCCCTCAGACGCATTTGACGGGTAGAAGCTTTTTTAAAATCTACGGATATACTTTGGGGTGGAACGGCTATACTAATAAAATCGCAATTAAAACATTATTTAATGAGTGATCATTGTGAAGACTATCTTGAAGCATCTAGCATCTGCATTGAAAGGGCTTATCAAAACATGGTGATTTCATATATACTCTCCTCCCAGGTATTCTATTACAGAAAGTCAATATAGTTGATTTTTCAATTCATTAGGCCCACGCTTTTTGGCCGCTGGTGACTACAATGCTAAGCACACGTTTTGTGGATTTATGCTAATCACTCCTTAAGGTCCCGTTTTGTTCGACACAATTACTAAAATGGACATGAATGGTATTTTAAGTGGTCAGCCAACTTATTAGTCAACAGATCGGCAAAAAAATTCCTTAAGTTATTGACATCGAAGTAGTAAAAGCAGTCCCCAGCAAAATAATTGAGGTTGAAGCTTCATTAGACTGCGTTTACATTGTGCAATTTTTGTCACTGTAATTCTTACTATGTATGCAAGAAGGTGAGAGGCATTCAAATGGGTACACGTATTCTTGTACTCTTGTGATTCGTTTTGTTCTCTCATTCGTAATATAAAACTGGGGTCTAATCACGCATACGATATCGAGCAGAATTGATCGACATTTTTCATTCAACAATTTTATTATTATTTTCTCATCAAGACCTATCTGTGTACCAAATATCAGCTCTCCCCAACAAAAACTTTGCTCACTGAGAGGCAAAAAGTATATAAGGATTAAAGTCGTAATTACTTACAATTTGACTCGATAACTACTTACACAGAAAAAATTATGATAGCTTTTTTTTAAACAAACATGTTTTTGAAACAGATTTTAAATCTTTATTATTGTCTCTATTTAGTTTAATAAATAATTTTGTTTGACTTATTATTTCATTTCATTTACCTACCGACAATGTTGGCAACCTGATAAAATTATTAAATTCTTTGATTTATTTTTTATATTTCTCTAAAACATTTTTTGATTGAAACAATTTGTTTATTGAAAAAATCAGAATATTTTTTCAAACAAATTATTCAAAATTTTTGCATTTGAATTTACAAATTTCTTTATAGGACCCAAATTGAACAAATTTACATTTGATTCAGGGAATTTGTTATTTGAAGTGAAAAATTAGTTTTTTCTGTGTATTTTTGTTTGAGAAGTCCAAAAAATAAGGGGTACCACTTACAAATGTATTTATATTTTCACAGCAATTAACTAGTTATTATTTGGCTTACTTGAAGCTAAAATATAAGTAGTCAAATAAACAAATTAAAATAAAAGAATTTATACACATTATGTATTTATATTTTTTCAAATTTATTTAATTTTTTTATTTTTATTTTTTTGACCCACCTGGGATGCGAGCCTGTGCTCGTTCAGATATGAAGACAAGAACTATATCCACGCAGCTACTGTTGACTTACAAATTTAAGCGACAAAAATTAGTTTTCATATACAAACACATATTGACTCAAAAAGTGGTTGTATACTTATTTTATTAATACATATCAACAAATTGTAGCTACTTTCAGATAATGATAGAAATACGTACTAATTTTATTAAAAACTAAGTAGTACTTCTAATTTGAAGCATAGTAATAAGGTAAATACGTACCACTCATTACTTTGTAACCCATTAATAAAGTACTACTGATTAAAAAATTGCAAATGTTTTTGGTGGGTCTATCTATAGTGCTCAATACAAATAAGGGGCACGCTAGTCTTTCCTAATTTCAGTTTGCTAGCTATAGTAGAAGAGCCCCTTACGAATAAGGGGCATCCTAGCCCCTAGACGAAATGTGTCCGTTTTTAGATTTTTCTGATTATTTTTTCACTGTGTACCAAATTCACTGTGTACAAATAACGGGAACCCTAGTCCCCCCAAGATGAAAAGCACAAACTTTGAGATATTTCTGGTTAATTGCTCATCATGACCTATCTGTATATAAAATTTCAGCTCTTTTCCTGTAGTGGAATATAGTGCCCATAATATTGATGAATGAATGAGTGAGTAAAGGAGTGAACTACTGAGCCAGTTAATATGTCGTAAAATGTGCATATTTTGCATCTTCATATCACGGAAATCGTTTACGGTCAAACTATAAAGCTACACCTACGATGTTACCTGTATGGAAAGACCTTATGATTGAAGCTTCATTATTTTATAATTAAGTGAAGCAAATTTGTGAGACGGTTAAAAACAGTTTGAATAGTTTCGAGTAATATACACACTCTGTGGCCTGAACTTAGCCTGGCGCACTACCGTGCGCCTAGATTTTTAAAGCTTAGTATTCACGAAATTCTTATTTTATGCAAATAAATTTTGAGAATAATTTTTCGTCTCTGCAATACACATTTTCAATGGTATGTCTTTTATAAATTTTTACAAAGCATAGAAAATATATGAATCATTCAACAGCTATGTTAACCAAAAAATATTAAATGATGTTAAGACATCAATAAAAATTGAATTTGCTTGTTCCTGCTTGATAAATGATTTCAAATATAAGAAGTTTTAAGAGTTTGAAAAATGTTTTGTGTTATTTTTATTATTATTTGGTATTGTATGTTCAATAGAAAAAGTTGAAGATAAAAAAAATTAACAAAAAAAACATCAAGAAAAAAAAGCTAAAGCAATTTTTTTTATTTGTTGTTAAAAAAAATATTTCTTCAAATTGGTTATTTAGGCTAAGGTTCGTAGCGTTATATTCAGAAAGAATTAGCCATGGTTAATATTCCATGGAACCAGGTAACAATTATTGTAAAGTTAATTTTCAACGTACACAACAGAGCATAGTAACGTCGCTTTCTCATGCCGCTACACTTTCATAATCAGTAAGCAGCAAAATTAACACAATTAAGTAGCGATATATATATATATATATATATATATATATATATATATATATATATATATATATATATATATATATATATATATATATATATATATATATATATATATATATATATATTTATATATATATATATATATATATATATATATATATATATATATATATATATATATATATATATATATATATATATATATATATATATATATAAGAATTGTACAAAGCCACGTCAGAAGTGGTGATAAGCAAAAAGCGGCTACTGAAAGAGACGTTGATTTGTTCTACTGTGCATGTTGGAAATTAAATTGATGTAAATTTTTTCTTGGTTCCTTGCAATATTAACCATGATATAATTAGGTTAAATTATACTTATACTTGGACATTAAATATCAATATGTTAAAGTAAATATTCCTGGTCAAAATCATTACTTTCTTTTCCACAATTCGTATTACAAATTATGAGAAGATCTTATTTATGTAGCCATTTTAAATCGTCTATTCATTTCCAAAACTCAAAATCAGGTTGGACAGATTATTTCTATGTTACCGAGAATAGAATAACTGCTGGTAATGTGGTATTATCTGGTAATGTGATATATTAGTTTTTTTTAAACTAACAATACAATACTAAAGGAACGAAGAGAGCTTTGATCTGTTTTATTTAGTAGAATTTTTTGGCTGATGTTAAAAAATTAGCTTTCGTTTTAAAGATGTTTTTTTAAGTGTTGAAGTGTAATATTAAGGATAGATTAGATTAGGATATGAAGGGTAGTATTATACCATGAATTCACTTGGAGAACGAATCAGATCAATGGTTTCTGGTTGCTCTTCATCCTGCCACTTTCTACAGAAATCTGAAGTGCCGATCTCTTAAATACTGGTATCCGCTCTAACCGAGCAGTCACCAGTCAATGCACCTATTAAGACCCTTAGCATATTCCTACACGCAAAGAAAAGATATGGTTGTGGCATGGTTGCGTCAACAATGTCATGTTTCCTGATATAGCTTATGGTTGTATCAAATAAGCTATTATTGTTTTAAAGAACTGTGAACCTTATTTAGTTTACGACAAAAAAACTCATGCTTACATTTAATCATGACATTATTATCACTCACATTAATAGCAACATGGTTGAATTACAACAATATTATTTTTAAAAACAATCGAGCCACAGTCATGATATATTTAAAAATTCAACAACAGTATGGTTCTAAAACAATAAAATATGATTCTTGCCCATACTATTTTAAAACAGTTTACTTAAAATCAAGCTTTGGTTACAAAAGAGACATGGCTCTCTGTTTCCAAAAAAGTTTTGGTTCTATCCCATGGTTGAATGCTTTCGTCAGTTTTTTGTTTTGCTTCAGAGCTGTTGGTATATTTTTGTGTGTCGCTTGATTTGAAAAAATAATAATAAATTACAAATAACCAAAAACTGATAAATGCTAGCAAATAATATTCGGCCATGTTGTGAAAACCATATGAAAACGAAAAAAGTGTTATTTTAATCGGACAATTTAGTCCATTCGTAGCTTAGTTCGGATAATATATCTTAAACATCTGAAACATAAAAATTAACTGAAAAGCTGCAATATTTTAAAATTAAATGGTTTTGTAAATAAAACATGTGTCAGCAAATATGTATGTACATAATATATCTACGTGAGAATAGATAATACTTTTTATTTCAGATTCCACACATCGACCAGTTAAAAAATAATAGAATTTTAACCATATATATGGTTGTCTCGAACCATATATATGGTTAATTCAAACCATGTATTGTAATTTTGAACCATATATATGGTTGTCTCGAACCATATATATGGTTATTTAAACCATATATTGTAATTTTGAACCATATATATGGTTGTCTCGAACCATATAAGTGGTTATATTCAAACCATATATTGCAATTTTGAACCATATATATTTTTTGAACCATATATATGGTTAACTGAGACCATATATTGTAATTTTGAACTACATATATGGTTCTTTGGAACCATGTATATATGGTT
>OY101449.1:95842102-96057174 GCA_956483635.1 Panzeria rudis | reverse complement strand
GGTATGAAGTGCCACGTCAAGTTCTGCAAATTGTTAGTAGATACCACAGATCCTTTCAATTGTTTCATGAATTCCTGTCGCTCTTTCTTTAGTAGTTGACAAGCTCCAACGAAATTAGTTCCGTTGTCGGAGTAAATGGCGACAGGGCATCCCCGCCTCGAAAAAAATCGAGCGAATGCTGCCATAAAGGCTTGGGTTGACAGGTCAGATGTGGGTTCCAAATGTATCGCTTTTGTTGCAAAGCAAACAAAAACGCATACATATCCTTTGGTTATTCTACAATTTCTGCCATTATAAATTTTAATATCAAATGGCCCGGCAAAGTCAACTCCAGTGTTATAAAAGGGTCGGGTTATTTGGGTGCGTTCAGGTGGCAGGGCTGCCATAAATTGGGTAGTTTGTCGATTCTTATATCTTGTGCATGGTACGCATTTGTGTACTACTGAACTAATGATATTCTGAAGTTTCGGAATCCAATAGCCAGACCTTATTATCCTTAGCATAAGTTGGTTTCCTCCGTGTAGAGTCACCACGTGCACATGCAGAGTTAACAATTTTGCCAATTGACTAGAATAGGGTAATAAAATTGGGTGTCTTTCTGAATACGACAAACTATTGGAGTTGGCCAGTCGCCCGTTTGCACGCATAATATTGGCAGAATCTAAAAATGGGGTTAGGGTGAGTAAGTTGCTCTTTTTCGGAATTGGGTGTTTCCTTTTTAGACAATTATATTCTTCTTCAAAATATTTAATCTGACATAGAATAATGAGTCTATCATGGGTTAATTTTATTTCGCTCGCATCAAGTTCAATGCTTGGGTGGGTTAATAATTTTTCTATTCTTTCTTCACTGGAATGAGCGTTATTTTTATCAATAATAATTTTATTATTTAGAGCTGTTTGTGTGTGGGTTTTTGATGCGCGATTGCAGAATCGATAGACATATGACATTACTCTTAGAGCTTTTGACAATTTTGAAAATCTTAACAATATGTCTGGGTTAGTGTCATTATCTGTGGGTGGGTTGTTATTAACTGTAGTAGAAAATGATTGACTAATTTTAGCTTCAGCTTGAGTTTCAAAGGGTTTGTGTGTTGTTGGCCATTTTGACGGAGTTTGTTTTAGCCATAGTGGTCCATTCCACCACAGCCTGTCTTCTTTTAATTCTTCCGCATTACATCCTCGGCTAGCAACATCAGCAGGGTTATCGTGCGAGGCAACATGGTTCCAGTTGTCCACGCCTACGGTTTCCAAAATTGTAGAAACTCTGTTTGCTACAAAAGTGTTCCACGAATTGGGTGGTTTGCTGAGCCAAGCTAAGACTATTGATGAGTCTGTCCAGAAATATGTTTGATGTTGCGGTAAATTGAGTTGGGTTATCAAATGGTGGGTAATATTGGCTAACAACACCGCACCACAAAGTTCTAGTTTTGGTAACGAGATTACTTTGATGGGCGCAACTCTCGTTTTAGCGAGAAGTAGAGTTACGGTACAAGGTCCGTTTACGGGTGTAACTCGAGCATATAATACTGCTGAGTAAGCCTTTTCAGAAGCATCTGAAAATCCATGAAACTCGATTTTTGCTGAAGGTGAAAAATTAATCCATCTTGGAATACGAATTTGTTCAATATTGTCATAGAACTGCAAAAACTTGTGCCATTTAATTAGGGTGAGTGGGGTAAGACATTCATCCCAAGCTGTATTGTCTTGCCATATTTGTTGCATAATAATCTTTGCAGAAATAACAATTGGCGCTAACCAACCAGCTGGGTCAAATAGACGAGCTATGTCTGATAAAACAGTTCGCTTTGTGTATGCGGATTTCCTTTCAATTATTGGAACACTAAAGAAAAACGTATCTTCCTTGGCATTCCATCTTATGCCTAATGTCTTGGCATTATTTGAATCGGGTAGGGTGAGTAAATCGACATCAAGCAAGTGTTCTTCGGGTAGGCTGTTTAATAATTCCTTAGTGTTTGAAGTCCACTTTCTCAGAGGAAATCCAGCAGAGTCAAGAGCTGTGATTAATTGTGTTTGAGCACTTTTAGCTTCTTCAACGGTATGTCCACCAGCTAGAACATCGTCCACATACATATTATTCTTCAAAATTATTGAAGCAATTGGGTGGGTATTTTGAATGTCTTTGGCTAATTCGTGTAAGGTTCGAATAGCTAAATATGGAGCGCAGTTAACTCCAAATGTCACTGTTTGCAGTTCAAAATCTTGAATGGGTTCATTAACGCTTTTACGAAAGAGTATGCGTTGGAAGGGTGTGTGGGTAGGGTTTAACATAATTTGCCTGTACATTTTTGTAATATCGGCATTAAAAACAATTTTATAAAAACGCCATTTCAAGATGAGTAAAACTAAATCTTGTTGTAGGGTAGGACCAGTGTGTAAGGCATCATTTAAGCTGTTACTATTAGATGTTTTGCTAGACGCATTAAAGACAACTCTAATTTTTGTCGTAACACGATCTAGTTTAACAACAGCATGATGTGGTAAATAATATTGGGTATTTGAAGATGTGTTCGGGTTATATTTAATGGGTTTCATATGGCCTAAGTCTATATACTCTTGCAGCACGTTATCATATTCAATCTTAAGGTCGGGTTTCTTCATTAAATTCTTCTCATTTCTTAAAAATTGAGCCATTGCTATGTGGCGTGAATTTCCTAATTCAATTGGAGGGTAACGAAATGGAAGATTAACTTGATAACGGCCACAGGGTAACTTACTAGTAGTTGTTACATAATTCTCCTCGCAAGCTGTATCTTCTTCAGAATTTTTTAATTTGTTGGGTATTACTTCAATTTCCCAGAATTTAGTTAAAACTTTATCAAGCGCAACAGAACTGAAATATGAAACTATGGGTTGGGTTCTATGTGAACTTTGAACGGGTCCGGTCAAAATCCAGCCGAATTCAGTTTCCTGAGCTATTAACGTGTTAAGAAAATCTTTCTTAACACCAGATTTTAAAATTTGGGGGTAAAAATCGCTGCCAATTAGAAAATCTATTGGCCTGCTTTCATAAAACTGTGGATCGGCTAATTGAATATTTTCTAAGTCTTTTATGGGTATGGGTTTTAAGTTTTGGGTGGGTAGATTTTTTGTAAGGGTTTTTACAACAATTGCTTGAATATTCAATTTGAAATTGCTTTGGGTGTTTGACCTTAACAAAACATCACATAGTTTGTTTGACCGCGCTGACACAACTTCATTAAGTCCTGAGATTTCTGCAACAATTGGGGTAGTGGGTAATTGCAATTTCCGTCTAAGTTTATCTGAAATAAACGAGAAATCTGAAGCTGGATCAATTAGCGCTCTAGCTGGGAATTTTTCACCATGAACTTCAACATTTAGAATTGCTGTTCCTAATAATTTAGCTCTGTCATCTAACATGGGTTTGCTTGATTGGGTGTGTGTTGAGAAAGATTGTGCTGCCTTTCGTGATGTTGACGGTTGATTATCATCAACTTGTGTGTTTGGGTTTAAATTGGGTTTGTGTAGTAGGGTATTATGTCTTCCACCGCAATATCTGCAAGTGAATGTGCTACGACAATCTTTGATAATATGTGCGATAGCCAAACAATTGTAACATATTCCATTCTTTTTGACAAAATCTATTCTCTCGTTTACGCCCATAGACGTAAAGTCTGAACATTCTCTGAGGGTGTGATTACTTTTGCATAGTTTGCAAATTGATCCATCGGGTTTATTTTGAGGATTTGGGTTAATTTGCACATTTGTGCGACTTTGAGTATGAGGGTGGATTGGGTTTGAGAATTTATGTTCATTTTGAGATTTGGGTTTTGGGTGGATGTCTTTGTTTGAATGGGTTACATTATAAAAAGTTTTTCCTCTTCTATCATAAAGATTCTTATTCTCTTGGAAATGTTTGGGTTTCGGGTTGTTGTTGTGGAACATACTCTGATCTAAAACATCATTCACTGATGTGAGTTCTTTGTAAGTATTTGTTAAAAACAAATCCAGATCAGTCCACGATGGCATTTCCGCACAGTCAGAAAGTGTTTTTTCAAACTCTCTTCGGACTTCTTTGGGTAACTTCGTTGAGCATAAATATACGAAAATAGGATCCCAATGATCCGTGTCTATTTCTAACGCATTCAAATTCGAAATACAACAATTAATCTTTCTCTGTAGTTTTCTTATTGAAACACTACACATGGTGTTTACGGTGGGTAAATTGAAAAGGGTTTTTAATTGTGCATTGATTTGCATTCTTTTGTTCTCGTATTGAGAAACTAGTTGATTCCATGCAATGAGAAATCCCTCATTAGTTAAGGGTGCGTTGTCTACTATTTCCTTGGCTTCACCGCTAGTTTTTTGTTTTAAATGAAATAGTTTCTCTACTCCACTCAAACGGGTATTATTGCCGTACATGGCTTTAAACAGATCTCTGAAAGAAGCCCAATTTATGAAATCACCACTAAATATTGGCATGTCGCATGGGGGTACATTAAAGGATACTGCATCCTTGGGTTGTGTTACTTGAGTATCGGGTGAAGAGCGACGTGTTTCATTTTCCTTGGTAATTCTCTCAATGGACTCCTCAATTTCTATCATTGACCTTCTATAACCTTTCTTAGCAGCTCTGATATTTCGGGTTATTTGGGCTAGATCTATAATACCAGCTTCTTTTGTGTCACCTACATCCGGAGATTCCCTAATCTGTTTAAATTTTTTGTCAATATCAGACCATAAATTTTCTAGTTCCCTTTTTTTGAAGTTTAGGGCGGGTATAGATTGGGAATACTCCTGTGCTTCATCATAGTCCTCTTCAAAGGACTTCAATTCTTCGATATAATTTTCCAAATCATTGGCCAAAGACTTTAGAGTAGACATAATTGGGTTTTTATTTATTTAAATTTGGGTTGAAAAGGGTTAAAATGGGTTTAAACGGGTTTAAAAAGTGTTTTTGGTTGCTTTGGTAATAAACGGGTTAAAAAATTTTTCCCCGGTAATACAGGGGTTAATAACGGGTAATAAAAGGGTTAATAAGCACTTAAAGATTTTTACTTTAAGATAAAATATAAAAATTGTACCAGCCGACAAAATTTCCAACTGGGTGTTTTACAAGTTATAATTATGTGTACTACACAACGTGTTAGGCACTATTTGTTTCTCAAACGCAATAAATTTAAAAGTTTTCAAAAAACTATTAATAGGCTGGGTGGGTATGCCGTAAATTACTTTTACGTTATGTTTTACTTTATTGCTTTTTAATTCGGAGACAAATGCTCTTGTAAATTGGAAATAAATTTGTTATGTAAGTTGTAAAAATTACAGACTTACCTTGTTTGCTGGGTATAGGGTACAAACCTCCACAAGAGCTTAACTCAATCTCTTGTGTGTTTTTCGTTTTCTTCTTTGTGTCGTCTTCCCGCTATGACGTGTGTTGAGTTAATTGGAGTGTTGTTGTTATTGTCTTTATTGCAGTCGACGTAATTTCTTTATGCTTGTTTATTTTTTTTGTTATTAATCGAGTAATTTGGGTAATAGTTTTTAAATATAAAAGTTTTAATAATTGTCTGTAAGCACTTTTACATTTGATGTTTAGCTATTTTTGTGTGTCACTGTAACTTTTTGTTTGCTTATACTGTATGTAGTATGTAATTTTGTAACTTTGTTTTTCGGTTTCTTTATTTCAAACACTTTTAATATACATATATTTTGTTTGTAATAATTTATTTTATTGATGGAATGTTTTTGTAATGTAGTTATTTATGATATATTTTGTGTTTTATTAATATTTGATTTTTACATATTTTAAGCTTTGTTATATGTGGACTGTATTTTTGTTTGTTTAGTAGGTATTATTTAACAAAAGGTAGGGAGTATAAGTGTATTTTGCACTCAGTTTTTTTTTTTTTTTTGTAATTCACTTCAATGTTTTATACATTTGTTTTTGCTGGTTTTTGTTTTTAAGTTTTAAGCAACTTTTTTATTTATTTAGCTCTAGGTATAATAGGTATTAGACCTTAAGTTTTTATTTAATTTAATTAGTTTTTACAAACTTTTTATTTAGTTTTCAGGGTATAATATGGTAGATATTATTTTTGTATGTATATAATTATTTATTTATTTGGGTAAGTATAAGCTTTTATTTTAATTTGTGGACTGTAATTTTTGTAAATATCACTGTTTCGTTCACTTTGACAGGATCGATAGGACCATATTTACACGGGTTAGAGGGTAATGGCTATATTACTTTCCTTACGCGGGAAAGCAAGTAAATAAAAAAAGAACCTTTTCTTTTCTTAAACGTTATAAATCGTACACTATATATTTATTGACCTTTTGGTAAATCTAATGATTTATGTACATATGTATATTTATAATATGTGTAGATTAAGTTTAATAGGGCGATAAGTATAAACTTCAACATACATAGGTAAGGAATTTAATTCTGGGTTTTATTAACTTTAGGGTGTAGGATTTTAAGGATTTATAGTTGTAAGTAAATATATGTAAATAACTTTAATTTTATATGTTTTCCTTTCCGCGCTCTGGAGGGAAGTTTTACACTTAACACTTTCTATGTATACCGAATGATAATTCACATAGGATAATCTCAGTTCATTGCGATTTCCCGATTCGGATCGAGATACGAACGATTAAAGATTCCAGATGTTGCTGATTTTATAGGGCAGCACTTGAAGTTGGCTGCAGTTATTTTGGGGTGTTGTTGAAGGTGTCAGAGTTGGACATTTTACATATTTGATCACTTTGGTGAATAGATATATTTGTTCACTGAGGTGAACAATATATATATATATAATATATATATATATATATATATATTATATATATATATATATATATATATATATATATATATATATATATATATATATATATATATATTATATATATATATATATATATATATATATATATATATATAATATATATATATATACAGAGATACAGAATATGATAGTGTGTGTGGGCACCACTGCTTTATATAAATATAATGTCTGTAATGGTATATTTCTCTACATAAAAATTTTTATAATGCATAAATAAAATAAAAATTTTTTATTAAAGTATTGTTTATTAAAAAGAAATTGTATTTTGCCAAAAAATCCCGAAATCACGAAAATCCCGAATACCGGGATTTTAAAAAATCAATACCGATTGGGATCCATAAACGCTAAATTAGGTATACTTATTATTCATCTAAAAACTTATATCATTCATACGTTCAAAATGCGTTTAGTCCCCAAGAAGTATGCTGCAAATTTTATACCTCATTATTATCATCGTGTGTGTATACACAATATTTGTTGCTATTTTAGTATTAATCATTCGGTAAAAAACTACTTACATAGATGTTTTTAGCTTAACACACTAAGGATCAAATTTACAGTATATATTAGTTAAATACACGCTTGTAACAATGAAAATAATCGTGAAAAACGACTTAGTGAGTCTTGTAGGGTCTAGTTGAGTAGATGATTTTGCCATTTAAAAAATTGCAATAAGCCCCCAAAATCGGAAGTTATCGATAGAAAACTATTTCTTAGGACTTTACGAAAAAAAACTTCACAGCTTCTGCACCGATTTTTAATTTTTAAATAGTGTCGAGTAAAGGAGGACCTAAGCTTTCTGTGTATATTTAAAAGATTTTATTTTGACTTAAGAAATTTATTGAATCTAAGTTTTATTTTTGATAAACTGTATTTATTGAAATATTTTTAGGGTTATATATAATGTGTTGGCTGTTTTGCATCCATGCACTGTCTTCATACATCAAAATCTTTTTCTTTTGAAATTAATATCTTAATTAATGTTATTCAATGTTTTTTGCCTTTGCGCCAGTAATTGAGTTTTAGATACATACAAAAATGAATGGATAAAATTGATGTTTCGCCGTATGGACAACTTTTTTGTAATCTTAACACTTTGATTTAAAAATATTCTTTAAGTAATGCCATTGAATTTGCTTTTATAAAAAGCATCAATTATCTCCTCCATCGAAATGTTTCAATTAAACTAAAACTTAAAATTAAATTCCCGAACAATCCCGCTGAAACTATCCTGGGACTTGCGCAAAAAATATTCACGGGAAATATATCGCGAGTGAGATCTCTAATGACAGTAGATGCTCAAAAAATCGCAATTTTTTTTAAAACTATTGGCTTTTAAGTAAATATTATTACACACATATATATATATATATATATATATATATATATATATATATATATATATATATATATATATATATATATATATATATATATATATATATATATATATATATATATATATATATATATATATATATATATATATATATATATATATATATATATATATATAAATATATATATATATATATATATATATATATATATATATATATATATATATAAATATATATATATATATATATATATATATATATATATATATATATATATATATATATATATATATATATATATATATATATATATATATATATTTAACTAATATATACTGTAAATTTGATCCTTAGTGTGTTAAGCTAAAAACTAGGGATGTAACGATACGCCGTTTTGCCGATCCGATACCGATACCGATATTTAAAAATAAATATCGCCGATACCGATTCCGATACCGATACGAATATTGAAATTGAGTTCAAGTTTAGATTAACAAAACTCAAGTGCAATTTTTTATTATACAAAATTACATTATAAGAGAGAATATTTAAAATTGATAAAACATTGGAAGTAATTTTTAAGGAGCTACATTTTCTTTGCTTCCAACAAATCTATATTAAAAATATGCAGATAATTAGTAGAAAAGCAAGAAAAATTTTTTAATTCCTTTATAATTTAAAAAATACTCGCCATGCTTTTTAAAAAATCGATTTTTTTTAAAGGACATTTATCAACTAATATTCATCTAAATAACTTAATAGCTTAATTATTAAAAGACTTCTAAGTTTATATTTATTCACTTAAATTTGCATAAAAAATTGTGAAAATGGGTGCTTTTTTATCCTTTTTCCTTAAGGAAAAATCATTATAGAATACCGAAAAAGAAATTTGTCCTAGCATCGCTTCCAATTCGGTGATTGGTAATCGAAAAACCGAACTTCTTGCAAGGGCAAGGATATGTAAAACTAATTAGAAATTATCCAAATTTGCAATACTTCCAGATCGCGAATTCTACATTTTCATGACTTCTTTGGAGTATCTCTTTTTTGCTGGAATAAGATTTAAAAAACAACGGCTTGAATTTGAATTCATGGTAAAATTAACAAAAAATAAATAATTTTTTTACAAAATAACAGCATAAAATATAATTAATTTTTAAAATTGGTATTAATAAGATTTAAAAAATAACGAAGTGTATTTAATTCATGGTAAAATCGAACAAACATAAATTATTTGTTTAAAAAAACTCTGAAAAAATGTTTAAAAGTATCGTCGTATCGGCAGTAAAATATCGCCGATACCGATGTATCGGAAAATCTGAAGTATCGCCGATATATCGGTATCGGTATCGGTATTCGTTACATCCCTACTAAAAACATCTATGTAAGTAGTTTTTTACCGAATGATTAATACTAAAATAGCAACAAATATTGAGTATACACACACGATGATAATAATGAGGTATAAAATTTGCAGCATACTTCTTGGGGACTAAACGCATTTTGAACGTATGAATGATATAAGTTTTTAGATGAATAATAAGTATACCTAATTTAGCGTTTATGGATCCCAATCGGTATTGATTTTTTAAAATCCCGGTATTCAGGATTTTCGTGATTTCGGGATTTTGGCAAAATACAATTTCTTTTTAATAAACAATACTTTAATAAAAAATTTTTATTTTATTTATGCATTATAAAAATTTTGATGTAGAGAATATACCATTACAGACATTATATTTATATAAAGCAGTGGTGCCCACACACACACTATCATATTCTGTATCTCTGTGTGTGCTTCGCATCTAAATACTCAGTTGGCCATGTTTTTAAGAAGACATCATCAATGACGGGTGCACAACAATGTTAAATCCTCGACGGCAAATCTCGGGCAGCCGAAACAAATCATCAAGGAAGTTTTCAAACAAGTTTCGAAAAAATCGTGTGCGATTCAATGAGCCACAATGTCACTCAGATACTAGTGTGACTACGTGGGCGACATTTCCGCCAAAGATTAAAAATGCAACAATGTCACCTATTATGTCGCTCAGATTGTCGTGAACGACGGTTCACTTAAATTTTCGATTAGAAAACCTAATCGACAGAGGACAATTCGTAAAATAATCATAGAGGACAATGTCGTGCAAGGCAGTCAGGCCAACTGGATAGGTAGGCTGTGAATCTCACACACAATGTACGTGAGATTGTGTTGAAAACAAAAGCCTTTACACGAGTGCAAACAAAATTGAGATTTTGCCCACTACTGATGTATGAAATTTGAGTTTTGTTAACAAGAAAATCTTTAAGAAATTTATTATTTGACATATTGTGTTAATTTTATTTAAAATGAAATTTATTTGTTGATGGTTAGGCATTGTCTATATGCATTTCATGAGTGCTTTACCAAATCGTCAGTAGACTTCAACCACACTTTTGAACAGTTAAAAACCCCTTATTTTATGTACAGACTTTCAAAAACCATTTGAGACCTTACAAATGATTTTCAAAAATAAGCAATGGATTTCTAATTGTATAAAGGTGTAGAAAAATAAAATAGATTCATATGGAATAAATAATTAATTGGTGGATTTTTGTATAAGTGTCAAAGCCTACAATGCTTATTTTTGAAAATCATTTGTAAGATAAGTAGTTTGTAGCAAAGTGTGGATGAAGTCTACTGACGATTTGGCAAAGCACTAATGAAATGCGTATAGACAATGCTTAACCATCAACAAATAAAATTCAATTAACAAGAAAATTTTCAATCTATTTAAATTTCATCAGTTTTGAAGACATATTAAATTCGAATAATTGACGACTGTAGTATGTATTTATATTGTGTGAACTGAATTTATTGTCACAATATTCCTACAATATTAGGTTGCGTTTTAAAATGTATCTGTTATTTTTTTTTAATTTGCAACTGATCAGCAACGAATTTTAAATGTGTCGAAAAAGGAAAATATTAAATCTATAAGAGACTCTAATCAAATTCAAATAACTATGTTTAATTATCAGATTATTGAGCACTGTTAGTATTTTTGCTCTACACAAAAACTTGAAAATTTCACTGAAGTTTTTATGTCAAAAGTCTGCATTATGAATATCCTCGCTAATGGCAGTAATATTCACTTGTTTGTTAGCCTTTTCCTCTGTAACTCGAACAAAAATATAAAAAACCCTTTCGAACTGTAATGTAAATAGCACACAAACTCGAATAGTTTTTTTTTTTCGAATCAAAATAGTTGCCTTTATTCTGTAACTATTTGTCGTCTACACATCAACCCAACAACAAAAAAATATGCACTTGTCTACTCCAAACCGAAAAAATTTTACTACTATTAATAGTCTCTTCGCATTTTCTAGACCTTAACGAATTGTAAGTAGCCAATTGTTATCGATAACGAGTACAGAAGTACCCATTTTGTGGTGTAACGTCGACATACATAGTTATAGAATAAGAAGGATTGAATTTTTCAAAATGATGAATTTTCCAAATACATATCTGTGGCTTGGTGCTAAAAGGGCCGATGACAATATTTTGCTGTTTTGAGTTAATCATTGCATTAGGTTTCTGTTCTTACTCTCTTTTATTTTGCTGAAACAGCCAATGTCTAATGTAACCAAGAACAGCTTCATAAGGGTTTTGCTAGCAAATGTTACTATGAACTCATATAGAAAACTTAAACTTAAATTGTTTTTTTCTCACAAGTGAATATTTTGACATTGGCCCTTTTAGCACCAACCCACAGGTATTATTATTTTTCTTTTCATATTACTGCTTTATCTTTTCAAAATAATTATCAGTTGTATATTGGCAGAAGACTTGATGAAAATAATCGTAAGAAAGTACCTAATTTATTTGCTCTTGCTTTTACAAACAGTTTGTCACGACCAATCCTTAAATTGTTAAAACAGACATGTAAAAATTTATTCGGAATTTTAAATATTATAAAAAATAGCATAAAATTAATGAAAATTAAAATATATACATATTTTTATGAAATTTATTTGACATATTGTCATAATTTTATAAAAATAAATTTCATATATACATATTTTTTAAATAAAAAATGTTACACAAGAAATCCCTAAAAATTCCGGGATTTATTTTCACAAATCCCGGGAATTGGGATTAGCCAATCCCGAAAAATCCCGGTATTTCGGGATTCGCGATTTCCCGTTTGGCATCCCCAATTAACACTATGCAACAAAAAAGGAAAAAGAAACTGAGGCCTTTGGAAAGATATATATATTTTAATTACTTTGAGAAATCTGTGTGTGTTCCGATAGCAAATAATTTTTTTTAATTTTTCGCCAATCTTTCATATTCTGAGAGTTTTTTACGCAGTATTTCATGAGGCAACCGTAGTATTTATGAATTTATTAAAAAGTATCTTAAAACGAAAACTTATTTTTAAATATCCGCTAGAAACAAACAAATTTTTTGTATAAATTCGTTTTCAATATTTTTCGTGGCCTTTTTTGTACGCTTTCATATAATTGCAACTTGCCACCAAATTTTCTATTACGCACCAATTGATGTCTATTAAACAGTGCCTGCATCATGCTAGAAGTTTCACTAAACAGAAAGCGCATAAAAGCACACGAAAAACATTGTGCGCGAAGTTTTTAAAAAATTTCGTTAAAAAAAAAATTATTAATAGCTCAGTCAATTTGTAACATATTTTTGAAAACAAAGATTCCTTTTTCCAATAAGTTAACATACTCTTTGAATAAAGTCATAAACATTACGGATCCTTTACAAAATGCTGTACAAAAATATATTCAAACTTGAAATATTGCGAAAAAAATGTTTTCTGCAGAAATACTCACAGATTTATCAAAGTTAATTGAACAATATATAAACCGTTCGAAAGCTCTCAGCTTCTTCTTACTAAAATCTGTAAGTATTCAGCTAAGGTACTGGCTTATAAGTGCATAAAGGTACAAAAACTCGTAACTTAAGTCCTTGTCATATTTTAAAAATAGGTTTTTGTCGTACTCGCCAATACCTACCAGAAAAATTGTTTCACTTCTCAGGTGATTTTAAAGGCACTACACATTGTATCTATTTAAACACACTTACCGGATAAATTTTAATATAAATTATTTAAAATTTGAAACACTATTTTTCTCAAAATTCTTTATAATAATTTAAAGATTCCTTTGCAATAACTGAATTATATTAAACTTTGTTTTAATAATCACGTCTAGAATTAACACCATACGTAAATGTTTTAAAGCCATGATGGCTGTTTTAAGGCCAGTACTTAAGAACGCAAATTAAAAGAATACATGCCCAGATGAATTCAAACTTATTAATTGTCTCTAATTGTCGAATACAATATAAGAAAAAATATAAGATATATTTTTAAAAATGTATATATAAATTATGTATGTTGCCAAGGAAATGGTTTTTGTTTATGATTTCATTTCATAGGCTTTAATTAAAAAATGTTTTGGAAAATTCAAAATATGAAGAAGTACCTGAAATAATTGATTTCAAGCCAATGATAACAGACATCCATTGGCATGGAAATAACAGCCCTTATAATGACTTAGAGCAGTATAGCTGTGGGGTATTCCAATATTTACATTACAAAGAAGAATACTATTAAGCAGATTCAAGCCAACAGTACAATGTCAAAGTAGCAATACACTCCATGGTGTAGCTTATCTAGTCTATTTTAAAAAGAGGAGGACTAAAATTAGCAAGGCATTGGAAAAATTCAGTTGGCTAAAAATTAAATTTGAAATAAAACAATAGTAATTTTTGAATACTAATGCTCTTATCCTCTTTAATATATTAGTAAATGTTCTTAGTAGGAATCTGTTAACAACTTATTTGCTCTCAAGCTACATTTGAATTTATTTTGTTGTCCGCTTGCATCAAATACATCAATAATAAAGTAAAAAAGTGTATTGACAAACATTTTTTTTTCATACAATTGTAATGAAATTTGAAGTTAATGTAATGATTGCCAGAAAATATAGTTTCAAGAGATTCCTTCACTATCGCATTTCTTTATTCTACCCCCTTTCTATTAGATTATTGATTTTGATGTTGGTGATTTTATTGTTATGTATGAGGATTTCAGAAACACGTTTTCAGTCATTATCAACAGAGAAATAATGAGGTTAAGGAAAAAATGTGAAACAATATATAGAAATTGAAACATGATAGTTTACTGAGTAAAGTGGAATTTGAAAACCAAAAGTACGTCGGTTATGAATATAGCATTCAGCATTAAAGTAATATAATACTAAAAATTTCATCTAAAGAGGCTGGTCACATTACACAATGGCACTTTGCATTGTTAACCAATTCCCTGCCCATGCACTTCGTAACGTATATTAACATATTGTCGGAATATATTATCAACTCCGTAACAAATCTTTAACCCCCTTTCCCCAATAAAATCCATACGTATTATATGAACAGCCATAAAGAGCGATTACTGAATTTTCATAAGCCCGACGGAAGACTTAGTGGAGGACCATTAAGGTCCCATCTGTAGCATAAACGAAATCTAATTTGAAAAGATGCTTTACACTTTTATAAGAAATTGCTGAGCAACCGGAAAATATAAAGGAATATTTATTAAAAACCTGTTGGAAGCTTCGATAAAAATACGACGACATAACTACATCTGCTGAAGCGAATTAAAAAAATATCTTTTCAGATGGATTCACGTTTGTATGCGATGAAAATTTTCACTTCATTTATAGATTTATTAAATTAATCGAGTTATATACGGTTAAAGTAGTAGTTAACAAATAGTAATGCAAGATATTAATTTATCAATTTCAAACCATGAATTTCAAAACGATGTAAAAGTTCGCGGCAGTAGTATTGGAACTTTTTGATCCAGTAATAACAACATTTTCGATAGGCGTTTTTCGATCAACAAACTCGAGGCGAGATGTAAGTTTATTGATCTCGCTTCTAAATTTTTGATTCTCTTCTCGAGGTTCTTTTATTTCAGCATTTAGTGGTAAAATATCATCTTTTTTGACTACATATTGAAGCTTTTCATTCTGAATATTAAAAATTTTTGCCGATGAAATTAAATCAGGATGATTCATAGAATATTAGTTGAATTTTTATATGAATCGCCATGTAATCCTAATAAAAATACGAATATATTAACTTTTTCTCACTCATCCTGTTTTTCACAGAATGATAACACATTTTTCGATGCGAGAAACTCTCATATTAGTTACAGAAACCAGGCACTGGTACTGTCAGCTATAGACTAACTACAGCCTGCTGTGGCCGTTTAGTAATCATCAGTTTTATAGCGTACCTTAAGGTATTAACAATTATTAACCTTTATTTTATAGTGCAAAAAAAAACAACATATCAGAGTAATAAAAAAATTCAACATTATAAATACAGCAATATAGATATAAATTACAGATGTGATATACTTCAACAGCTTATGCCATGAAACAATATGATAGTTGTTTTGAGTTACCACAAATTCGGGTTTTATTTAAAAAACAATCGAAATGATAACACAGCTTAAAATTTTGGATATCTTGACAGCTTACAAGCAGGGTTGCTGATCAATATCAACTTCATGTTCTTTCAACTTCAAATAACTTGGATTCAACATGACTCTTCATATTATTTGAATATCATTTGGATTTAATTGTACTGTGCCTCGTTTCTGTAACTAATGTGGGAGTTTTTCGCATCGAAAAATTTATTATCACTCTGTGAAAACATGATTAGTGAAAAAAAAATTAATACTTTCGTATTTTTATAAGGTTTGCAGGGCGATTCATATAATGATTCAACTAATATTCTATGAATCGTCCTTCGAAAAATCGGATGACAAGAGTAAATATTAATTTTTTCTCGATGTGAGAATTTGGCACTGGAATATTAAATCAACATGAAATATAGTTATTTAAAAAGAAAAAATGTTCTTTGAAGGTTATTGTGAATTCGTGTGGAATTAAGATGAAACATGTATGAAGCAAAATCACAAACAAAAAATATTAAATTAATCTTGTCCAATCTAATTGGACACAACATAAAAATCTTCAGGTCAGGTCTTGTAATATTGTTATGTTAAATGTCATGTTAATATTACGCTAAATGCGGTTGAATTTGAACATCCATTTTTACCATAGTATCAACATTGAATTATAAATTAACGAAATTTAAACAAATATTGATAGGTAGATTGGTACTTAATATCCAACCGTCAAGACGATCACTTGATTGTAACCTGTAAAGAAAATTTAAACTCATACTTACCAACTATAACTTACCATCTACTACATATTTAACTTTAATCACGAATGCTTATGTGAAGAAAGTTAACCCATCCACATTAGTCTACAATAAAGTGGAATTGAATTCTCTAAACTGAACCTATTCTGCCTTTTTATTTACCATTGAAGTAAGAAATATCCCACAGCAATCTAATTGGAACACAATATCCCATTTGTGTGCAATCTCGTTTTTGACGATTTTAATATGAAATTTTTCTGCTTGTACAACTAGCATCCGATTCTGATCAGTAGTGATCAGCGAAGAACAAAACAAAAACGAATAAAATATCCAGGTCACGAGCCGTTAACAAACAATTCAAATTATCCAACCTTCGCTTAAAATATCGTTCGTCTTTAGGGCTGCCATCCGTGCCCCTTTCCTCGAGCACCCTCCTCTTTTTTATGGCGTAGGGGGTAATCTCCTTTATTTTTTAACCTTCGTCTTACCGACATAAAAAGTGGCAAATCCTACTAACATGTTTAACCTAAGACCCAAATATAAAAATTAAAAGAAAATAGCCTGAGACTATTGCAAACAAATTTATGCTATAAATGTTTTTTTTTATTAAATACACTCCTTAAAACAAAAATTGTATATTAGGGTGGAGCGATTTTTTTGAGCAACCCCTTTTAATAGCAGCAACAATTTCCTCTTTTAACTCCCAAATATACACAGAAAATTTCATTTGGCACATGATATATATCACGTCCATATATGGGCTATGAACGGAAAGCACCAGCAGTCCACTGCCCATATGTGGGTTTACCCATACAAATTTAAAGAGCTTTAAAATTGTGGACGTTGAGAGAAGATCGTTTATTTGACTTGGACTTCACAGTACAGACCACAAACGAAAATTGTGTGCGGACTCCTGAGGCACTCTTCAGTCTTTACCTTGGACTGTGAACGCGATATAGAGGTTCCCCCAAACTTCATTAAGTTTGGCAAAATTCTTGAATTAAGTAAAAAAATTACATATATTTTAGGGGAGGGAGCGATTTTTTTTTTACCTGTAAAAATTTGCTCTTTTATCTTCTTAGCATAGAGAAAAATTTTATTTGGCACGTGATCCACCCAACATCATTAAATTTGGAAAAATTCTTCAATTAAGTTAAAAAATTATATATATTTTGTGCATGCCACTATAAATTCTGAGCATTGTTCTGTTAGTATAAGATAGAAAAGGTTAATATTGAAACGTGCCAGTTGAGACGCGGATTTGTGGGACATTGCGGAAGTGATTTTATAACTCTTTTCAAACGATATTCGACCTTTTGAATTTTACGGCTGATATTAAGAAATAAGACACAATATAAGTAGTATTTTTAATTTCCTCTTCACGGTTCAAGTAATTATTGTAACACTTTAGCACACATATTTCTCTTATTACAGTAAAATGTCTTAAGTCAAAACACAACAAACGAAGACCTGTCCTGTGTTCGGTTTACCAGAGAAACTACCAGTATCTCCATTACCAACTTATAATGACGTTATGAAAAAGTACCTCTTCATTAGATATGAAATAAAGCCTGACAGAACAGCAAAAGAGCCGACCGTTCATAACATATCCGTTCATAACATATCTTGAGAGAATACTGCAACTTATTCGTTCCTACCATGACAAATATAGAAGCTTACTAAAACATTATCAAGGCCATCAAACAAATACAAATTACCAAGAAAATATGAATATATTTATAGCTGAGTCCCACAGATTATTTTATATATGCAGTTGCAAATGCATACTTATCCAAAATTGTACTTGTTTAAAAGACAGACGTGTTCCAAAGGAAGAAATAATTTTTTTTCTTGATCAAAGAACAACAAGAAAAATTATGATAGGCGGTGTAGATGTGGTCGCAACTATAAAAAATAAGAATTGTATTGTGTTGTTGTATTGTTCTCGTTCTTTACCTGATGACTTGACAATCGAAAGCAACAGTTCAAGCGACAGCGTTGCTTCTAGCTTTTATCTTAAAAAGCTAAAGCAATTAGTTGTGCGGCCACCAAAAAAAAGAGATCAAATTTACCATGATTAGCCCTTGCCTGTGATCGTAATGGAGTCTTTGACAGAGCAGCTGACATTATAGCTTCTTCTGTGTTAAAAAATGTTGGCATTATTTCATCAACCGATTCAAGTGGTCTAATTGATCGTTGAAAGTTGCGCCGTGAAACAACAAAAGTCAGAGCAGCTTTACAGGATGCAGATCGCAAGAAAATCCTACGCGGTTTCTATTTTGATGGCAAAAAGGTTACAGCTTTGATTAGTATTCAGAAGAATTATAAATTTTACAGAAAAATAGTACTAGAAAACCTTTATTTGATTTTATCGGACAGCAAGCGACTATTTCGGGCATGTAACGTGTACGTTTGGAAATTCTAAGGGTATTAAAAATTTTATAATAACTCAATTGAAATCCAAATTAGTGAATCTCAGTGAAATATTTGTGGTTAGTTGCGATGAACAGTAGTAAACACAGGTTTTAAAGCTGGTACTAGTCGTTTGATCGAAGAAGAACTTGATAAACCATTGCAGTGGTTTATCTGCCAATTGCATTCCAATGAATTACCACTGCGACAACTGCTGTAACATTTGGATGGAAAAACTACAGAGTCTAAGGGCTTTTCAGTTGCCGTTGGAACTCAATTAAAAAAATGTGAAACAATGCCAAGAGTCGAATTCACCATCATTTCTACAATATTACCTGAAATTACAAGGAGTAATTTGAGTAGCGACCAAAATTAGCTTTACGATATTATGACCGCTATTAGCACAGGCATTTTTTTCTTTTGATTTAGCTATATTTTGAAGCTGGATCCCTCAAACATTCTAGATGGCTTACAACAGCAAATCTTATTCTAAGATTATATGCTACGAAACCGGACCCCGAGGAAAAATTAGTGACATTAGCCAAGTAAGTGATGAGAGTTTATGGTCCGATGTCGTTTACAATAACATATAGTCCCTCGTGTATAAATGGAGCTAAGCATTTGTGGCAAACAATTAGTCTGAACGCCAATTTTAAAATGGTCATTGACAAGATCCAACGAAATGGATATTTCGGTCACCCTGAAAATCTTCTCATTGCTATGCCTGGAGATGATAGAGAAATCAGACGAGATCTCGCATATCGACGAATTTTAAGAGGAAGAACTATGAAACTACCAGGACTTTGAACGTTTAAAGTGCTTTCATATAATTTCGATGCTGAAGATTATACTAACATTATGACGGAGCGAGACTGTGAGACAACTAAGCCACTTCTGACTTTAGATTTATCTGACGAAGACAATGGCTTTCAACATTGTTAATAGCGGTCTTGGCACATGTTAACAAATTGAAGTTTTTCCCTGCCACACTCAAGCCGTAGGGCGCTGTATCAAAGTAGTGACGGAAGCTGCAAGTGCAGTTTATGGAAAAAAATAAACGAGACGGTTTCATTAGGGCAAGACTATTATCGCGCCAACAAATGCCTACTTTTGATACAAAAAAAATTTTATATTTAATTAATGTCTTTCTGAATAATTATCTATGTTACCATTATTACTTTTATCTTGTTTCTTTAAATCTATATGAAAAATGTAACATCTTTAATAAATAAAAAATAAATAGCCCAAAAAAACCCTTTTAGTTATATGATTCCTGAGTTATTGTTGTGTATTTCACTTTATATTGATCATAAACTAAATTTTATAACGTATAACTAACGTGACCAGAAGGTTTTTCTAAAAAGCGGGACAATAACGTTTGAAAAGCAGGATTCTAAAGAAAATATGACCAATAAAGCGGGATTTTATAAAATATATTATGGAAAGCGGGAAGTTTTAAATACACTGATGATAACATATAATTTTTTTTATAAATGTCTGCAACTACACAGTTCCATATCATTAGCTTAAAAGGGGATAACAACAAATTTAAAGTCGGATTTTAATTATTCATTACTACATCAAAGCACCATACCAATTTTCGAACTGTTATCATAAAAATTAATCGCACTAAAAACGAAAATGAGAGACTTTGCTTCAGTCATTTAAGGTATTTTATTTAGTCTTTTTTCTCTCCAATAAAATTTAATTATACCTATTCAGTTCAAAATAAAATTACGTAAAGAGAGTTTAGTTATGTGATTTTGTATTTTAGCTAACGATATGTTCTTAGGAAATTTGTTGAGTTACAGGCCATAAAATTTAAAAAAGTGCATTTTTAGATTTTTTTTAAAATTCATAATTTTTATGAAACGAAAATTTCATAAATTGCTTTAAGCCTAAAGATAAGTTTGTCTTTAATACATGAAACATGAAGTCGTTAGGACCCGACATAAATAAGGAAGTGTATGGCAGTGAGTGAAAAAATCTGAAGCCAGCTTTTATAAAATTCAGTTTATAGTCAAAAGAATATTTTTGATCAAAATGAGTTCTGTTTTTTCATTTAATGTCTAGTATTTTTCTTCTATTCTGTCGGTTCTTAAGCATTTTATATATCATGTGTTCGGAACCAAATTAGTCTCAACTTAGGGCTTTGAAGGGTTTTTCTGGATTTTCGTTTCATCTTAATGGAAAAAATTTTAATTGAAGGTTGTAATGTTATTCGAACTCTATGTTTTTTAAGTCGTTCAATTTAATTTTTGCAATAATTAATAATGTTCAATATTATGTGCCTTACTTGACTTATACTGTGAAAGGTGTAACAAGAGCTCTGATCATGAGATCGTGGCAAGTCTTGAAATATCATCGTGCTCAGTTCGACAAGGATTTGTCTTTGTCTTTTCAATTAAAACATGCTTTCAAAACTCCTTTCTCAATGAAAATTATTTAATTGAAGAGTTAAGTTGAACGAACTTAAGCCTGAATAATTATCACTCCACTCTATTGAACATTATGGTCACAGCAGTAATTATTGTTAAATTTTTGATTGGTTTACTTTCTAATATGGCTTACATATTTTAGGATCGCATAAATAGCATCTTTGGGCTTATTTGTTATACTAGCGATTGTATATGATGCGCTAAAAGTTTTGTAAAAAATATAACTTTTCTGTATTAATATTGTGTAATTTTCCTTATATTGGGCTTTCGAAAGCCCAATATAAAGAAAATTATACAACTTTCTTGGTTTATTACAAACGGAATATTTTAATATATATTAACTTTTTCTTTAAACATATCACTCATTTGCTGCAACGTCGTCATAATTCAAGAAGCTTGGTTTGACAGAAAACGATTTTAAAGATTTCAATTTACACAAAACTTAATGGAGAAAGAAAATTTCATTCTTCTCTCAAGATTTGAACACGCAAGATATTTATATGACATTTTTACACAATATGAAGAACGATATGGCGAATTGTGCAATTGTTAATTCAAAAATCACAAATTTTGAGTAATAATGACGTTGCAGCAAATGAGCGATATGCAAAATAAAGGACAATAAATTTAGTTGTGATATGATTGATATATTCATTGCACAGTGGCTAGTGGCAAAAAAAATGGAAATAATTCAGTAGCTTCGTAACTGCTGAAGCCAGTGACATGAAATTTTACATGGTTATAGCTGAGGTGTAGTCTATTTTAAGTTTGAAGCGTTTGTGGTGCTGGCTCCTTCGAGAGAGGCTCTAGGGGTTCCCAAAATTCGTAACCTCGCGTATGTCAAACTTTAAAAAAATCGCCAAAATTACATTTCTTGTCCGATTTCCAGACCCTTTCCCATTTTGGATTTTGCTATTGAAGGCCTACATTTGCTTCACTTACGGTTTGAATTTCTCTCGATAGTTCAAAAGTTACAGGCCTTGCAAAAAAAAAATTGCAAATTCGGCGTTCTTATTCTGGTATTTTTTAAGCTGTGAAGTTGTCTTTAGTCCCAAATTATACCCAAAATTTAATAATAATCTGCACAATTCAACAAAAATTGTTCAATTTACCGAATCAATTTATCTTAATGGAGTGAGAAATGGCAGCAGTTTCAATTTTACACTTAAAAAAGTTGATTTTTTGTAATTTTTTTGTCAAAAAGTTACTATCAGTATTTTGATTATAAAAAATAAGTTTCTTCAAATACCTTAACCAAATTAACATGATTTGGATAGAGGACAAAAAAAACCAAGCTAACAAGCTAAAAAGGTAAGCTCTATCTATAATAGTTCGCCCACAGTAACTCCTAGAATATGATTATTTTTAAAAATATTTTTCTTGTTTGCATGAGTGGTACAAAAATTGCAAAGCTGCGATCTTAACTTCTCAGCCGAAATTTTAAAGCTGTATTTGATAGCAACTTTCTATATATGGCGATAATGGAACCCGGCGCTAGTATAGTCAGGAGAGGAAAAATACCGAAAAAAGTCAGATTTTCATATGACTTTTTGTTATTACTAAAACAAGCTTACTTCGAATTGTATTTGGTCCAAGGTTCTTACTGTTTCTTATTAGTAACTATACCATCTTAAAACGCGGTATCTCAAGTAGTTTTTAAGATATTGCGGTTCAAAAATTTAAAAAATTAACGAAACCCCTTAAATTTTACTAAATTTTTGATATTTTTTCTTAAGTGAACACAAATTTTGCGAAACTCTAAAAAAATAAAAAAGTCTCTACCTTTAAAATTATATAAAATGTTCCAAACAAAAGTCTAATACGTTGTCTGTTATAGCGCGTGCAATGTACACACTTATTTAATAATTTGCTGGTTTCAAGTAGAAATTTAAAATTAGAGTTTGTTAAACGTGGCGTATGATTGATATTAATTCAGTTAAGAAAAAATTAATTTTTGTTGGATTGGTATTGAAAATAGTGTAAAAATATGAATTTGGTCTTGAGGTCTTCATTTTCTTTGCGTGATAACAAATTAGAATTTTTTATTTTTGTTTTCAATATATCTATAAGATACAAACTGTCAATCGCATTTACATGAACAGGCAGTTTATTTTAATTTTAAGAACACGCAGTAGCTTTTAAAAACTTTGCGGCCATTTTTCATTCTTGAGAAAAAATAGCCCCAATATTTTCAATTAAAAACAACAATAAATATTTAGAGCCGTTTTTTCTTATTTTTGGGATATATTTAGTTTGGAGAAATTTTTTTCTATTTTGGGGCCATTTTTAATTTTGGTCCTTTTTGATAAGAATGATAAATGGGCAATAATATATATGTATATGAAAAATAGCCCCAAATTCAAAAATAAAAAATGGTTCTGAAAATAAAAAAAATAGCCCCGTAATTCTTAATGTTGTTTGAAGTTCAAAATTTTTGGATCATTGTGTTGCATAATGTCTTTTAAGCTGTTTTTAGACTATTATAAAAGCTGTTCGACTTCTGAACAAAATGCTAGCCTGATATAACGTGTTGTTATTGCTTTTTTAAAACTTTCCATAAACTCATTAGATCAGGGTTGAATTTTCTACAGAAGTCGAACGGCTTGTGAGATAGCGTAAGACAGCTATTAATGATATATGTATATATTCACTTAAATGTTTGGTAACATATTAGGCGTTTTATGTTACCAAATGCAAGCACGAGTGTTTGCTGGATAACAATTAATAAAAAAAATTTATAAAAATATGGAAAAAAAGCGGCGGATGTGCATTCGTCGCTGTCTCATCGACGACTAAATGAAGAGCATAAGAATCTGTGTGAAGAATGTGTGTGAGATCATTTCCAAAATTGTGGTATGGGCTGCGTTTCAATGACCTACATTGTCATTGGTCTCATATCGAAGATGTATGTAATAGAATTTGCACTGGGTTATAGGGGCAAAATGGTGTATTATTTTTAATTTCAAAATCTTTACTTTTTTCTTTTACATAATACTATTTTAATATGTTGCTCTTAGATTATGGTCACATGTATATTTCGGTTGTGTATGAACATTATTTATTCAATAAACGTTTTAGCTTGAGGGCTTTTGAAGTAAAATCTTCAAAAAAATTACAATGAATGAAGGAAGAAAAAGAAAAAATCTTTTATTTTGGAAAGTGTGTGACACTTTGTTTTTCCTGGCACGCTTAAACAATTCAATTAATCGTTTTTAAATGATGTGTAGTACGTGTGCTTTAGTTTTCTTTCCTTTCAGATTTTATTTGGTTGTTCTGCCAATTGTGTTTGTTTTTGTATTACAGAAGGCATCCGAAGCATTGAAAAAATATTTTAACATTAAAAGCATCTGTTATTGCTGAGGTGCAGAAAGTTTAACTTGTGTATTATTTGGTTAAAATGTTGCCGTATTTTCTACGATATTTTTCTTATTTAAGAAAGCGAACAAAATGTGGTGATAGTGGTGGCTGTTTAGTGAAAGTGTACAAGAAGAAAAACGAAAAAATTTTCGTGTTCTATGTAAAATGTGCTGTAAAAATTCTCGCATTCATTAGATTTTTATGGAAAGAAAAATCTATATTTTTCTTTTAATTCTGAATTTGTGTTGTTATTTTCCATGCAAAAATTCACTTCGTGGCATTACCCCCTTTTTTTATCAAAATGTTCTACTTTCACGATATCTAATTGTCTGTGCGAAGTTTCATAAAAACTGCTTAAGTAGAAATAGTTAACATTTATATTTACATGGGTGTGGCACTGCCCGCTTTTCGAAATGAAATGTTGTATTGCCACCACAGCTCAAAGTGTGTGCCAAGTTTTATAGGGATTGGCTCAGTAGAAGTTGTTGAAAGAAATATTTAATTTGTGTGGGCGTGACACTACCCACCTTTTAATCATGATGTAGTATTAAAACGGAAGCATAATATGTCTGCAAAGTCTTATAAGAATCCTTTGATTAGAAGTAGTTGAAAAATAATGTGAACCTTACTTTATATGAGCATGGCCTTGTCGAAGTACATCCTTTCAAGTAAAGAAAAAAAATCCGAAATCGGTTTATAAATGGCGTAGTTTTGAGGAAACACACATAAAAAATACAGGACGAATTGATAACCCGACTAGAAACTTTCCCAATACTCATATTGGGCTTCGACTGGGAGCGCATGTAGCAAGTCCAAAAGGATTATCTCATTTGTGATCTGACTGGGAGCTTATTGGGATAGCCCATCTACAAAAGTTCTTCCCAAGTGGGAAACTATTGGGAACTTGTTGGGAAAATTTAACAAAGATTTTTAATCGTATCTATTGCTCATCTTCAACAGAGATGGTTGTTGCTTACTTTTGTTCCTTGGATAACTTCAGGAATTTCAATCCAATAATAGAGTTTGCTATTTTTGCGATTTGATCAAATTTTTTCAAGATTTTAATATTTCCAAACAGGAAACTAATCGGGCCCGAAACACGTTTCTGCGTTACATCGCTATTGGGATCCCAGTTAGATCCAAAATTGGTTAGCATAAAAATTTCTAGTCGGGAACCTTTCTCTTTTTTTTAAGGCGGCTCAAGCATAAGCAAACGTCAATAAAATAGCTATGGCTATTTTATAAATGATTCATATCGCACAGTGTGGACTTTCGCAAAATAAATGGTAATAAATCTGAAACTTCTAAACTGCTGATTTGTCTTAAACTTGGAATATCTTTAAATAACGAGTCAGGCTTTATACCCATTGCATCTGTTGGCAATAATACTTAGGTGGAATCGGAGCTACAGTGGGCCGAAGTTGACCACCTTGGAATATAAAAAAAATTTCTAAAGCTTGTAACTTTCTTATATGTTTGCAGATTTCAAACATTTAAAACGTTCTGAGTTAGGCTAAGAAATAAAAAGAAATATTGTGCTAACATTTGTTTCCTATCTCTCATAGTCTAAAAGATATTTGACTTAAAAAAAGAATTATTTTTGTCTTGATTTGTTCTAGTTTTTTGCTTATAACTTTCTAGTTTACTGCTTGATTTAATATTAAAAGTCATCGTTCACTTCTTTCTAAATATAAGACTACGTAAAACGGAGAAAAGTCTCTAATTCCTGTTTATTATGAATGCCGTCGTTGTCGACTTCAATTGGCAATCTGTTACTATTATCTAAGGCTTCGAAGACTAATGGAGCTTGTTAATAGTAGTCAATTGTTGTCGACAAAGTACAGACAACTGATAAACTTTGCTAGTGTTGATATGTCGTCAAGTGCGCCATTCATAAAAGGAGGATTATCTGTATTCCTTAATTCGGAACAAGTTTACAAATTTACCTGACATATTTTTTTTAATTTTGTAAAAACTTTGTATGACACATTCATTCCTTCATTACATATCGGGAAAGGCAATCCATTAACAATATATCTACTGCCAATTATTTTGTATTTCGGACATGTACCCTACGTCGAGCAGTGGCCGAATATAAGATATTAGAAAAACTTTTATTTAAAAACTTGCATAATCTGTTTTTCATATAAGAATACTTAGTACTAATACGCATTAACCAGAAAAAAAACACGTGCAAAAATATTAGTTAAAGCATGTGTTCTAATGATACTGTATGCGTTCAAATTTGGGCGAAAAACGCACGATTTAAATATACTGCTCGTAATACAAATGAGTGCTTATGATCGATTAAAACTCTATGATTTTAACCTGTTTTTGCATGCATGCGATATACATATTAATAAAAATATAAATTATATTTTTATTTACAGATAAAAGAGAAGCATATAGACAAAGACATCATTATCATTGACAAATGCTAGTGTGTGAATGTTTGTTTGTTGAGTTTATTTGAACATGTACATCCTTTTTGCTAGGTGCCTTTAGAGTTTAATAATTAAGTTATGAGTTTTACTCGAGCTGTATGGGCTTATATCCAAAGAAATTAACTTATTTTGGCTTGAGTTCGATTTTAATTTAATTTTTCAGTTCAATTATATTTTTATTTAGAGATAAATGTGAAGCATGTAGACAAAGAAAATGTAAATGTTCAAATGAACTGAACAACCAAATATTCACACACTTGTATTTGTAATAATCAATAATATTTCATACTATAATAGAGAAATAATAAGAAGCTTAACACAAGACATAAAGAAAAAAAGTGAATATCAATAACTATCAAATGAAATACAGCTCTAAGAGTAACAGTATGAATTGATTAAAGATAGACGATATTCAACTCTTGACTGCAAACCACCGACTTTGGTCGAGTGGTCTAAGCGGTAGAGAGCTCTGAAGAGATTAGCGGTAGCTATTGAATCATGTCAGTTCCACCTTCCATGCAGTCAAAAATTTTCTTTGTCTACATGCTTCACATTTGTCTCTTAATAAAAATAATATAATTGAAAAATTAAATTAAAATCGAGCTCAAGCCAAAATAATAAAATTTCGTTGGATATAAGCCCATACAGTTCGACTAAAACTCATAACTTAATTGTTAAAAAATAAAAATGCAAAAAAGTTTTAACACGGCTGGGATACGAACTCGCGCTCTTCGGAAGTAAAGCATGCACTCTGCAGCTGAGCCATATTTCAGTTATGTTTAATGAGATATAACTTATTTTAAAGTACTTACCAATAAAAATATGTCAATGTGATGAATTAACTTCTTCTTGCATGCTTTTTTTTTTTGCTGGACATCACTATGCTAGTGAAAAAAGTCGTCAGAAGGGGCACCCGACGGTTAAACTTAATTCGACTATGCTTATTTCAGTGGTGTACACCGTTTTTCAATGTTGGATCTTAAAAAAGAGATATTGACGATTTAAAAGTTTTGTTTTTGGAACATTTTCATTGGATTAAAAGCGCAATTCTTTAGATAATTGGACGAAATTCTCTCAATAGAGCTTATGACTTTTTTTAGATTTAGTGAAGCTTAAAAGGGATCGGTTTATTTCTATAGTCGCTACACGACAAACAGCTTATACAAACTACGCTTAATATTACTTGAAATTAATTGTTTCAAAAAATAATTTTTTAATCTTTAGACTGCTGTATAAATTGTTTTTTTTTTTGTAAACTGTTCGATGTTTAGCAATCATACAAATACACCTATCACTTCCAATTTTCACAATATGATTCGTACGAAAATAAGTTAACTACATATTGAATTTGAGCTAAATTTAAAACAATTCATGAGTTCCATCGACATTGAGATGAAATTTTTGGAGATGCTTGTATGAAGACTAGGTGTAAACATGGACATGTTTACATAATTGCATAAATAACTTATGAACCGAATTTCTTCCAATTATTTGAAGAATTGCGTCTTTAATCCAATGAAAATGCTCCAAAAACTGAAATCTAAAATCTTAAATATCTCATTTTTTAAGAGCTAACATTGAAAAACGGCGAACGTAACAGAAATCAGCGTACTCGAATTAATTTTACCCGTCTGGTACTCCTTCTGACAGAAAAAATTTGTGTCGAATTCATTCACAGTGTAATTAATACAATATTTTATACATGATTGTCTAGAAATGTCGCATGTGTTTTTCATGAGTTCAAAAACTACAGCTTTATTACGATTCACGATGGCATTAACCCTTAATTACTCGCATGCGGTCAAAGCACTTTATTGTTGAAAAAACAGGTACATGCCATGCCGTGTTTAAATATTTATCCTGCCCTTGGTAGCTTTCAAACTTTCCTTAAAGTTGAGATTTTAGTAAGGATCAATTCACGGACAAATAAAGCAACAGCGCTGCTCTCTTAAGCTGTGACCCCATACGAGTAATTCAGCAAGTTTTTGAACTAAGAAAATGGATATGGAGATGGATGCTAAATTCAAAAAACTGCAAACTTTGTGTGCAGCGGGCAGTCTAAGACATATTGTCAACAGTGTGATGCCAGAGATACCGAAAGTTCCTAAAAAGAACCAATATATAAAACTTTCATCTCACCATGAGAACAAAATGTTAATTTTTGAAGTAATTTTAGCTTTGTATAATTTTTGTATAATTAGATAATCAGGTATGTGATGGAAATCGATTCCGAAAACGAAGCAATTTTGAAAGGTGTTTTTAATAATATTTCTTTATTAAAAAACAATTTTATCTCCAATATTATTAAAATATATCTCTATTACAAAAAAGTTGTATCACAAAAATTATAAAAATTTGATGAAAGAGCCTTTCGAAAGTGCATCGTTTTCAAAATCAATTTCCATCACATACCTGATTAATTCATTTTGCTTTCTTATATATAATATTTTATATAAACAAATTGAAAATAATATATGTTTTACTGAGTTAATTATCCACTATTTATACACTAAAAACAATGAGAATAGTCTGGGGTCACCTGAGACCCCATGCCAGCATTTATACAATTTTCTTAGTGCGATAATTAAGGGTTAAGAATGCATTCAAAGAAGCTAGATATTAAGAAATTGTGAAAGCATTATTTAATCTTGCATGCGTTCATATATTTTTTGCTGGGTACCAGCGAAAATTTCCTGCTGCTGATTTAAAATTACCATTGTATTATATTATATTATATATATATATATATATATATATATATATATATATATATATATATATATATATATATATATATATATATATATATATATATATATATATATATATATATATATATATATATATATATATATATATATATATATATATATATATATATATATATATATATATATATATATATATATATATATATATATATATATATATATATATATATATATATATATATATATATATATATATATTATTTTTTTTTAGAATATGCAAAATTTTTGTTTATACTATTACTGAAAATGTTTCCTTAAAATAATAAATTTGATATAAAGAAAAATCAATATTTTTTATAAATTGACATTGACACGGTTGCCTACCACTCCTGTCGTAGGATATTTGATTCCAAAGTGGTTTAAGCCCTAAAATTATTAAATGGAGGTATTATAATTTATATAGTTTAGTAGAAGGATTTATTATCCAAGTAATAAACCCCTTCGCTTTTAATATCTCAAGGAACGAAACACTCTAAGGATGAGTAGTGGTTGTATGAAAATAGATAAAATAAAATAAGCCAAAGTAATTAGTTTAAGTAGAGAGCGGGATAAATAAAAGAGCAAGTGATGTTTCCCTGTGAGGTGTTTTGCCAATTATGATTTTATTCTCTTCTTTTCAATGCTGCGAAGGCTTTTTATTATAATAAATGTTTCAATTCACAAAGTTTCAATATAAGGAAACAATAATATTAGTTACCCAAGTAGTGATAATAAAAAAATACTAATGAATTCAATCGGCTTATACACCCAATCATAACATAATTATTTAATAATAAGTAAATCATAACTAACAATAGGAAAAATAAATTCAATGTTTAAATAATAAAATGAAAAATAACAAGATAATAATATACATCCAAAAATAAAATTATTAAATCCAAATTAAATGAAATAGGTATTATGGTGGTTTTGTACAGGAGATATACTATACAGTAATTATACGCCTCATATTGACTTACGTGATAAACCAACTATATACAATAAATACATCTGCTTGCATCGAGATTACAGGTTGTCGAAGTACTAGTCCTTCAGGGGCTCTGAATACTATACTAGACTTAATTCCGATTGGTTGTATTGGATGTATCCTCCAGTAGTGCGGCAATGTTGACAGTATCTGGGTGATGAAAATAAAAAACTTGTGGTCATGCCAGGATCTTTGAGCAATTATCACCGATACTGAGGAAACCTTCCAATTACATGGTACCTCATCCGGACCTTGATAGTACTTTCAATGTCTGAGTCCCATCTAGACGGTAGTGGAAGGGAGGTAATATAGAAAGAGACTACGAATGCAGGGTATATACTGATGGATTAATATTGATTATCTGTGTTGGCTCTAGAGTTTTTCTAATCTTCTTAGGGTAAAACACTCCTTTTGTCTTCCTGATCTAGTGTATTTTACGCTCAAATATTGGCTATAAGGGAAGCAGGCAGCGTCCTGATTGACATGAGGATCCAAGAGGAAATCGACACTTTTGCCGACAGCCAGGTGGCACATCTTCCTCTACGGTCACACACAACATTTTCTACTCTTGTTAACCATTGCAAGGATGTGCTATCCAGGTTAGGCTGTCAGATTGACCTTACTCTTATCTAGGTTGCCGCACATAACAACTTACCTTGCAACGAACAGTCGGATAAGCTGTCCAGGGCTGGTTCTGCTATGGACGCCTCCGTTGCCGAAATACTGTTTGCCACTATTAGAAAAAATATTTTCAAACACTATCTTCAAAAATCTGAGGACAAATGGCTCAAGTAAGTTAGTTAAGAATACATGGTCTTACTACAGCGACAAACGTTCCACACAACTAACGAACAGGAACCATAGGGACATTTCGCGGCTTGTCGCAGCTGAGATGAGTGATTGGTAGACATCCTAGTGGGGCTGCCCTTTCCTACAATACGTACTTATTGCGAACCAGATAGGGAAGATACAGCTTTTACTTTCTTTGCGAGTGCCCGGGTTTGCATCCCTCGAGGCAAAAATTTTTGGGCAATCATGTACTAAATGACAAAGATTGGTCTAGGTGACCTGATTAGATATATCAATTCGACAGGATGGATCTAGTACCGACTAGGGGATCTAAGACATTCGATGCGGACGTGCATATGTTGACACTGACGAGTGCAGTGGTCTGTGAAAACGGAATTATCTTCATTCGACTTGAATGCTTGCGCGTCGTAGGAAGCTACGTAAACCAAACAACCACATGAAAGACTCCATTCACATCATTTAGCCGCAGCAGAAAAACTTTATTAGTTTCCAGTATTTTCAGCTTAAATAATATAATAATTTATGTACATATCGTAGGTTTGAATAAAAAAAGCTTGAATGGTTTTTAGTGTATAATGTACGCTGTACGTGTAGTGAATAGTGTAGATTTACTATATGCGAAATTTGTGTTTCAAAAATTTGTAATAAAAAGATTATTCTAGCAACTTTTATATTTATCATTATGTCTTTTCAAAATATGCTCATTCATACATATATATGAACATATTTATGTGTATTTGTATCGACAAGGGTATGATGAAATGCCTTGTTTTTATTCTTCACTTCTAGTTCTTCAATCGCGTGACTATGTAATATTTATCTAAATAAATAAATAAATCAGTACATACGTACATTAGGCCGGCGCTTGAAAAAGAAGTGTTGTATTTCTAGACTTTGTGTCATAAAAAATATGCGGATGGGCTCAAACCTAATACATATAAGCCAACGCATGAGTGAAATACTAATAATTTACCTCTTTAATTTAGCTTAAACACAAATAACTTGTTGTTGCTTGGTATAATTCCAAGTTGAAAACCTTTTTAACCCTAGAGCTATAACGTTTTTATACGTAAACACTATGGTATTCATTCGGTTAACCGTTAATCGGTTAACCGGTTAATTACTACCTGATTAACTGACCGGTTAATTTAAAATTGGCTTTTTTCGATTAACGGTTAAACCGATTAATTTCAGTCGAATAACTGATTAACCGACGTAACAAATTTTTTCGTATTTTGTAGTATTATTATATTTTTTTGTGTTTAATTATTTGTTTCGTCTCATATACAAAATGTATTCATTTAGAAATTACTTTTTATACAAACAAGTAAGTGTGTTCAGTGATTTTAACTTAGGTAAAACATTAAAATCTTTGGAAGTGGCTATAAAAGAATTTATTAAAGACTCTGCTACTCTAATTGAACTTGAGGTAATTATGTATGAAGTTTTTGTTTAATAGTTTTATAAAATCTACTAATACTGTTGACAACGATTTAATTAAAAATCTAAGGATTAGATTTAATGAGAGACGAATTCAATTATTTTATACCTCCACTCAGGAATATTTCCTTCTAGCAACAATGTTTTAAAATACAGTACAAAAACTGAAACTAAGGAATTCGGAAATAAACTTTTTTTCGTTGAGCTCCGCCAGCATGAATTAGATGATGACCTTACAACAGAAGAAATTATCGATAGTAATACAAAAAATGTTTTAGCAGAATTAACCGAAACAATTAGAAGTGTTAAGAATTTGAAATAAAATTAAAACAGGATTCTAATTTTATAAGTTTAGAGAAATCCAGGAAAGTGACGGAGAAACTAGATGTTCTGAATTATGGATTGCTTTTGATTTCTTCAACATCTACGATATATGAAAGGATTTGTTCAAGCCAAGTTATAACAAAACTAAAGAAATTATTTTTCTGAAAGATTGGTTTAGAAGATCTCCTTAAACTATTTAAATAACTGATAATGATCTCACAAAATTGTTTATTTTTATATGAACACATATTTTTTTGCTTGATAAAGTTCAAGAATTGTTATGTTTGTTATGTTATTGATTTTTTTACTAATAAATTCAAAAAAATAGATAATTTATGAAAAAACTTCATTAATCGGTTAACCGGTTAATACAGCAACTAACCGATTATTAACCGATTAAGTCAAAACCTCGATTAATTAATCGAGCGATTAAGCGAATAAAGCAGAAACCCGATTAAATGAATACCCTAGTAAACACTAATCAGTAGTCGAAACGATATATATATATATATATATATATATATATATATATATATATATATATATATATATATATATATATATATATATATATATATATATATATATATATATATATATATATATATATATATATATATATATATATATATATATATATATATATATATATATATATATATATATATATATATATATATATATATATATATATATATATATATATATATATATATATATATATATATATATATATATATATATATATATATATATATATATATATATATATATATATATATATATATATAACAAATTTTGTCCCTATCTATAAGCAAAGTAGTTTGTTAAAAATGTCTTGAAATGGAATAAAAAAAACTTTTTATATTTATTAGGAACCTCTTTATTGAACACTACTCGAGATGAAATAATTTAATTAAGAAAAATATAATCCGTTAATCCCATAACCGATTAATTACTACCCGATTAGCTGATCGGTTAATCTAAAATTAGCTACAACGTAAAAAACTCTTTTCAGCTAAAAACCCAATTACAAAATATAACACTAGAAGAAAAAGATTTATTAGTATCGTTTGACGTAGTATCTCTATTTACAAACATCCCTATACGCAAAGCTATAAACAATATAATTGATAAATGGGAATCTATTAAAACAAACACCACAATTCCACGCTCCAAATTCCTCGATATATTACAGTTTTGCCTATATGACAACAATTATTTTATATATGAGAAGGAAGTATATAGCCAAATCTTCGGCATGCCCATGGGAAACCCTCTTTCGCCCACAATTGCAGATATTGTGCTAGACAACTTACTAGACGTAGCAATAGCTGAATTAAAACTCAGAAGAATTTACATAAAATACATAGCTAAATATGTAGATGATATCTTAGCTATCATAAATATTGACGACAAAGATGAGATACTAGAAACTCTCAACAAATACCACCCAAAAATCAAATTCACCGTAGAGGTTGAAAAAAATAGTGAATTAGCATATCTTGACACAAAACTACACAGAACTGAAAATAAAATAATATTTGACTGGTATGCAAAAGACTCATCATCCGGCAGAATAATCAACTTCAACGCAACGCAGCCAAAAAATCAAATTATTAACACGGCAAAAATTTTGTGCAAAGAGTACTGGACATCAGCGACAAAAAATTTTACGCAAAAAACATCCAAAAAATCACTAATATATTAATAAGCAATAGTTTTCCCACAGGATTAATTAAATCTTTAATTAAATCCTACAAACCTACAAAAAACAACGAACTTGGCAACCACAACCAAGATAAACGTTTTTATAGTGTAAAATATATTCCCGGCCTTACTGACAACAAAAACATTAAAACAACAATAGATAAAATGGATATACATTTTGCTTACAAACCAAATAAAACATTAAATTCAATATTTACAAAAACAAAAACACCAGTACATAAACTACAACAAAACAACGTCGTGTATGAAATACCCTGTAAAGGCAACGACATGAACAGCTGTAATCTTTTGTACATTGGTACAACAAAAAGAAGTTTGGAAATAAGAGTAGGTGAGCATAAAGCTGATATAAACAAAAACAAAGAAAGCACTGCTCTGTCACAACACATACTACAAACACAACATAAACCAGATTTTGACAATATAAAAATACTGGACAAAATAAACAACACTAGAAAAAGATACATAACAGAAAGCTTAAGAATTCAACAGAAGATAAACAAAACAATGAATATTAAAGAGGACACGGATAATTTAAGCGCCAGTTACAAAATTGCAATAACATAAACAGGCGGTGATACTAAAAAGAATTATTTTAAATTTGTGAGTTTAAAGTTAAAAAAGTATTTAAAAACTTTTAATGTAAAAAATTTTATATACATGTGAGTTAATAATTGTAAAAATTTCAATAATTTTTTAGAAATGAGTTGATGTTTTGTTTTTTATTAAATAGACGAAGATCCCTTGAAAAAGTGAACATAAAATTCACGAAACGTCGGGACAATATGAAATAAAACTTGCATTTTTATTTACATACAACACGGTAGGCCAGTAGCTTATATTACAAATCAAATTAGCTATTTCCGATTAACGGTTAATCCGGTTAATTTCAGTAGATTAACCGAGGTAACAAAATTTTTATTTTTTTAGTATTATAACATATTTTTTGTCTGTTTAATTATTTGTTCCGTCTCATATACAAAAAGTACCCAGCAAAAACTAGTGCTTCGCGATAAGCAGGTTTGTAAATGCATGATATTTGTTCGCGATGTCCCACTTTAGAGCATTTCTTGTTAAACGCTTATTACAGCGCATTGGGTATATAATAAAATCATACTGTTGTTTTGTCTTTTTAGGTTCGAAACTCATCGTCATTCTTCGTAAAATGTATATTTTTATAGTCTCTGCCTTACAGTAGCGCTTCCTTGAATGCACCACTGTAAGTGAATGTGCAGTAGATTAGCTAACCCACAAAAAAGAAGCGGCAACTCAAACATGTTCAATAAATATGACACATTATCTGAATATTTTCAAGGGTTTTGAAAAATATGTTCATAAATTTTCGATAATTTTGTGAATATTTCTAGAGGATAAGGCGTAATATGAAGTATTTTCTTTTTTTAGCGCACGTTGGGAAAAACTTAGTAAAAACGCTCGCATGGCCTATTTTAATTAATAGCGCCTTTGTTATAAGCAATTTTTTGATTGTGAAATGAACAAGAAAACATTCATATGCCATTTTCGTTATTTTTAAATGTACCATAAGTTTTATTAATTAAAAATTTGGTCAGTCGCAACAGAATTGTTAAGAAGAGAGTCTGATGTATATATATTTTTTTATTTTGTGTATCCTAAACTGATACTCTGCAACTAGTAACAAAATTGTTTTTAAAGTTATGGTACTAATATGGGAATCTTGCACAAAATGTAATATTTTCTATTACTGATTTTAAAAAATTTATACTAGTATAGCTATGAATTATTTGCGCGTAAACTACATATACTTATGCATTGGAATCCTTATTGCAATGCTCCTACGCTTCTTCTGTTTGAAGGAAGTAAATAACTTTTAGACACATACATATGTATTATATTGGAAATAAACACACTGCGGTTTAAACTATCATTTAAAGTTTTTTGATACAATATAAAGGCAACGTTCCATATGTTATCATGTCAGCGCACTTTATGCATAGTTGGCGACATGTAGCACAATCCATATTTTTCAGTAAGAATCACTGCGGTTTCCTTAGCGAATTGATGAGATGTTTCGTCGTCTATATCCCGGAATATAGTTACACAATTAACTCATTATTTTATTATTTTGCTCCTTTTTTACTTATGTAAAAAAGGAAATTTTTGAGGTAGGTATTGTAGCCTTGCTTTGAATTGAACGACATTTTCAAGAAGCGTTAAAGTTATTAAAACTTATGCCTGTACAACATTTCATTTACAATTATTTTTCTCTCCGCTATGGCAATTTTATTTATGTGAGGAACACGAATCCTTGAAATTTAAATGGCCAAATTTCAGGTGCGACTATATTTTGTCAATTAAAACATGGCAAATTTCATTACTTTAGGATAACTTATATTTTTAGTCGCTCGTTATATGAACTGACGACACTGTGCAGCCCAGTTTTACAAACTACTTAAAATTTTATATTGGAAGTATAATTTATAAAGATTTTACGTTTCAAGTTTAGTCTGATCTTGCTCTTGCTATCTATGCTACCAATTAGTAAATAAAATAACGATAACTCGCTTATGCCAGCCATACACTACACAAGTTCAGAGCTCAAATCTGGCACTGCGTAAACGAAACTTGTGATACACACTATACAAGTAAACTGCTCAGTTTTTTATGTTAAAGCTACAGCGAAGAAGACAACATGTGCAAATACAGCACCATTTTATTGCTTGCTATATAAATAAAAATAAAACAAAGACAACAAATTCGCTTGTTTAATTTAATTTTTCGTAGACTTCGACTTTTATGATTCTCTTGAATTAATCGGTGCTTCCAATATGCCATAATGCAAACGATTCTCCGTATAATTCTACAAACTTTGTCCAGAACATTTTTTCTGCGCTCATGCTCACTGTACAATTTTAGAAACTTGAGCAAATATAAAAATTGTTTTGATTTTTACTCAGTTCACTGCGTAAATAGCACAAACACCGCCATACACTACACAAACGCACTGTACAGTGCCAGACTTGTGCAGTGAACTAGTGTAGTGTATGGCCGACATTAACGCATACGAGTACTGCGACATAGATAAATTCGTAGATTTCCAACTCTCGGCCTGTCAATAAAAAATAATCCCGCAGAATGGAAAGTTTCGCTGATTACCATGATACCTAGGCCATGCAAAGATCATACGAAGGTTAAATCCTATAGGATTCGAAAAGCTACCCATAATGAACCGTGCTGGATGCTTTCCAGTCCACCAATTCGGTTTTAGGAGACAACATTGAACACACATATACTCGTGAACGTGGTTAGAAAAACCTTCGAAGAAAAGAAATATTGTTCTGCGTTCTTCATCGATGTTTCTCAGGCACGAAGATTTAATACATAAACTAAAGCAAAACCTACCCGAAAACATCCTTAAACTTTTAGAAAGCTACTTAATTGAGCAAAAATTTGTTGTTAAAGAAGGTAATTTCCTGCAACCAATTGAAGCCGGAGTTCCTCAAGGCATCATCCTCGGTCCTGTATTTTATCTGATATATGCCTCTGACTTGCCGGTAAGCAGTAACATACACATATCAACATTCGCTGATGATACAGCTTTTCTAAGTGTTTCTAAGTGCAAGATTATATACCCCAGTTGGAACAATGGCTGAAACAATGGCGGATAAAAATTAACGAACAAAAGTGCTTACACATTACTTTTACATTGTGTAAAGAAACCTGCCCACCTACACAAATAAATAACCAAACTATACTTCAACAAACTGAAGTAAAATATCTCGCTATTCATCTTGATCATCGTCTAACATGGAAGTTACACATTAATGCAAAGGTGACCCAAATGAAATTAAAAGCAGCTCAAATGAATTTGCTCATTGGAAGGAACTCTACTCTAAGCCTAGATTGTAAACTTCTTCTATACAACTCCATTCTACAACCAATATGGTTTTACGGAATCCAGTTATGGGCGACTGCCTCGGCGTCAAATGTAGAAAAAATTCAAAGGCAAAAAAATAAAATACTCCGTACGATTACAGCAGCCCCATGGTATGTAAGAAACAAGCGAATTCATAAAGACCTAGATATGCCGCTGGTTAAGACAGTGTTTTATAAACACGTGACAAGCTACATAAAAAAACTTGAGTTGGACCCAAATCCCCTAGCCCGAAACATCATTAGCTTTAGAGGCCACACTCAACTGAGAAGGAGGGACACTCTCGCGCTCAGCCGAGCACGAGAGACGTAAACAACCAAAGAACAAACCGCTGCAACAACTATTTTTGTCTGGCATTGGCTGGACTTAAAAATTAAAATTTTAGAGTTAAGATTTGATTACTTATTGTTAGTTCAATTTTATTGAAGATACAATAAATAAATACAACCGGAAAAAAATTTGTTTTATGATAGATTATATGTTTCTTCTTTCTGTAATTTTAAAATATTTTTTTAATTTTGTTGACATTTGTGTATTGAAATTTATCCAAGTTTTTAACATTTTTTTTCATTCAGCAGTAGTGAGTATCTGTTACTATTTGGGATATATGTTTTTAATACCAAATAGAAAAATTGCAAAAATAATTTTAGCAAATCAAATTTTTTCGAGCTTAAAAGTGTTCAAAATGATTTTAAATTCATATTTTCATTAATTAATGCAAAATTAATTGTATATAATAACTAAAAATTCATGTTTAAATATATAAATTTTGTAAAATACTTTTTGTACAAGTAAATATGGTTTTGGTGCTGTGGGGAAATTTTTATTTCAACTAATATAAAATGTTCTACTAATACATTCTTAGACTTAGGTTTTTTTGACAACCGACTTAGGTTTCTGACAACTATTTGCGACCAGTCAGTCTTCTATGTTTTCTATGTACTGTGAACTAGTGATGTTACGAATATTATTCGTATTCGTATTCGAATCGCCGAATATTCGCCTCTTTCATGATATTCGTATTCGCCAAATTCAAGCGAATAATTCACGAATATTTTGTGAATACGTTCCAAAAAATAATACATAAAATATACTGAAAATTAAACAAAAAATATTAATTTTTCCTAAAAAAAATTTGTCTATAAGAAAAAATAAACAAAATATATTTTACAACGACATGGTAATTAAAATTTAAAGTCCTGTTAAATTAATTTATTAATCATGTTAAAGTAATACTCAAAGCTCAGTAGAGGAATGTTGAACTTCAAAAATAAAAGTTTTGAAGTTTTTTCTCCATCAAACCTTTTTTTTTGCGCGGTGTGCAAACAAGCTCCGCACCACTAAACATTCGCTCGCTCGGAACACTCGCCGCTGGTGTCACTAAATATTGACTGGGTATAGGTAAAAGAAGATCGTATTTTCCCTTATTTACTCTCCACCAAAAATTTAAAAAAGTGGCATTCAGTTGCTAAGTTAATAATTTCAAATTCCGTCATCGGAATATCATAATAATGTTAAATACTTATAGTTTTGTGACAGTTTTTCTCAATTTATTATTATTGACGCAATATAATATGTAATATGTAGTACAAATTTGCAACTAAAAAAACAATTAGCCGGCTGCAATATTGAGCACAGGCTAGCCGCATGGATCGGCGGTGGCTTGAAGTTACATTGGAAGTCGGGGCGGCTCTTTAGCCGTCTTTGAGCCAATCGGTTTGTTTCTCTGTTTCAGATTTTATTCAACAAACATTGTGATACCAATATGCAAAATTATACGAACGAGAAACAGACCAAAGTGATAGAAAAAGTTTAAACTCCAGCATACTTTCGTATGTGGAACTGGCGCTAGTGAACATCTATGGATTTTTCCGTATTCCAAAACGGCATATTTTGTTTATTTACTTATCCATTAGGATGGAAACTCGTCATTTTCTGTGCACAACTTCAGGAAGCGTGTTACTCAAATCATTTGTTGGTGCTGGTCAACTGCTAAAAGTTTTTGAGCCAATCAGATCATGTTTGGATACAAATTCCGAGATAAAATCCTCCAAAGAGATGTTCTAGATAGACCAAGCTGTCCAGAAGGTTTTCGGTTTAATTTTTTCAACATTGTTTAACGCTGTACACGAACAATACTTTTGCACTATTCGTGGCTTTTATCAGAACCGTGCAATTCAGCAATTAATTACGCCTTGACTAGGCATAAATGAAATAATTTCGATAGGCTCTTTGCCTCAGTAAAATTTAGTGCCCATTGAAAAAATAATATTTTATCACTTTAGTCGGTTGCTCGGTCGTGTAATTTCGCATGTTGGTGTATCAAGGTTTGATGAATAAAATCTGAAATAAAAATATAAACAAATAATAAACAAGAAAGTTATTAAGCTTTTACACTCAGGCGTGACTTTCGGCCCACCCTGTACAACAGAGGGCCACACTAATGTAGAAAAAAGAATGGTTTGTATCTGCGTGTGATGATGATTTAACATTACGTATTTATGTGTGTCGCCGATTTATAGTCATTGTTTTTTTTATACAGTAACAAATCATCTAAACTTTGACACACCATATAAAAACAATAAACTACCAGTCCAGCAACAATAAATAAATATGAGGACTGTAACGAAACAGTATGTGCTTTCCAAATTACTGCTGGCAAAGGATTGAGTAGTGGGTACCGAGAATTGAGTATTTTCCATTTTTTTGCGTACTCAATATTGCAAAGTAGTTATTTTATTTATACTATCAGAGCTGCATTTTTTTTGAAATGAATGTAAACAAACGCAACAAAATAAAATACTCCGTACGATTACAGCAGCCCCATGGTATGTCAGAAACAAGCGAATTCATAAAGACCTAGATGTGCCGCCGGTTAAGACAGTGTTTTCTAAACACGTGACAAACTACATAAAAAGACTTGAGTTGCACCCAAATCCCCTAGCCCGAAACATCATTAACTTTAGAGGCCACACTCGGCTGAGAAGGAGGGACACTCTTGCTCTCAGCCAAACACGAGAGACGTAAACAACCAAACAACCAACCACTGAAACGAATATTTTTGTCTGGCACTGGCTGGACTTAAAAATTAAAATTTTTGAGTTAAGATTTGATTACTTATTGTTAGTTAAATTTTATTGAAGATACAATAAATAAATACATATAACCGAAGAAAAAAAAATGAACGAGTGCACTGTTTTGAAATATCTCATTCCTTATATGACTATATATCAGGGGTGGACATGCTATAAACACAATATAATTGAATAATTCTAAACTAGAATTATGAAATTTTTTTTTTTTATTTCATCTGTGATAAAATAGAATATGACTGAAACTTTAATCAATTATCTGCCATATCATTTCTCAGCTATTGAAAAGTAAAAACAAAATTTTTTTATCAGGGCACACAGACGTTTAAAGATTATTTTGCAATCTCTTCGTTACATGCAAAAATTGTTATTTTGTTACATAGTGTATTTAAGAAAATTTTACAGTTTATAGCGCAAATTAAAATAAAATATATATCGGCCCCAATTTGTGTTGCCTTCTTACTTGAATACTTTTTACTGGTTTACCTTTCGCAAATACAGAACATATTTATAATTGTTTTGACATGTAAGCCTTAAGAAGTAGTAGATCATATTGAAATACACAATTTGTTATATGGGTGATTCTCATTTCAAATACCTTTTTCGTGTCCGTTGAAAGTATAATAAAATATTTCACAAAACAAACGCATAAATTTTAAAATGAAAACTGCTTTAGCATGATAGTTTTTTTTTTTTTTTTGTTGTGCAAGATCATCCGTCACACAGAAAAAACTAAATTTCACTTTCTGTAAAGGAATTCAATGACATAGTAAATATTTTCTTTAGAAACGGATCTACAAACAATTTTGTAAATATAGACAAAAATATTTCAACAATTTCATCGAAAAAAGCTTGTTTTATAAATTGATTATTTCGAACGTATATGTTTTGTGAATCCAAATTGATTATTAGGCTAAGGTTCGTAACGTTATATTCAGAAAGAATTGGGCATGATTAATATTCCAAGGAAAAAGGGAAAAACTAACATCAACTTAATTTTTCAACGTACACAGCAGAACAGAGTAGCGCCACTTTTGGAAGCCGCTACACTTCCATCGTCAGTGCTCACGTGTATTTGCTTATCACCACTTGTCAGGTGGCTCTGTTGAATGTGACTTTAATTCTTATATATACAACTTTTTCGTGAAAATTGAATACGAGAATCAAATCACTCTCAAGCTGATATTAAAGTGCACTTTCCAAACGTTGCCATCGGTTTATTTTTCTTCATTCCCATTTTTCTGATTTTTTTTAGTAGAACAAGACAAGTGGCGCTATTCTGTTCTGCCGTGTACGTTGAAAAATTAAGTTGATGTTAATTTTTCCCTTGTTCCTTGGAATTTTAATCATGACAAATTCTTTCTGAATATAACGTAACGAACCTTAGCCTTATAACCAAATTGTTTAAATCTACAAAACAATTTGTCTAAATATATTTATAAATTATAAACAAAACAATTTGCTAAATCAAACAAAAATATTTACTGGATTTTCTGAAATATATCAAAGAATATTTTTGTCCGAATTTGTAAAACAATTACCCTAAAAATATTAACAAATATCAAACAAAATAGTTTACATTCAAAGTTATTTAATTCATTTGGCTTAAGTTCATTTTCAATTTAATATTTCGATCAAATTATTTTTTATTTAAGAAAGAAATTCTAAAACATGTAAATATTGAACATTCAAAGAAAATTTTGTATGTACGGAAGGTCAAAAAATTCATAAAAATTCATAACTCAATTATCAAAATAGTTTACTTAATCAAAAAATAATATTTACTGGATTTTTATAATATATCAAACAAAATATTTGTCTGGGTCATCGTCATCAACCATTAAGTGTATTTCACTTTGTTAAATGTGTTGAGGTCCGAATGTTTATCTAAAGACTCTAAAAAAAGTAATGAGAATTAACGCAACGGCATTAACGAATTGATTCACTCAAACATCTTCAGTAAACAAACTTGGTACAATCGCATTTTTTTTGCTATCATTGTTATTGTGGTTATTTGTGTGTATGTCGTCATCGTGTTTGTTTTTTACGACACAGTTTTTCTTGTTGTTTTTTTTTTGGTGTTTGCATCCTAAATAAAAGTCAATCAATAATTTCATTGATTTAGTAAAGAATATTTACTGAAAATGATATTTATTTTTAGACAAACTTTTGTTTGAAAATATGTTGGTGATAATTTTTTCTATGCAGTTATTAAAAACGAAGAACAGAAATACTGTTTTTGCTCTCTTCATACAAAACGGTGTGTCCGTTGTAATGCATGCTGTTAATTTTCCACACTAAGAAAATATGAATTTGTCCGAAAACGAGATTAAATTTATAACAGTTTTAGAATACATATTTGTGTTTGATTCTCTTATTTTATACATCAAATTAATGAAAAATATTTGAAATTATGGTTAAATGTCCACAGTCTTGCGTATTGAGCGTTACGCTTTTTTAGTACGCTTCATTACTCAGTTAAATTATTAAACTTGGATTAGCAATATATACTTAAATAATAGAGTAGGTCTGTACTTCTGATTATTTAAAAGTTTTGTGAACTTTCTTAAATGGTATTATATTTCAAAAACATTTCATCAATCAGTCATGGTTGGTATTAAAAAAATGTATTGAGTGCTATTCATATTTATTTTAATAGAATTGAAAGTTTTTAGTGAATACCTAACACATTATGTTAAAATACATCGAAGATTATAGATCTGCATTGTATTGAACTCAAAATAAAGTGTGTGTTCTGAAAAAATTTAAATTCGTATATATATATGGAGCGTTACGTAAAATTTTTTTTAAATATAGCTTATCTATAAATTTTAGGATGCTAAAGAAAAATTAAAAGCAGCTGAAAGGTAGAAACGATATAAAGAACATTATCTGTTTACAAATTTCTAGTTTTCTTTGAAAAATTTTGTTCCTTTGCTTTGTTGTTATATTTTCGAAGAATGTATTAGGTAGTTCGGTCGTCTTTTGTTACAAAATAATTAGTTGAAATTGACTTTAACTTTTGACAATTTTTTATTTTACCACATGAACGCAAGTCAAAATTGAAGAAATGGTAATAACCAGTGTTGCCAGTAGCTGGAAGAAAACCGAATCGTCTTTTAAAAAAGGCTAGAAAAAGCTAGATCGCCAAAAATAAGAAGCTAAAGAAGGTCAAACATGTTTTATATTACATATTAATTTTTAATAATAATAGCTTTAAATTATTGCAAGATGCCGTTATTGTAATACTATTTTTCTACCAAATTAAAAATTATAATACTAATCTCACATACAAATACATGCATATTTCATTTTATCTTTATCAATCAGAATTACTTCTCAAAGAACTCTAATCAACATATGTTGATTCGGCTGCAAGGGATAGTAGAAAGTAGTTGCGCAAACGCTTCTGTTCTTTATCTGTTCTGCAATGCGCTATAGGAAATTTGCTCCTTTTTTTACCAAAACTAATTTTTTGCAAAATGTCTAGACCGATTTATATTACATTTGGGCTCGGCCTTTAAAAGGCTATCTCGTATGTACCTAAGATTTTTCATCACGCTAATAAGGCCACGAAGTTAAAACGTAAACTTTGAGGCTAAAAGACGAAAAAAGAGGCCAAATCTAGCCTCGAAAAGTATAAACTAGCAACGCTGGTAATAGCCTTGAATTTCGTCTTGCGATTATTATATTTTTTTGATTTTAGTCAGTAGATGTATACTGCCTTCAAACCCTATTCTCGTTTTTTGTGGTGCATTTTTTCGCAAAAACCATTCCTGGAAGAACTGGGAAAGCAAATGCAATACTCAAGACACAAAAATGTTACAAAATCGAAAAATATAATTTTATTTCAGAATCCATTGAATGAGGCTAAAGGTATAATGTCAATCCTAACTTCTCATATACACATATATGGATTAGTAACATTGTTAAACAAACAACAAAAAACACACAAAATGTAGATTTGGAATGAGAATCGGCCATATAATAATATGGAAACTATCTTTGAATTGCCAAATAATGTTTATTCAAGTATTTTATAACGTTCAAAATGAGGTATAAAAATTCACAACAAACACATGCGGGAATTTTCTACTTGGAAGTGGTGCAGTATATTCCCGAAAATCACAAAACTAGAACAAAAATATTAACAAAATACAATCAGTGTATAACAGATGTTTTTCCAAAGTGACAGGTCTGTCTTATATAAAGTTCCAGAGATCGGAACGGTTGCTAGTCCTTGGGAACCAGTCACGTAACAGGGTACGTCTTACCAAATATGGAAATAAGATGGAAAATTAAATGAGGATACTGAGACTCGTTAACTATTTTCCGAAATCAAGACACTGTTGGATTTTTGTTAAATCAGTATTTTGAAAATTTTTGTTATAAATTATTTTTAAAATGGTTTTCAACTAAAGTTGGACGCGTACGGCCATACCTGGTAAATATTAGTTTAGTTAAATGTAGATATGTAAGTATTTGTGTACATATGTACCCACTTGGTCACGTCTTTAAGACATCATCAATGACGGGTGCACAACAATGTTAAATCCTCCACGACGAATGTTGGACTGCTAGAGCAAATCATCAATGAATGTTTTGTCATCAATGAATAAAAAAGGACAATGTCGTCTATTACGGCGTCAATGGCTATGTAGACTACAAAGTTGTTTATCTTGTCGCCAACGATTACATAGCGACAATTTCATAACTAAAAGGAACTTTAATTAATATCTTTAGCACACAAATCTTCTTTTTTGCTTACCTACATATATGTTGCCGTTTCATTTAAATTATTGACTGACTTAGCTGTGATTGGAACTGAGGTTGCATGTATATAACACATTTTCGCTCATATTGTCCTCAAAAAATTGGATTGAGGACAAAACGAGAGATTTGATTGCTCATATTTCCGTCAAAAGTTTTTAATAGAGGACACAATGCAATAATTTGCCAGTCAGATTGAACGACGATTCATTTAAATTGTCGGTCGATTAAAAACCCTAATCGGGGGAGGACAATTCGTACTAGAATCGTACATGACAATGTCGTGCAAGTTAGTCTGGCCAACTGGGTATGTTTATCTACAGTATTGTCACATTTATCCTCACAAAAAATATAACAAGGATGTCTATAAAATTCGTTTACATGTGTGATGTGATATCATGTCTGGTCATAAAAACTAAACATAAAACATGAGAAAAACATTATCCTGTACCAAACAATAACAACATTTACAAAAGAAATGATATAAAATTTAAACAGTTTTTTATGCTTAAACAATATTTGACAATTGATTTATTTTATCTACATATGTATGTATAACAAAACTGTAATAAGACTGTGTATGAGCATTAAGTTTTTTTTTTTATTTTTGGTGGAAATATAGATAGTAATCGATTACGAATACGTCACATAAATTTTTGGAATTTTTTTTCTGTGTATTTTCCTGTATGCTTGAAGACACATCATGCAAAATGTACAATTTTACAATTGCTAGCGTTTTTCGCTTTCTTGTTAAGGTTTGTATAAAATATATGTTAAATCCACTTACATACATACATACATATGTATGTATGTATGTAATAAAATGAACTTAAGTTTCTTTTATTTTTTAAAACTTCCCTTAAATTTAATTAAGGATTCAAAATACCGACTGCGCCACTTAAAATTTGAAATAAAACAAATAGTTTATATGTTTACTAAATTTGTTTATTATCTGTGGTTTTAAGGCTAACTTAAAAATATTTTTCTTATATTGATTTAGCTAAAAAATATAAACTTTTTATGCTTACGTTTCTGTCTGGCAAGATGTATGAAAACGGACAAAAGCAAAATTTAAAACTACTATGTCTCCCTACATAGACTAGCAGTTATTGTTAGTTATGGTGATCGGTATGTAACTCGTGCACAACACATGAAACAAGAATTAGTCCGATACCTCCTACGATTCGTAAGTTATAGACGGCAAAGTTTAGGCCATTACGGCCATTTTTCCAAAAAGTTCGTTATACTCCAGGTTGAATATTTCTAGAGCGCTTCATCAAATATTAGTATTATTGGTGTCATTCAAAAGTTTTCAGTCTGCTTTTAATAAATATTGATCAAAAATAGCAGAACTTGCTGCTAAACGTACCTCTAAAATACCAAAGTGTTCTTTATCCTTATATATCCTGATGAACGGTAATTTAGTTTTAATTTGTTATGGAATGCAACCATATGACAGGTCTTTATTGTGTAAAGTTTTCAAGTTGGAGTAAAAATAAATTGAAAAGTTACACATGGTTCTTTATGATAAGCAGATAAATTCCATGAAAAATGTTTTGTTTTTACCCAGACCAGTGTTATTAACACTGGTCTGGCAAAAAAAAAATCGCCTTTAAAAAATATGCGGAATATGAAGAGTTAGATGCCCTAAATTAAAGCTCGTTTTCAGTTTTTTCCTATCACGTGCAGATTTCTTAATTGGGAGGACTAATATTTTCTCTATGCACATCCGTATATTTCACCTTAACTCGAGAACGTTAAGCCCGATTCCGGTCATTAACCTTTAAAATGTACTTTCGTGCTAAATGTTTTTCAAACCAAAAATAAATTAATTGATGCAAGTACCTTTTAAGTGTCTGGGTGTGTTCACTTAATCTATACATACATAATATTTTAACTGTAAAAGGGGCGTGTCTGTACATGAAATATTTTTTGAGAATTTGTATGATGGCGTAAACAGTAATCGATGTAGAAAACAAAACACCAACTTTTGAAACTTTTGTCTGTCTGTCTGTCCGAACACACTTCACGCAAAAACCACGAACGGATTTTTATGAAATTTGGTACAGAGGTACTTTAGAGTCCTGGTTCAAACTTAGAGTACTTTTTACTGCGATAAAATATCTCATTTTTAAGTTAAAATGTAAAAAACGAAAATACACCTAATTTTATTATTATAAATGTTGCTAGAAATTAGAAACATGCTGTTGTTTTTTATAACGTTGGTATTACTATTTGTTTTGTATAATGGGAACTTTAAACAATATTTAAAGAACTTTCTATATATTTTATTTTATTGTTATTATATTTTACAGACACCTTATATTCATAAAACAAACTTTAAGAGCGCGAAGCGGGCGGGCACATCTAGTTACTAATAAAATCATAGATTTTCATGATGTGTGGCTTATTTTGTTCGTAAAGTAAAACTTTTGCAATTTTAAATTTTTTATGATTACTTTTTTGATAGTAATTTTTGAGTATCTCCGAAAACGTTGATCAACCCAAAAAAATATGTCTAGAAAATTTTAAGGTAAGTTTTTCAGGCATATTTTGGCATTTTGCTGATAGGAATTGAGCATAGTGTACTCGAGTAAGGGTGAAATATATTAATGTATCTTGTGGAAATCTGTTAATAATATTTATTTAAAGACTATCTTTTCTGCAGATCAGTGTAACCAAAACAACCAGAGCTATAGTATTTCCTAAAATCTCTATTTGTATTTTGTACACACTAGTGATAAGTTAGTTGGCTATATGTTGCGTATTTGCAAAAAGTAAGCATGAACCTCTCAAATAATATTTAAATTACTAAAATCTGATGACACGCTGCAAAGTTATGCTATATTCAATATAACTTTTTACAAACAATTTTAATTTATTTAAATTGTTGTTTTTATTGCTATCGGTTACACATTTTTCATAGAAACAGAAAACGATTTAGGAATCAAAACAACACTGAAGATGGCACATAGCCGAAACATGTATTATTATCAAGCAAATTTGACGAGGGATTACAATAAATCGTTTTAAATTCAACTAAACACCGTCAGAAGGAACATACAGCACTAAATTTTTGTACGACATTTTAGGCCGCTATATTGTAGCTTAAGGGGAGTTTTTCGTTCTATTTTCAAGAAGGCCTATACAGCAAAGTGTTAGAGGATTAAAATGTTACTCGTAATGTTTTACATAAAATGCTGGAACACACTTTATACTTAAGAGGGTAGAATTAAAAAATCTTCCACGCCGATTCACTAGAACAATGTAGAAAAGGAGGAGCTAGCTTTAATTCCTCCAGGAATTAATAATTGTAATTAATTAATTATAATTAATTATAATTAATTATAATTAATTAAAATTAATCTTGCAGGTATCAACCTAAGCTAATATTATTTTTTTGTCTTCTCTAACAAGATCAGTCGTTAGAGCCTTATTATTTTGATACAGTTTTGAATTTGTTATATATTGTTATTTAAAAATAAACTGAAATATATTTACACAAAAGACCTTTAAATATACTAGTTTATGAACTTCATTCTTATATCCCAAACAGTTTCGGTGATTGTGTATATATTTAATTTTTTTATGCAAAATGTATTCCATGAATATATGTATACTGATTTTGTTAAAAATATGTAAATTAAAAACCCACAAATTTAATAAATTCAAATATAATCATACACTAAATTCTTAAATTATATTTCGTTTAAAAAAAGTAACATTACCAAATAAAAAACCAAAAGTTGTGTTTTCATTTGCTTCAAAAAACTTCAGTTTGGAAATGGCAAATAAAAAAATTGTGTTTCTATTTTACCACAACTGTTTTGGGCTAAATTTTTTTTCATAATTTTTAATCACTGTTGTTTTGGTGGATATTTTTGTGCATCCGATGATATACCTCTAATCAGTCTAGAACCAAATGTCTCTATGTCCCCACTCTTTTCATACGCGACAAAAGCATTAGTTAAAATGTCGACAACTTTCCTTTTATTCGCGGGTAGAGTTTTGTTATAGACAACAGTTCTGGTATATTTATGCTGAAATTGTCAACGATGGCATCAATAGTTTTTTAAAGCTATAAAGTGCTGCCAATAGGTAAATATTTTTTGACAGTTTTTCTTATTGCATCAGCATTTTGGAAAACTATCCATTCTTATCTATAACATTTTCAACTGTAATTAAAAACATATCCAAATATCCAACTCGTATGTCAGTATATTGAAAAAACACCTGGCATGCACGAGATACACTTAACGGCTAGAAGCTTTTTTAAAATCAGCGGATATACTCTGTAGCACACAAAGGACCCCCAAGGTAGAGTTTGTGGTGGCTCGGCTATACTAATAAAATCGCTATTAAAACACTACCTAATGGGTGATCATTGTATAGACTATCTTCAAGCAACCAACATCTGCATTGAAAATTTTCATAGAAACCTGGAGATTTCATCAATTTACTCTCCTCCCAGGTATTCTATTACAGAAAGTCAATATAGTAAATTTTTTAATTCACTCGGCCCACGCTTTTTGGCCGCCGGTGACTACAAAGCTTAGCATACGTTCTGGGGATCGCAGCTAATCACCCCTAAAGGTCGCGTGCTGTTTGACACAATTTCTAAAAGGCGATTGAATTTAGTTTCAAATGGACAGCCAACTTATCACATAGAATGTGCATGCATGTCGCTAGGAGCAGAGTTATCCTAGATAAAGTATAAATTATATATATTTTTCCTCTTTTAGAAAATCAAGTTCTTGTAGATTTCTATTAATAGGGTAATTCTAATATTAATGAGCGGTATATCCGAAAATTTTTAGATGATCTTTGAAACGTCTTAGATCATGCGGCTGTACGAATAATCGCCCAAGTGAAAATCGCCCGAAAAAGAAAAATGTAGAATCATCTAAAAATTGTTGTAAAAAAACTGGCTGATTGTACATTAACTTTGGGAGGCTCGGCTCAACAGTTTTAGATATTTTGGTATTTGTTCATAATGAATAAATGCAAAATTTTTGTAAATTGTAAAAACCCCCAAAAAATGTTTTGGGGTTTTTTCACAATACAAACTCGGGTGATATTACATAATGAACAAACACCCAAAAACCTCGGGCGTTTATTCATTTCGCACTTTTGGGTTATTCTTCACTTTTTTTGGGCGATCGGGAACTGTTTTTTGGATGTTTCTTCACTATGACGAATTTTGGGCGTTTCTTCATTTTGATGTGACCGGAGATTTTACTTGGGTGATTATTCGTATAGCATTTACTGCCAGTATGATTATTTGCCAAAATAAAATCATATAAAACAGCCAAATGAATGAACATAAAAAATGGTTCGTGACTGCAGTATCGTAAGGTCTATGGACATTATGACACTTTTTAGAATGTCATAATGTCCACAACTTAATTGGGTAGTAAAAATAAGAAAATATATGTAAATACATTTTATAGCACCCTTACAATTTTAACCATTGTATGAAGTAATGTGCAAAACTTTAGTATGAATAAATCTTTATCGACTACTGGGTGTCAGTTAATAACATCAATGGAAATAAGGTAAATTGAATTTATTTTTCATCATGGTGCTGCATAGCCGGTCTTCGGCTGGGTTAAGGGATTTTTCCTCTCGATATATCGAAAAGCGGCTACGTTGAGTACTGGTGTTTGCATAGCCGGCTTTCGGCCGGGCTTAAGGGTTCTTTTCTCTCCGTATAATGAAAAGCGGCTTCGCTAACGAAACATTTTTGCATAGCCGGCCTTCGGAGCCGCTTTTCGATATACTGAGAGAAGAAAACCCTTAAGCCCAGCCGATGGCCGGCTACGCAAAAAATCTTTTGTCAGCGATGCCGCTGTTCGATAAACTGAGAGGAGAAAAGCATTACGCCCGCCTAAGACCAGCTATACAGAAAATCTTTAGTAATACTAAAATAAAATTTCTTTAAATTTTTAATTAATTTCCAATTACTCAAAATATTTTTGGTGATTATTCATTTAAAGCTATGCATTATGTAGTAGCTGGTATTGAAAAATGAACACAAACGTGTTGATGTGGCCAGATTGTTGGCGGCGCTGGCGTACTGGTATATGCTCCAGCTTGGGCTCGCCGTCTTGGGGTGGTGTTCTTGCCAACCAATCTGCCTTTTTCAGCTACTAGCAAAAAACTTCATGCCAGCTGGTTCGCAGATGGACTGCGAGCAAAACATTTAAAAAAAGAAGAAGGCCGAAAGTGAATTACTGAAAAAATAACAAAAGAAAGAAAGAAAGAAACCAATACACCGTACTTACTTCATTAGTTTTCTCTTATACAAAGATTTTTTATTTCGACTAGTCATGGCATATCCCCCCTAATAAATTCCTTCGGGATTCAACCTTTGGTAACTTTTGCCAGATCCTTCAGTTACCATCTAATTGAACTTAACCTTTCTTACGTCACCATCCTACTAAATTATTTAAATAAAAGCATTATTTTCTATATTTATCAATCGTATTAACCAATTTTCATTTATTAAACATTTCTATAAACTAAGCAAAGATTTTACTAAACAAACAAAACTATCAAATTTGTTTAAATATCGAGCAAAAATGTAATAAAAGTTAACTATTCTTTTATTAGTACAACAGGAACTATTAATTCTTAAATTCCGCGAGGTTGACCTGCCGTCAGTTCGTGACGTGTCCTACGTTCTAAGTTGGATTTATTAAATCGTGCTCCCAACAAAAATCACCCAATACATTAATCTTTAATTCTACCTTTTAAGGCAAACACCTACTATTATGGGTTAATACCCCTTTTACAAGACGAATCGTAGGCTTGAGCTCAACCCTAAGAAGTAGCTTTTCTTAAATAATTAAAAGCAAGACTATGTATTAAATAGCCTTATAGGTGTTTTCCCTAGCTGACAGCTAAGAGAAAAATATATATGTACTTTATATTTTCAGGTACGTTTTGTCGTCTGTCGTAAAAAGTTCGAGGTGTTAAATGGCAGAATATCTGAGGAGCTTGATGGAGCTTGATGCTGGCTGTTGACTACCAGGGCTGATGTTGAAAGCTGTCTGCAGGAGTTCCCTCGATGAGTGTGATATGGAAGCGGTGATTTACATAACTATATTTTTATATAAAGAGTTTGGATTTTTTTCTAATACGTTTTATTTATTTTTCTTTCTTTTAGCGCTTGAAGTTTTAGCTTTTCTAGAATGAGTTCTAAACTTGTTTAGCTCTTATAAGGTGCGTATCAGACTTTTGTGTATTTTTAGTGTCTTGTTTCTGTTTCAACTCAATAATATTGAAAATCAGTTTTCCACACACATGAGTTTCTACATTCACAGTTTTAGCATTTAATTTAATAGAAATTTTGACACTTTTCTTTCAGCAATTGCGGTAATATTTTAATTTATTTTTCAATATATTATTCCAGCGACTCTTTACGCAAACCATCCTTCACACCATTCGTACCAAATCCAAAGTGGCAGACATTTTATTTTTGGCTTCCTTCTAAGGATCGATCACGCCATACAAAAAAGTCTCCTCAGCTTTTCGGTTATATGAATAATAATCCAAATAAAAAATCGCCTGAAAAACAAAAATGTAAAATTGCCAAAAAAAAATTGCTGTAACAAAATTTATGATTGTTCATTGAATTTGGGCGATTCAGCATTTTCAGATATTTTGGTATTTTTTCATAATGAATAATTACCAAATTTTTGTAAAATGTTAAAAAAAACAAAAAAAATTTTTTGGGCGATTATTTATTCGCAATTCGGGTGATTTTACATAATAAACAAACACCCAAAAACTTCGGGCGATTCTGCATTTTACACTTTTGGGTTATTCTTTACTTTTTTGGGGCGATGAAGAAACGCCCAACTATTTTGGGCGTTTCTTCATTTTGCTGTTTCGGGCGATTTTACTTGCTGCCAGTATGAATATTCTCACAACTAAAATCATCTAAAACAGCCAAAATGAATGAACGTCAAAGAAATTGTCCATGACTGCAGTGTCGTAAGGGCCATGGACATTATGACACTTTTTTTAGAGCGTAATAATGTCCACAAGTTAATTGGGAAGTAAAAATATAAAAATATTTAGAAATAAAGCAACGTTGAAAATCTTTAGTATGAATTAATATTCATCGATTGCTGGGTAATAAGATCAATGGAGATGAGTTAAATCTACTTTATTTCCCACCAAGTTGCATAGCCGGCTTTCGGCCGGGGTTAAGAGTTTTTCCTCTCGATATATCGAAAAGTGGGTTCGCTAAGTAAATATTTGTGCATAGCCGGCCTTCGGCCAAGCTTAACAATTTTCTAATCTCAGTATATCGAAAAGCGGCTTCGCTGACTAAAGATGTCTGCATAGCCGGCCTTCGGCCGGGCTTAAGAATTTTCTTCTCTCAGTATAACGAAAAGCGGCTTCGGTGAGTAAAGATGCCTGCCTAGCCGGCCTTCGGGCGCGTTTAAGAATTGTTCGCTCTTGGTATATCGAAAGCGTCTTTGCTGAGCTAAGATTTTCTGATTACCCAGGAGAAAACCCTTAAGCCCTGCCAAAGGCCGGGTATGCAAAAATCTTTACTCAGCGAATCCGCTATTCGATATACCAAGAGGGAAATTACTTAATCAAAGCTTTGGGTGATTTTACATAACGAGCTAACACCCAAAAGCTTCGGGCGGTTGTTCATTTTAGCATTTGTGGATTATTCTTTATTTTTTGGGCGATCGGGCACTGTTTTTTGGGTGTTTCTTGACTATGACGAATCACCCAACAATTTTTGGCGTTTCTTTGTTTAGCTGTTTCGGGCGATATTCACTTGGGCGATTTTTACTACAACCAGAGCCTGTACCATAATATCTTAGTTAAAATTGGAAGGGTCCAACATCCTAATACTCGAAAAATTAAGTTAAGCGGCTCTGTAGTATATCCTAAACGTAGCGGAAAAATTATTTTTAAAAAGGTTTTGTAATCATTGGAATATTTGGAAAATAAAAGCTAATAATGCTTTTGTGACTGGATTGCTACACGTCATAAAAAATATCCCGAAAAATAAAATATTGACTTTTTCGGCGTTTTCATCTCATAAACTCTTTAGAGGATCTTTAAACGCGTTAGGTCATGTACCATAATTTTTTAGCCAAAATTAAAATGGTCAGATATCTTCATTTTTGAAAAATGGAGTTAATCGGTTTTGTATTTTGATTAAATAATGTCGCGGTTGTGTTATGCTAAATTGTTATTTGTCTAATTGAAAGCAGGTGCACTCTAAAACACTTTTGTTGAAAATTAAGTCGATAATAGTCGGCAACACTTTACAGATTATTATCGACGTAAAATAACACACGCATTATTTTTCAACAAAATGTTTTTACTAAAAAAAGCGATTGGCTACGTGCAGCTTAGAACCCGACCTCCTGACTGAGAGTCTGACGTATCTACCATTCAGCCATAGCCGTATTATACTTTATGTTACATTTTTTCCACTTGGACTAAATATGCTTAAATTGAAAGGTTTTTTCTTTAATAAAATAACTACAAAATCGATGTAATTTTATACAAGGAGAAATTTTCAACACAAATTTAGACAATATATGATCGTAAATTTGAAGTAATGTTTTAGAGTGTGGACAAGAGCTTAAATCATGCGATGTCACTTACTTGGATTCTTTTTCTATTACAAATTTAAGGGTTACTCTTCCTACAGTATTATACCTGGCTGTAGTATCTGTGGTTTTAAAGTAGCGGATATTCGTGGTATTGAGTAAACGTAGAAAAAGCTTTCTTAGTAAGGTGCTGATGATAGCACCCAGTCAGATCGGGAAATCGTCACACGCTGCACTAATGATGCCTAATTCACAACATTCTCGACTTTGAGCTTCTCATATTTTATATAGTGGTCTTTTTGAAAAGTCGAATTGTTTGTTGCAAAATAGGAAGATAAAAATTGAGAGATCAGAAACTTTCCCCTTCCAACCCCTCGTCGAGAGGATGTATATCTGTAAAATTTATATATAAAAACTGTACTTCCTGAAGTCTTATATGACAGATGCGACAGAAATATTGGCGTTATTTGTGGTAAGTATATCTGAAGCCAATAACGAGCTTTGTAAACGGTGCATATTTCAAATATCGGCACTGCAATCAAGTAATAATGAATGCTGTCGAAGAGCTGTCCAGTACAGAAGTTTTTAGTTTAATATCTCCCAACTCTTATACTTTAGAATTGGGATTTACCATAACAACACAGGCTATAAACTATTTGTGTAACCAATTTAAATCAACCCTGTTCAGCTGCTGTTTTGTGATGGAGTTATAAATATTCAAATTTCTAAACATAATATTATAATTGCACATGACTTTATAGCTTTTTTCAATGATATAATCTTCTTGAAATATAATATAGCGAACTTGGTCATTACTTTTAATCATAGCTATATAATGTATAACAATATAGTTTTATACTGCATATCCGTTATGTGTTGTATTAAACTTATATTTCATATTATTAGAAATAATATCATCAGGTTAAAGAATAATATGATTGCTACCTACAATGTCCTTAATACTATGACTCTATAATAATATTCTTAAAATATCAATCTTCATATATTATCATTATGCTCACCAAAAAAATTTATTTTGCTGTACAAATCCTAAGTGTTCAATATTTGTTTTATCATTTATTCAATTACAAAGTTATATTTGACATTTTTGTTCCAGAGTGCCTTTTATATTGAAAGAAAAGGATTGCGACATAATCATAAAATTTTTAGCAATCAATCAAACAGTATAAAAAGCAAACAAAAAAAAAGAAGACAGCAAACAAAATTGTAATTCAATTCCATTGAAGTCATAAAAATCAATTGAAATTGTACATCGTTTGGCACAAAAATAATGAAATGGTATAATGAATAAAAAAAACCATTTTGTTTTTTTTAATGTTTTAACCGTAAGATGTACAAATTGACATGAAAAGAAAAAACTATGTATTTATTAGAAAATACACTCAAGACGATAAAAAAAGACATAAAACTGGAAAACGAAAAATGCAGTTTTACATTGACATAAAAGAATTTCATAAATGTTTTGGTACGAAATAAAGTCTTTTAATAATTACTCAATAAAGCCTTTGCATTTGAGAAGTTATTTTTCAAAAAGGCTTATTTCCAACAAACATTTGTCATGCTTAACTGTACATCTAGATCAAAATCTATTGCAGTGTGTGTCTGTGTCTGTCTGGGCAATCGTAGAACCCAAAAGCTGGACCGATTTTGATTTAATTTTTCTGTTGGAAATGTGATTCGATCCAGTGTGTTCTTAGCTATGTTTGAAGAAAATTGGTCCAGCCGTTTAGAGGTTATCATCATCAATTTTCTTCGGGGGCTTTTAAAATGTTTAATTTAATGTTATTAATTGAGTAGGGATTTTTCAAAAGTGCTTATTTCCACTTCCGACCTTGCATAAACCTAAGAACGCCATCGCCTTTGTTATATTTAATTGTATAATCTAGATCAAAATCCATTGCAAATAAGGTATATTTTCGTGGATAAGAACCACAGCTTAATACAAAAGGACACATTTCCACCTAATTGTTAGATTTTTGGTAAAAAAAATCTATAGTCGCTATAAGTGCCTACTTATATCGCCTATGGCCACTGTGCATGCGTCCCACGCCTCAGACAACCTTATCAATCAGAAGTGATAAGCACAGACTTACGTATCTACGAAAAATTACAATAAATGTACACATTTCCAAATGTTTCACATCAAAAGTGCACATTTCCAATAATACGAATAAATACGAATAAGTATATTAGTTTTCAGCGAATCAGTATATTACATCAACGTACTAACACTGAAAACTTAAAAAAACTGCTGAAGTTTGGCTTAACATGAAAACAGCCCTTTTGAAAAATCACTCTCTAATATTTATGTGATACACAGAAAAAACTATATTTCTTTTCATTAAAGAAATTCAATGAATTAGTAAATATTTTGTCTAAAAACGAATATAAAAGCTAATTTTTAAATATAGACAAATATGTCTCAACAATTTCATTGGAAAAAAAATTTATTTTCTGTAATACATCAAACAATATTTTTGTCTGAATCCGTAAAAAAATCTGAAATTCTAAACAATATAGTTTTTTGAATCCAACAAAAATATTTACTCAATTATTTTTAATAACAAAGTTTTTGTCTGAGTCAGCAAAATTTTTTTTTTAAATATTTTAAAATTTTAAATAATAGCATCATGAAATAGCATTTATGAAATTTAACGTTGTTAAATGTGTTCACCTCGGTATATATCTAAAGACTTAACAAACCTGAATGAGAATTAACAGAACAATATTATCGAATTAATTTACTCAGAAATCTTCAGTAAACAAACTTGCATTCTTTCCGCTATCATTGTTGTCGTTGTTATTAATGTGTATGTCGGCATGAGGTTTTTTTACGACAAATAAAAATCAAACAAAAAATTCACTGATTCAGTAAGAACATTTACTGAAATTTTTATTTTATTTTAGCGTAACTTTTGTTTGAAAATTATTTGCTTATAATATTGTCTGTGTATTAATACGTTTACGTCGGTTACAGAATACCGGGGAAAAATAACTTGATATCTGATGATACTTGGTACCTGGTATTGTCACGGAAAGCAGCCAAATCTAAGCTCAATGCTGCTAGAACTAGATCGGAAAAATCTGTGTTTAGAGGAGCCTACAACCAGCTCGATAAACGGGTGAAGCAAACCGCTCGAAGCGATAACAGGCGTTTTTACATAGAAGTTGCGTACAATGCACAAAAAGCAGCAGAAGAGCACAGACCGCGAGATCTCTACACCATCGCTAAAAGGCTCACTGGTAAACATTTTGCAACTACAAAGCCGCTAAAGAACAATGGCGGAGTGCTAACAACATCCTCGTCTGAACAATTTTAAATTTGGAAGCAGCATTATTCAAATATGCTGTCTATCCATCCTCCACCTAATGGAAACTTGTGCACATGCACATCTCATGCAGCCAGACCAGATATAGAAGCCAAGGCCCCCGGATTCAGTAAAGTAATAAGCGCTATATCTGCCTTAAAAGCAAATAAGTCTCCTGGAACAGATAACATAGCCGCTGAAATGCTTAAAGTGGACAGCACAACATCTTCCACCCTTCTATTATCACTGATACAAACCTTCTGGGCAACTAACGAATTGGACCCCGTGCTCAAAGTAGGTATTATTATCAACATGCCGCTACCTATCTTGTAACACTCTTCCCTCTAGGAAAAGCTTTTAAATATGACTGTTTCTACTAAATCAGTCAAAAGCAATAAAAATTATATTACCACACAATAGAAAAGAGCCAAAATAATTATCTTTATGTCCTTCATATTTTTTTTTATTTTCCAATTACGCGTGCAAATTAATATTTACATTTAAGTTAACTAATACCGTTAAATAAATATGCATGTTTCATCTGGTATAACTAACGTGACCAGAAGGTTTTTGCAAAAAGCGTGACAAAAGCGATTGAAAAGCGGGATTTCGAAAAATATATGCTAAGAAAGCGGGATTTAAAACAAATATCTTGTTAGAAGCGGGATGTTGTATTATTATATATGATATCTTATTAATATTTATAGGCACATACACAGTACCATATGTACTTAGGAAATTCATTAAGTAACAGGCCTTAAAGTTGGCAAATTTGCATTTTTAGAACATTTTTTAAATTCAGCACTTTTACTTCTGTGGTTTTTTCGAATAAGCGCGGATGTCCATTTTGTCGATTTTGTATTATTGATGCCAAATAGCATTTTTTATATGCTCTTTAACATGGTTCAAAAATTTCGCTAATAACATGAACCAATTCTGAAATTTTTTCTCAAAACAACGCAACTTCTTAATTCATTGAAATATGTTTCAGCTCTTATGAACCAAATCGACGTAGAATAACGTGCTGGCAATTTATTGTCGTTGAAAGAAACACATAGCCATATGCGCTGTTACTTTTGAACACATTTCCGAAATATTTGTTGGTTAATATTCAGTTAATACAAACTTATAATTAATTGTGCACAATAATTTTTCAGATAAAAGAGCTTATGTGCTTGAATAAGTTCAATGTAAAAAACTGTTATAAAACCTTTTTTCTGAACATACTTTTACAGCCTTATTCTGGCAATTTGGTAATAATAAATTTGTAACTGAATTTTTGTTACCTTATTGTAAATCTTATTTGTTCCGGTATTCCGGCAATATGGTAATAAAAAAATAATTCAACATATGTGGTGAAAAAATTGACACATTTTTGTAATAAAATTTAATTATTTTGAATTATTTTTTTAGATAAAAAAATATTGTGGAATGCAAGAAGTAAATTTATGAAAATTTTGGCTTCTACATGAACAATCGCCCAAGAGAAAATCGCCCAAAGCCCTAATTTCTTTGAGATTTTATTCATATTGCAAAATAAAAATAGTTGCAAATCACACAAAATATGTGGGTGGAACAATCTTAGTGGCAAAATGAGTAGTCGTCCGTCCATATTTTTGGATCATTACTGATTATGCCAGATTGCGAAAATTCGCAAAAACTTGCTAACTTTAAATAGATAGAGAAGTCTGATAGTGTTTAAAAAGCGGCAAAACTGTAAAAAAAATAATCACGTTTACCGTAAAAATAGAAAAAATTTGCGAAAAATTGCTAAATTGCAAATCAACTTTAAAATTGTTTTAAAATACCTAAAATTATAACGAATGCAAAACTCGGAAAAAATCGCGGAAATGACGACAATTCGCAAAAACTTGTTAACATTAAAAATATAGAAAATTCTGATAGTGATTAAAATTCGGTGAAACCGTAAAAAAGCAAAGAATTAGCTAAAAATTCACTTTTATCGCGAAAATATGCGAAATATTGCAAAATTGCAAACAAGCCTTAAATGGCTTACAAATAGCTAACATTTAAAAAAATGCTAAGAGCTCGAAAAAAAATTTTTAAAATTATGCAAATTCGCAATTTTCGCAGTAAAAATTATTTATATTTGCCAGTTTTTGAATTATTTACAGTTTTAACGACGTCTAAACAATAAAGGGCTTCGCCATATTTTTAATCTTAGCAAGTTTTTGAAAATTTTCGTTATTTGCGCGAGTATTTCCGAATTATTGGCATTCCACACAATCTTAGGTACTCTTAAGCAAATTTAGTGCTCGTTTGCAATTTTGCAATTTCTCCCGAATTTTCGCTGCAAAATTGATTTGATCGATGTTTAATGAATTTAAGGGCTTGTTTCCAATTTAAAAAAAAATCTTTAAAATAAATTCTTGTTACCTACTTTTTTGTAGGTAATAGTTGTATTGACTATTGCTACGATAAAAAATTATCAGAATACCAATTTCCAATTTTTATAACTTTGGTTACAAATTATAACCATGGTGACTATTATTACTATGTCAGAATAGGCCCGTTAGTGTCCTTAGCACATTGCTTTTTTAATTATTCTATAGGATCTTACCATTAAAGAATTTTTGTCTGAAATTTTTAAACAAACTTCTTACAACATATATTTAAGAGACTGCCCAAAAAAAAAAAGTTTGATAAAAGTCATACAGAGTCTATAGTGTTAAAAATAAAGTAGTTCGGCTCTCCTGAAAAAATTGATTTTTAGACATACGCCTTTATTCAAGAAAACCACAGATTTTCTACATTAAAATGGAATAAAAATTTTATAAATTGTTAAAGGTAGTTTTGTGTCGAATATACAAAATATAAAATCGTTAAGATCTGACTAAAATAATAAAGTTATAATCCAGTTAAGGGTCGTTTCCGCAGAGCTTTTTTTCGTTGCTAATGTGTGGAACTTCCTGTTCGTCGACGATTGCAGTGTATGCGGAAATTGGCCTTATATGGAAAAATCCGAAGTTATCTTTCATACAAAATTGCTAACATTTAATTTGTAGTCAAAATAATATTTTCAATCAAAATCTATTTTGTGTTGAAAACATTGGCTTTTTTCACTTATTTGCTTGTAACTTTGCTATTTTTTTGTCGAATATTAACCATGTTTCATGCATTTGGCACAAAATGGTCTTTAACTTTTGGCCTTTAAAACGTCTATTTTTTAATTTTTGTTCCATCTTAATGTAGAAATTTTTAAATAATGAAGGTTGAAGACACGTTTAAAATTAAACCTTTTTTTTAATTTTAAACGTCTTTAACTCAATGATCATTATACTGGCAGAAAGATATCTACGAAACAATGTAAAATCTTTTTTCTTCAGTTGAAACATATTCGATATATTTGGCAATAACTAATGGTGTTTTCTTTTCAAAAACACTGGTGTACCATAAGTGTTACATGTGATTTGGCAACATTTTTAAATGCTCACCTGATTTTTAAGAAGTGATGCACATTTGACATTTACAAAAGAACACAAGCTTATTTTTTCAGAAACAATAACAAAGCCAGCTGTTAATATAGTGCTGCACTAATGCCCCTTTAATTAAAATGAATGTTCAACATGTAACATTTTTTTTTCTTTTTAAGGGCAACATCATGAGAAAAGAACGGGTTACACTTTTACAATAACACATATTTTTCAGAAAAGAATATAAAGATATGTAAAAGGCAGAATAAATGCAACATATTATTCAGAGAAGAAAACGCCATAAAATGCAGGAAAATCACGCTTTCGTAATTATATCAAAAACGGTTGTTGAGAAAAAAATAAATGAATGAATGAATTCATATTCGTCTTCAGTGAACTCAACTAATATTTAAAAATTTATTTTTAAGGTTCATTGTTTTTTGTAAACTAGTGTATTTCAATCACTTTTTTAACTTGTAATATATTATTTACTGTTGTATTGCTTGCTATTTTCAGCAAAACTTTCATATGTTTCGCATTTTTATATGTCTTCCTACATCAAATTAGAAATCTTCCAACTCGAAAAAGCGGTATAAAGCGGGAAAGAAATTTTACGCGGGATCGACCTGTTAAAAGCGGGATAATTTCGCTAAAAGCAGGATGTCTGGTCAGGTTAGGTATAACAATTAAAAATATTCACATATTTGCTTCAGTCAGTGGTGTCCAACCACTAATAAAATTTTATTCTTATTATGTGTTTTTGTATGTGCATCGAAACTCACACACAGTGTACGTATGGTGATGTTAAAAAACATCCTATGCACGAGTGTATAGGAAATTAAGAGAATGCCCGCCACTGGTTTAAATACATATATATATATATATATATATATATATATATATATATATATATATATATATATATATATATATATATATATATATATATATATATATATATATATATATATATATATATATATATATATATATATATATATATATATATATATATATATATATATATATATATATATATATATATATATATATATATATATATATATATATATATATATATATATATATATATATATATATATATATATATATATATATACATATATATATTGTGTACACATTTTATGGATTAAAAAACATAACAAAACTAATTGATTATACGCTGTCACAGTGAAAATACTCGTGAAAAATGGGGCTTGTAGGTCTAGTTGAGTAGATCATTTTGTCATTTTAAAAAATTGCAAACACCCTCAAAATCGGAAGTTATCAATAAAAAAACGATTTTTTGGGACAATAAAAATTTTCACGATTTTTAATTTTTAAACAGTGCCGCATAAAGGAGGACTTAAGCTTTCCGTGCATATTTAAAAGTTTTTGTTTTGACTTATATTTCATGGATATATTGTCAAAAGAAAAATTAAATTTTGTAAATTTTGCGTATTTTTTCAAAAACACTTCAAGCAAACTTTCCCATATTTATATTTTCATATAAAGCGATTACAATAATTCTTAAATTATTAAAATCAGTTGGGAATTGGCAAAATTGCAATTTTTTTAAATAAAATTTAAATGTAAAATTATACATGCATTTTGCATTTTGGAGCTGCTCTCAAAATAAATGGTAAAAAACGAATAACTGCCAAACTACTGTTTGATTTATTTGAAAGTTGGCATATCAATAAATGAAGCGATACACTTGCACAATATAGTTTGCGGAAATTTGCAGAATATTTACTGACGACTCTTCAGCGGCTTAAAAGTATTGCAAATTTCACAAATTTCAGCCGATTTTAAAAGTTTTTATACACTTTAGCTTGGAAAAATAAGGATAATATACTAAAACAATTATATTCTAAAAATAGGGAAAAATTATGGCTAAATGTGCAAAATAAAATTTTGCATTGAAATATCTCTTAAATAATAAAAGGTAGCAGAGGATAATGTTCAACGTTTTTCTTCGCATTTTCGAGCTGAGCATAAATATATAAAAAGTTTTGAAACTGGTTGAAATTTGCGAAAGTTACAAGTTTTTATAAGTTTTTCACATGCGTTTCATTTCAGTTTAGCCCACTGTGGAGTCGTTAGTTCATAATATGCACATTTTTGGAAACCTAGTGTGCAGATACAGCCCCTCATCTTTGACATATCATTTTTCAAATAAGTTTGACAAATAGCTTAACAGTAATATGTGTTTTACAATTGATTTTTGATCAGCTTCACAATGCATTGGGAATGTATTGCATGTACTATTTACATTAATATTTTGTGTAAAAATGTTGTGACTTCCAATTCCAAACCGGTTTTAATAATTTGGAGCTTACTGTAATCGTTATATGATACACCTTTTAAAAAAATATAAATATGGGTTGGTTTTCAAGCAAAGTGTTGCAAAAAGCTACGCAAATTTTTTAAAAATCAGAATAAAATAAAAAAAATTATTATTCTTTTGATGATACATCCTTTTAAATATACACGGATAGCTTAAGTCCTCCTCTATTCGACACCGTTTAAATATTTAAAATCGAAGTAAAAAAATTTTTTGTCCGTGAAGTCCCATAAAATCGTTTTTTATCGATAACTCCCGATTTTAAAGGTGTATTCGAGTTTTCTAAAATGGCAAAATGATATGGTCAACTAGACCTACACGCATCACTAATGCTGACTTTAGATGACATGTTTTTTACATATGGCTCGTTAGGTTTGTGAGACATATGTAACTTCGCATGTTTGTCAAAATTATCAATTTACAGACGGTTTATAATATTTGCTTTCACACGTACATGTGCAATTACATCTGACATAACCTCTGAGTGTTCACAACAGCTGAGTTTTTGCACAATTTTCGTAAATATATAAAGCGCTCTTTGCTTTTTAATGTTTTTTCAGCCAAACCACACTTTTGTTAATTTAATACAGCTGATGTCAGATGCCTTGTCAGATGAAAATAGAACACGCTCTAATTGAAAATTTTTCATCTGACTTTGCTTCTGTAAATATCATCTGACAATGTTTCTTATGTTTCACACGGCATGTATCACTTTTGCAGTAAGATGTAAAATACATGTCCTCTAAAATCTGCATAAGTAATTTTTCGCGAGTAAAAAAATGCCATTTTGTAACAGCGTGGTATTAGGCTAAGGCTCGTAACGTTATATTCAGAAAGAATTTTGCATGAATAATATTCCGAGGAATAAGGGAAAAATTAACATCAACTTAATTGTTCAACGTACACAGCAGAACAGAGTAGCGCCACTTTCGGAAGCCGCTACATTTCCATCGTCAGTGTTCACGTTTATCACCACTTATCAGGTGGCTCTGTTGAACGTAATAATATCAAACGCTTTGGGTTTCCAGCTAGAGTTCTTATTAATTTTAGCTCATTTCAAATTGTTTCCTAAATATGTTGGAAGTAATGAAAAAAGTGAACATTTGTGAGAAAAAATAATGTACATAAGGGGCATGTATTAAAAAAATTTTCAAATAGCGTTCACAAAAAAATAGTGGACAGGAGGCTAAAATAGTGTACTGTTCACTATAATAGTGTACGGTGGGTTACCGTATGTAGATAGTTACTTGTCTATATTCTTTCTCACCTAAATAGCTACTGATGTATGTATATGTATATAGACAATTTTCCTGCAGACAACGCAATTAGTCCATACATTCATGTAAAGTATACTCCATAGAGGAGTAGAACAAGTCCAAATATAACCAAAATATGTTGAGAAATCATCGTCGATTTAACATTACGATATCCTAAGGCCGAACTATGTATCATACTTTTGCATTACAACAAAGTAGTATTAAAACTACTCTATATAGCTACTGGATGGAGTACTCAACATTAAAATGCGAGCACTTGTCACTTAACCACAAACTTTTGTTTGCAAATGACATGGTCTAAGCCTGCATTACATGGGTGTAGTCTTGAAACTCTTTGCAACTTTGCAATGGAACACTCAAGTAATAGTGTTTCAACGATTCTAGTCATTAAAACGCAAACAGTTATCTGTTAACTAGAAGCTCTTGTTTGCAAATGATATGGTCCATGACTGCATTACGTATGACCATGTTATAACTAGTCCATTTCAGATAAAATGATCTACGTAGATCTGTAAGGTAGCTCAAACAACATCAAATTTAAAAAAATAAACTATATTTTCGCTTAAAACTTTAAACAGAATGATATAGAAAATCAAATAATAATATGGATATGAGCGATATGTTTAAAAATGTTTTGACTACTGTGGTACTTATTAGATTGTATATGGAAAAATTTTATTATTTTGCTAGCATTGTATCAAACAACTAAAAACTTTAGTGACATGCTATAAAATGCATGGAAATAATCCCCATGGACTTTATATCCATTTCAAAAGTTAAATAATGTCCACCGGAAATGGAAATAATGTCCACGGACGTATATAGCATATTGTACTAAGATAGAAATCCTGTTTTTATTGCCGCTCTCAAAATAAAAGTTGAACTGCTTATAAGGACTCCAAAAACATTTTGCGAGTGTAGAACTGGACTGTAGGTCGCAATTCACACTACGAAAGTCTTAGTTTTAAGATTGGTACTTTCTGGACGATGGAGGGTGGTAAGGGGAGAAGAAGCGAGTACACCCTTTCATGTACTCTTGAAATTAATTTTGTTTTCTCATTCATTCACAATGTGTATACATTCATGCAAAATACAGAAACAACTCAGCGATAAGAATTGTGCTGTATGTACGCCAAAGAAAGTTAATAGAAGAAAATGGAAAATTGCAAACTAATTTACCTGCTTAGTGTGTATCAGGACTAACTATAAATATATATATATATATATATATATATATATATATATATATATATATATATATATATATATATATATATATATATATATATATATATATATATATATATATATATATATATATATATATATATATATATATATATATATATATATATATATATATATATATATATATATATATATATATATATATATATATATATATATATATATATATATATATATATATATATATATATATATATGTATATATATATATATATATATATAATTTTTTTTTGTTGGCACCTTTTCATATTTTCTCACTGTATAACAAATAAGGAGTAGTTAATTATCTGTAAAGTTTTATACTGAGTCATTCATACCATGAGCGATAAGATATCATATAAGAGGCAAAATTTTTCATGAGCTCTTAATGGAAGTGCAACCCAATTTATTAAAATAAATAATATATTTTATTAACTACATTCGCCAAAAAAAATAGTTTTAATATGATTATTTGCTTGTAACACTTCCATCATCAGTGGTTATGTATATTTTGCTTACCGTCACTTGTTAGGGGGCTCTGTTGAATTCTTATATATACAAACTTTTCACGTAAATGTAATACGAGAATTATATCACTTAAGGTGATGCAAACTAAAATGTTTTATAGCACTCATTCCCAGTGCTGCCGTTAGTTTATTTATCTTCAGTCCCATATTTACTAGTTTTTTGTTCGACTTAAGTCAAATATTTTTTGCTTTGATTTTATACTTAAGTATATTGATTAAGTATTTTGTTTGAAATTGATTGTTGATGGGTATTAGTTGGTCCCTTTGCTCATTTCAATGAACATGTACCGAAAAATCTCATAAAAAATTAGAGATACTATATTAAAACTCAATTCAAATAAATTAAAAGTTTAAAACTATATCAAAGTTAAAAATTTAATTTTGTTTTGGCTTCATTATTTTCTTTTCGAAAAGGATCGAAGTAAAGTCCTCCGGGTATTATTTCCTTTGAGTGAAAATATTTATAAATTTTTTTAATGTTGCTTTTATTGGTAAGCCTTAAGAGTATTCCCTACTTTACAATGTAGAATTATAGACTTAGTTCTAAAAAAACCCTTTGTATGTCGATTAGTGGCTTTGTTGAGAAAAAATGTTTGCCATCACTCGGGGTATGTCGAATACTAAGTTCGCTGCTTAAATATTTTCTGCTTAGCTGGTCGCACTGAAAGGTTTTTTCTTTGTCGTGTTATAAGGATTTTCTTTATTCAAAGTCTTTACTCAGCGAAGCCACTTTTCACCATAACCAGAGGCATAACTCCATAAGCCCGGCCAGAGGCCAGTAAGGCAAAAATTCTTATTTAGCGTTATTTCTCAATTTCGATGTACATTATTTCTTTGGACGTTAATCCATGTCACCGTACTTTCTACCTATGTACATTACGATTAAAAAAATAACAAAAAATTAATAACCAAAAATTATTGCGCTCTTTGTTTTTGATATATCTGTAATTGCCACTTACTTTGTTTAGCAAAACGTGATTCAATAAAAAAGTTTAGTTTAAAATGTATTTAGAAAAGTTTCATATGTTTTAAAACACATTTCAAATTCAAATTATTATTCTATGAATGTGATAGTAAATGTCCAGACACATAACCCTAAAAAATATCTTTAAATAAGCATTTCAAAGCTTAAAAATATTTAAGAGCAAAAAGGCAGACAAAAAACTAGTGCTTCTGTATAAAAATTTATATATATTTACCAACAGTGTAAATCACTTACATACTTTCACATCTAATAAACCATTAAAACTCGGTCATTTATACATAGTTGAGATAAAAATTACTGACTGGAAGATGGGAATTTTATTTATTAACAATAATTTGTTGTAAAAATGTTGAATATAATAGGGAAATAAATTTTTTGACTGCAAAAAAATTAACAAAACTAAAAATGCACAATCGTCTTAAATAGGGGGGTTTTGAAAATATTCCAGTGCACCAGCACACAAAAAATGTGGTCCGTACATTTCACCAGACCCACCTACCTATATGAACTTTGACGCGTTGAATCCAAATCTGAAGTTGGTTTGGCTCGTGCGCCCTTAAAACTCCAAAAAAATTGCGAAAAGCCTCTAAAAGTGCGTACAAAAATGCCATCTACCCCAGAGGAGATCCTCAAGATCCTTCAGGGTTGCACCTTCTAATTCGCAACCAGGCGAGGATTCATGGCATTCGAAAATGTGATATTTCCCCTCCAAAAATGATTAAAATATGGGGTATATTTCATTGAGTTTGCAAAATAAATTTTACGAAATGGTATATTTCATTTAAAAGTTCCTCTCCCAAAAGCTTAAGCAGAAACCAGGCCTATTCGCTACCCAAGATCGGAAAGCACAGCCAAGTATCACCATAAAATTCTCTACTGCTACCTTCTTACTAAATTTATATCAGGGTGGATTCAAACGAAATCGAAATCCGGATGCTAATGTTATGCAGTATGCCGTAGACTTATAATGCAGCAAAATCGTAAGCATATTTTACATACATGACGTTCAATCTATCTCTGATATGGTGGGTGACTTTTTCGAACAAATAGTCTTTGCCCTTCTGACTATGAAAACGTCAACGTCACTATGGCAACAAAAAGAAAGGTATTAAAGCACCTTCTATGGCAGCAAGGAAGATTTATCTGGAATCAACCGATTGTGACAGATATTAACAACATCACTAGTTGTGCCCAGCTACACTCAGATGTCATTTGGTGACTGGACTATGACTAGTCATGAAACGCTGACCATACTATGTATATTAGAATACCCAAAGTGCAAAAGTGTTATTTTTTCCGCTCGCATAGGGCTGTAACTAGTTTGTTCCACTCGGATCTGTCTGGGGATTCGATTCGATTGCCTGCTTGGCAATATCATTATCATCTTTATGTAGTGTGTGACCTATCCACTTCCATTTGCGTTTACATATTTCTGTTTGTATTGGAACACCCATATAGTAGAACTAGCTTCATGTTGGAGTTAAACATTTTGAGCTTCGTTATTTGTAAAATATTGGACGATTTCAGTATGTTAGTCAACATTCCAAATGCTTGCCTTGCTTTCTTTACACGTGACGAAATATCTGCGCTGGAGCCGTCTACCTGTCAATTATGCTTCCAAGGTGGCAAAGGGATTCTATCTCCTTAAGTTGTGTGCCACCAATGTATTATTTTCGTAAAAAATTTGCATTATTTTCGTTCTACCGATGTTTATTTTTAGGCTAGCAGTGAGCGCATGATCTACAATGTTGCGGAACTTGTGTTCCATACCAGCTAGAGTATGCAAAAATCGGAATTTTTCAAGAAACCGGTTTTCGAATTATTCGAAAAATTGCATTTTTAAAAAACGGTTTTGTGCAAATAAACCGGTTAACTGGTTTTTATTAAATGTATGCGCCTATTTTATTTTTTTTTTAATTTTATTGCCAAAAATCTTTATAATACATATCCCTTGAAATAAGTTCTTTTCAAAGTAACTTAATTACACAGGCCGACAGTGAAATAGCTTTTTGGAACAAAATTACATTTCTCAGCAGTTTAATGCGCTAAAAAATAGTGCCCTCAGTTTTTCCTATCAACTACAAATTTTTTAATCTGCATGTTTAATATTTCGATCAACAAATCACCAAAAGATGCATGACGCAACTATCTGCAAACTATCCTAATGTAGTTTTATGCTTTCCTCAACTTTTTCTTTTTTCTTTATAGAAACTCATAAAAAGTTTAAAACTTCAAACACTTTATCTGTTAGCTATTGTTCTTCAGGACAGTCTCTTCCGAAAAAAGTAAGTCGTATATAATGAAAATCGACGGACAAATGTTGATTTCATTCAATCAAAAAATAAATTTATTTCCTAAGGAGCCCTGGCTGAAAATGGTACGACCGATTTGGATGACTCTTTTTTGTTGTTTGTGTATTTAATGCTACGAAAGGCGCTTTCACATTATAATACAATCTTTGAGATTTTTATTAGATTTTGTAAGACGAAAATCAAATCAAAATCAGTCTTACTGTCAAAAAATCTTAAAGAAAATGTTCTCATTACAATATGTTTCTACACTATCACATTCCAAATAAAACGTAACATAAATCATTTGCAATAAAACACTTTTTCGTTCTTCTTTTTCTTTATTTATGCCGGCTAATAAATACACAACTGTTTTTGTTATTTCTATGCTTGTTCGTGTAATAGACAACGCTGATAAAATGAAAAATGTGATTGTTTAGAAAATTTCCTAAAAATGACGAATACCATAATACTGTCAAGTTTAGTTACGTATTATTTGACAAATCATAACAATTTGTTTTCACACTGTTGGATTTTTACTTAAGATTTGAGTTTTTGACAAGTATTAATACTAAATCTAATAGTCTGAAGGCCGCTTAATGAGATAAAATTTCGGGCTTTCGGTAAATGGTAATTTTAATATTCGTTTGAAATATATTAGAATTTAAGCTAGTGGACCAATATTTACAAAGCTTTCACTTTGTTACTGATTATCTATAAAGTGGCGCAGGCAATAAAATTTTTGATGGGTAAGGTGGGACGAGTCGGTAAACCATCGGCACTATTCGTTTTCTCCCCAAACGGATACACCAAAAATAGCATTAAAATCAGTTTGGACTCGAAGAAGCGACAGCGAAACCTGGCCGAACAGCTATGTTTTTCGTAAAAGAGGCGGTAAATTTTAGTGCGTTATCAATAGTAATTAAAGTTTTAGTTTTAAAGCAAATAAGCAGTTGTTTTAAAAACTAAAATTTATTTAAATTTTAATTACTTTTAGAGAAATAACTTCAAGCATGTATTGCACATTTGTTCTTTGAATATATTTGGTTTGAAAAATTTAATAACGGCTAACCACGTTTCTTAAATAATATATAGGGAAAGGATGACGAAATTTCAACCGATTTGTTTGCATATTTTTAATTAAACTTGATGCAAAATAAACGCTCGCTAAAATAAAAGTTAAAGAAATGGAAAAATGCCATTTGGGGTATCTTTGTTATATATAAAGTATAAAAAATTAATTTTTTTTGCCATTAAAATCTAGAAAATTAGTTTCCGTAAAAAAACCGGTTAATCAACACATAAAAACCGGCATGTCGAATTATTCGAAAACAAAAAATTATTCGAAACCGATTTATTTTCAGAAAGGGAAAAACCCGATTAACGGGTTTTCGGTTTCGGTTTTTGCATACTCTAGCATGTGAATGTGTGAGGAGACAAATATCGTCAGCATAGTCAAGGTCTTCAAGTCTATCTTGAAGGTCCCACACAATTCCATTTCTTGATGTTGTAGCTTGTTGCATAATGACATCTAGCACAATATTAAAGAGAAGTGGAGAGAGCACACATCCCTGGTGGACTCCTTTACCGATGTTTATCTTACCATAATCTCATTTTCATGCAATAATCTGCATGTTGCATTAGCATAAATATATTTTATGAGAGAGATTAGCTGTTGTGGGACTCCCTTATAGGACCAGCAGCAATTCGAGAGGGATATTGTCCTGGCCTGGAGATTTGTTGTTTTTCAATACTTTTATAGCTTCTCATATATCTGATATAGAGGGACATTCCGTGGTGATATTATGGTTTACCGCATATGAGTCGCAGTCGCACAGTGCTTGATCTGTGTTGAGGGGGTTTGCTCTAGCATGTTCCGCTAAAAATTGGTCCAAAGCTGCATTTGTTTATCCTTTGATGTTGTTAGCTCCACATTATCATCTTTTAAGGGCTTACCGCCATGTACAGGAGTCTTTGTTAGTTTACGTATAGCGCCATATAAATCTCTGTTCCGATTTGTTTCCTTTTGTGCCTTTTGTGCATCTTTGGCAATATTCTCCGCCCATCGTCTCTTATCTCGGTTAGCGCTTTTTTTGAGAGCTCGATCTAGATTAGAGTGCTTCTCCTGACTTGTCATCCTAGCAAGGCTTATTTTGGAAGCATTCACTTCACTCTTTGCTACTTTCCTTTCTTTCACCAACTTCCATGTTTCCTCAGACATCCATTCTTTCCGTTCCTTCTCTTTGAAGCCTATATTTTGAACGGCAGTGTCGAGCAACAGGTGTTCAAGTTTCTCCCAGCTATATTCAGGGGATTTAATATAGCTTGACATTGCGGTTTCCAAAAATACATATAGATTTACTAATTTATTTTCGACTTTTTATGACTAAATGATCAAAAACTTGATCTGGTCAATGATATTATTAAATTGGTCAATGATATTATTAAATAATTAATACGTATACTCTAACAAGTATGCAAATCAAGTATTTGGTTGTTATATTTATGTGTTAGTGAGTCGATTAAAGAGCTACGAATAATTTTGGGTTTTCTTATTTATCGAATAAAATTTAAAAAATTCAATTAATCAATTATTCTTTTTTTTTCAATTTTTTTTAAATTTATATAATAAAATATATAAAATAACTAAAACAACAATATTACATGCATAGAATCGAATCAACGACTTAATCAGTTACAAAGGCATGCAGATTAAAATGGTCGATAAACAGATTTGATCAGTTCAAATCTCTAGGATTAGTAGTGAGATTCTGTAACTTTTAACAATAAAAACAGCTGGTATATTGTCAACTTATTAAGTTGCTTTCAGTAACGATTGTACGATTCTGTGACTTCTTGTTAACATGATTATTTAAATCTGACATCCTGTGGCATCTCTGTTAAAATAAACGGAAAGTGCAAAGAGGAATATAACAAAAACAAATGAATTTGTAATTGCCAAACTGTGCACAATGGCCGGAAATCGCAAAGTTTTGCCAAAAACATATTTCCCGACAAGGTGGCGCCACCAAACTTTGTATGCAGACTTTTAGTGCCATAATATAGAATTAAAAAAAAGTGGGTTGCTCACATAGCGTTTGCACATAGTTAAGTGACTCGGCACAAGAAATCTTGTGAGCCTTACGTTTGTGGTATAAAATATATTGAATACTTTTACGTAAAATACCCTCTAACTCTAAGCTGTATGGTTGTTTAATCCCTTTCTTAAAAAAGGGGCGAAAAATTGACTTCACCAGTGCTATAGCGGGCTAATATATTTTACAAAAATATTGGCCATAAAATGCTACTGCAGGAGTTTTACCACATTCAAGCTTCAAACTCAACCGGAACGCGAGAAATCATTGAAAACTTAAACTTACGGGTTAATTTCGTACTTATTAATAATTAGTACTCGGCATATTAAATCTTGTAAGTCTTCCGTTTAAGGTGTAAAATGTGTTAAGCACTTTATGTAAAACTTCACGAGCACCATTTTTGTAGAACATATTAGCCTACTATATTGCCGCTGAAGGGGAGGTATTTTCCCATTTTTTAAGAAAGGGACAAAAAAGCCCATACAACGAAAAGTTAAACTGTTTCACAAAAATTTTCCTCGTGGAGTTTTACATAAAAACGTAATGCACATCTTATATATTAAACGAAAAGATTACAAGATTTCTTATGCCGATTCACTCTAACGATGCACAAAAGTTTATAATTTTAGAGCTTTCCATCTTGAATGTTTCTAAAGAAATGTAAAATTCTCGTTAGTTTGCAGTTTTTCGCAACAAATTTTAGCATGACATAAATCTTGAGTTTCCCTAGAATAACTATAATCAGGTTTGGAGTCCATGGTAGTAGGTAATGTCTACTCCACATAAAACGATAAAACTTTCCACCATATCACAAAAACATGATTCATTAAAAACACCGAAATAAGTATACAAGACAAACATTTATCAACAGTTAAAAGTACACACCTAGAGTATAACTATATTCACAGATTTGTTTTAACTAAAAATACCCTTTGAAAAACAATGTTTTAATTTTGTAAAAAATTTGTTACTTCACAGCTGATAATACGTATTATATATAATATTAAATTAAAAATTTAAGAAACCCCCTAAGAAAATAAATGATAACTTCAAAATGACTGAACCAATTTTCTTTAAACATAGGTTAGAGGATTTTGAATCCAGTCACCTTTCAAACAAAATTTAGTAAATTAAAATCGATCAAGCCGTTTGGGAGCTACGGTGTCAAAGACACACAGATTCAACAGGATACATGTAGAAAAGATGTTATATCTTCTAAACAGCTGGACCGATTTTCTTCAAACAAAGCTAAGAAGACTCTCGATCATGCCACCTTTCAAACAAAAGAAACAAAATCGTTCAAGTCGTTTGGTCTATATGTCGACAAGTACAGACACACATATACACAGACACACACTACAAACTAATGACACCCGTCTTTTTGATCGAGGGTTAAAGCCTGTTTATGTATACATAAACAGGCTTACCAAATTCATATCTGTTCTAAATTTTTCCTTTCAATATATTGGGAATTCACCTCTATAAAAAAATTTTAAAATTTTAAGTTGTAAAATTGATTTTTGTCGCAAAATTAGGAAATTCGGTCATAGTGCAATGTACAGAATTTTGTTTCATTAATTTGTTTACACCCCGTCTAGGATAGCAAATGTCAAAATTATGTTATCACTAATGTATTTATTTCTATCAAAATATGTCGCAATAATTGTTAACCAATTTTCATTAACAACTATTGCTACCATAAAATGTTAAATAGTTGTTTATTTTAAAAATATTTTTAGAGATAAAATTTTTTTTTATATCTAAAAAATTGGAGAAAAATTTTTGAAAAATGGTTTTTGTGGATAATATCACTTTAAAATACGCAAAAAGAAGAAAATACATAATATACATAAAAAGTGCACAAGAATTTTCTTCCTTGACGTTTTTAAATTTGTGAGTTAATATAACATAAGCAATATTGCTTCATTGTTCTGCCGACATTTTATTTCTTATTGCTAATATTGACGGGGTGATCTTTTTGAGAAATAAATGTTACATTAATTGTTTAAATAATATAAATATAGTTTTTATACATAAAAGTTGTATATGTTTGTATATTGTTGTAGAATAAAAACTTTAATTGTTGGCAAAAAGCACATGCTATTGCTAAATAGCAGATTCGTTGTCTATACATTAACAACAAAAAATTATTGCCATTAACCGACAGCAAATATTGTTAAAAAATGTTACTGAGCAGCAAAATTGTTATAATTGAATAGAGGAATCGCGCTACAGGTTGAAAAATTTCAAGCTATATACAGAGAAATGCACACATTGCCTCTATATAATATATAGAAAATATTTGAAAATGGCTCTAACACTCTACTAGACTTACACAGTACTGAACATTTGTTGCTAACTAAGCTCCAGGGTTGCTCCAGGACTGCGCAAAAAACCAATTAACGAAGAAAGCCATCTACTTTATAACGCTAAATGCAATTTCAAATTAATCTAATGGTATGCTATTTTTCATATTCTAGATAATTTTCAATAAGTAATGCCCCTAATGTGCGTATATACCAGAGCTTTAAAAAATTTCAATCAATTTTGATTGCAATCAAAGTGATTTCAAACAAATTGATTTCATTCTTTGATTTCAAAATGGTTTCAGTTTTCAATATAAAATCTTGTAAAAATTGCAATCTTTTGTGATAGCAAGCATTTTGAAATCATTTCTTTTGAAATCATTTAATGCAATTAATATAATTGCAATCACTTTAAATGCAATCAATTTTTTTTTTTTGAAATCATACGGTTTTACTTAATTTCCTTGTAATCAAAACTATAGTGAAAGTCCAACGAAATAGTATAAAAGACGTACCAAAACTTAAGTTTGTTAGCTATTTCATGTATTTTTTTTTAATTATCAGAATAAGCTTTATTTATAAAAGAAGATTTATCATATGAAGAGAACGATAATTTTGTTTTTGATTTAATTTTGATTGAAATCATATTTAATTGAAATCAATTAATATAGAAATTAACTTCAAAATTGATTGCAATCATTTTTATTGGATTGATTTCATCATTTCAAATTGAAATCATGAAATCAAATTTACAATTTTGATTGCAATCAAAAACTTGCAATCATTAACATGAAATCATGTGATAGCAATTATATTGATTGCAATCTTTCGCAGATCTGGTACATACATAGTTGCCGATACCTGAAACGCAAACGCCTTGACTAATATTTTCATAATTTTAGAACAGAAAGAAAAAAACATTATAAGCAATATAATTGGGTTAAGTTTTTTTTATTTGATTTTTTTTACTAAAATCGTCAGTTCTGCTCGTGCTAGTCTCATTTTCTATTGTATGTTTGCTAAATAAATTTGAATTGATAAAAAGTCGATTTGCATTTTTTTATTTATGGGGTTTGTCGTTTTAGTTAACGATACGTATGTGTCATAAATGAGAAAAAAATAGTGAGATTGTGTGAGTCCTGTGAGTAATTTTGTGTAAATAAATATTTTATGTTCATTGAGGCTAATTGAAGTGATTTAAAAGTATGTATGTATATACTTTGTTGGTTATTTATTTTATTGACATAATTCACTGTGTAAATATTGCATTTAAAAGTTATGTGTATTTCGAGATGATGTGGAAACATTTAGTGAATAATTGAATGCAGTTTTTTTAATGTTTAATGAGGCTTAAAGTGTTAAAATTTTTTTTATTATCTAAAAGACAAAAATAAATATTTATCAATCACTTTGTGGTTGTATAAATACTCAAAGCATTTACGATTAACAATTACATTGATTAAACAAAATCACTTTTGCATGTAACAGAAAATTTGTTTCATAATTAAGTAATACCTTTATAAACTCATAATAATATCACGAGCGCCAAGTAAAAACTTGTTCAGCCGTTTCAGGTCACTATATTTCGAGAACCAGAAGGAATAGCGAGTAGGACCTAGACAAAGAACATGCTCAAAGACAGGATTTCTGTCTCCACTATTCTGGAACCTTGTAAATAAAGTCCGCACAAAAACATACATGTGAAAATAAGACCAAGTTCTTATCCAAAAATGTTGTATATAAAATGTACTGAGATCAAAATAAGGACCATCTCATTTCTAGGCAACCTGTAAGCTTGGCAACATTTTCCCATAATTATTTCCCATATTAGAAAGGCAAAAAATATATTGCCAAGTTAATGAGGCGGTATTGTACCTATCAAGAACTAGGTCCTTATTTCATTCTCAGTACTTTTTAGGCCCGAAATTTGTGGATAGGAACTTGACCTTATTTTCACATTTATGTTTCTTTTTTCTAAGCTTTTATTTGCTAAAATAAGTGCCCCATACCATAGGCCCTAGATGAAAATTTTCTGTTTTCCCATTTTTCTTAGTACTTTTCTATCAAGACCTACCTTTATACCAAATTTCAGCTTTCTAGCTATAGTGGAAGTGTCCGATAAAAACAAGGGCGCCCAACAATACCTACCAGTGTACCCAATTTCAGCTTTTTAGTTGTACCGGAAGTACCCCAAACACAGAAGGGGCACCACAGTCCCCCTAGTTGAAAAGTGATTGTTTTCAGATTTTTCTATACTAGAAGTCCCCTTTACCAGTTTTAAGACTTTTTTCGTTAATTGCTCATCAGGGCCTACCTGTGTACCACATTACAGCCTTCTCGCTATACTAAAAGTAGGAGTACCCTAGTCCCCTCTCCATAATGAAAAGTGCCCGTTTTCATAATGAAAAGTGCTAATTAGGTCTTACCTGTGTACCGAATTTCAGCTTTCTAGCTATACTGGAAATGTTCTATACAAAGAAGAGGCGCCCTACTCCGCCCAGACCTATCTGTATACCAAATTTCAGTTCTCTAGCTATACTGGAAGTGCCAAATAACATTGATGAGTCAGTGACTCAGTGAATAAGTACCAGAGCCGTGAATATGTACTAAAATAAGCATTTTTTACACCTTAATATCTCGGGATTACAACGCTAAGCACACGTTCTGGGGATCTCGCCTCATTACACCAAAGGGTAACGTTTTGTTTAACACAATTTATAAAATGCGTTTGAATGTTATATCAAGTGGTCAGCCAACTTACTGGCCAACAGATCGCCGAAAAATACCTGATGTTACTGATTTTAGAGTGGTAAAGGGTGTGAATTGATCCAAGTTGAAGCATATTTAGCTTTGTCTTCAGATGACTCACCAACTATTGTGACTATATATTCATATACAACTTCCTTACCCACTTGTGATTTAACGAAGAAAACGTATAAAGTGGTTGAAATACAAAAAAAAAATTGAGTGCTCATTACACAGAAAATACTCTAATAAAAACGCCTGCTGACATAGATGACTCTATTAGAACGTTTGAGGCAAACCTGAAGAAAGCAGTTCTAAATGCTACTACTACAAATCTTCAGGTGAGATACAATAAAATTTATTCAGCAGATGTAGAACGGCTTTTATCTGAAAAAAGAAGAGTTCATAGAGAATGGCAACGCTACAGATCCCCTCAGCTAAAATCTAGGATGAAGGAATTTATTTAATACTTGAAAACTCTACTAGAATGTCAAAAAACCGCTTCTCGTAAAATATTTCTGAATGAAATCGACACAACAACTCAAACAGACTATTCGCTATGGAGAGCAGCCCGAGGCCTCAAAAGACCAGCGATATATAAGCCTCCATTGCGAGCTTCGAATGGAGACTGGGCAAGAACTGACGCTGAAAAATGTAATCTGATTGTAAACCACTTGCAGAAAGTATTTACTCCAAATACGTCTGATAATATAGTTGAGCTGCCACCAGTCGTCTCTATACCAGATGTTATCTTTGAGGTTCAATATTCGTGAGATTGAACACTGTATTGCGGGCTTAAATTTGAAAAAAGCTCAAGGCGCTGATAAAATAAGCAATAAAATGCTCTTAGAGCAAAAAGGATAATTCTATTTATTTTCAACGGTATTTTGCGCCTGAAATGCTATCCCGCATAATGGAAAGTTTCGCTAATTACCAAGATACCTAAGCCAGGCAAAGATCATACAAGGATGGAATCCTATGGGTCTATAAGCCTATTATCTAACATGTCAAAGCTATTTAAAAAGCTACTTATGAGTAAGCTAACACTCATACTGAATAACAATGGATGCATTCCAGACCACCAATTCGGTTTTAGGAGACAACATAGCACGATTGAGCAAACAGATAGACTCGTGAATGTGATTAGAAAACCCTTCGAAGAAAAGTAATATTGTTCTGCATTTTAATAAAGTATGGCACGAAGGTTTAATACATAAACTAAAGCAAAACTTACCCGAAAATACCCTTAAGACTTTAGATAGCTATTTAACTGAGCGAAAATTTGTTGTTAAGGTAGGTAATTTTCTAAGCCCTTCGCAATCGATCGAAGCCGGAGCCCCTCAAGGCAGCATCCTCGGCCCTGTATTATATCTGATATATGGCTCTGACTTGCCTGTAAACAGTAACATACACATATCAACATTCGCTGGTGATAGAGGTTTTCTAAGTGTTGAGAAAAGCCATCAAGAAGCTTCCCGCAAACTGCAAGCGTCTACACATTACCTTTACATTATGTAGAGAAACCTGTCCATCTATACAAATATATAACCAAACTATACCTTAACACACTGAAGTAAAATTTCTCGGTGTTCATCTTGATCCTCGTCTAACATGAAAGTCCCAAATTAATGCAATGGTGACCCAAATGAAATTAAAAGCATTTCAAATGAATTAGATCATTGGAAGGAACTCTACTTTATGCCTCGGTATCAAATATAGAAAAAAATTCAAAGGCGACAAATTAAAGTACTCCGTAAGATTTCATCAGCCCAATGGTATGTCAGAAACAATCGAATTCATAAAGATTTAGATGTGCCGCTGGGTAAGACAGTGTTTTCAAAACACTTGATAATATAAATAAATAACTTGAGTTGCACCCAAATCCCCTTGCCCGAAACATCATTAACTTTAGAGGCCACACTCGGCTGAGAACGAGGGACGCTCTTGCTCTCTGGCGAACACGAGAGACGTAGACAACCAAGGAACCAACCTGGCATTGGCTGGACTTAAAAATTAAAAATTTTTTAGAGTTAAGATTTGAATACTTATTGTTAGTGCAATTTTATTGAAGATACAATAAATAAATATAAAAAAAATATCTCGGGATGCTTTTCCGGTAGAATTTTCAAAATTCACCTATGAGATTACCTCTGTATGGAGACCTTATGTTTCAAGTTTTTTTATTTTATGATTAAGTGGAGCGAAATTATGAGGGGGCTAAAGACTTCTCGAATGGTTTCGTGTAAATATACACACTATGTGGCCGGAACTCGGCCACACAGTGTGTGTGAATGCAAATAGCTAAAGTTAGTAGCCTTACTCAAAATCAAATTGTAGGTAAATCTAACCAATTTAATTTGTTAACTTAGTGTTAATTGTAAATTGTTGTCGCAATTTTTATTAATATACAATTGTCATTGGTTAAGATAACATATTAAAAATGTAAATCATTTCATGTCTACGTTTACTTTGTTGTTATTTCACAAGATATCTTGGCTTAGATGGTAGATGTGTCGGTTTGTTGCCATGCGAAGAATTGTGAGAATCTAAGATCAAGATTGAAAAATTAAATATTACTGCATTGTAAATTATAAATTGGAAAAAGCCATGTTTCAAAATAAAAATTATTTTAGATGGCTAATATAACAAATTTAATTTTTACAAATTTTTATGCTTAAAATGACCAATTTTATATGACAACAAAAAAAAAGTATTGTCAGGCTGATTTTTTGGTCAATTTTGTCATAATTAACAAAACAATCCTGCCTGTTCTGTAAAAAGAGTTAATTTAAAAACGGTCGATTTAGAGAAATTAAATCCAATAATATCAAATTTTACTCAGACTTATTCGCAGTTTCATATATTTTAGAGCTTAAAATATCATATCTAAAATTATTTTACTATATACGACTTATAGTACATTAATGAGGGCATTATTTATTTTTGGAAAACGAGAAATTTACTCGGATTCGGTTTACAGAACAGAGCCGAATATAATTTTTGTATGTGAATATAATACATCTGCTTGACGTTTCGTTGGCTTTTTCCCAACTTCTTCAGTAGCTTTTCTTTATTTTAATATCTGATAAATAAATTAATGTTACTAATAGAGTATGAGTGTGTAAGAGAAACTTACTATTTTGTTATATTTCATACTGTTTATAAAATTTTTTATATAATAAAAACTGGTCATCACAACATTGGATAAGAATAAAATATATATGTAATTTAAAAAACTGGACATCACAATATAAATAATGTAGTCATTTAAATAAATAAATAATTACAGCACAACACAAATTATCAAATTATGGGCAGAGTCACATTGATATATATCAGGATATCTTGTGGTTATTGCGATAATATTAAAAATTGTGTATTTTTGGATTAGTCATTAAAATTTTTATTTTCTTTACATTTTTAAATTAAAATAACTAATCCTTATGTATTTCCGTCCGCTGAAGACGAAAAAAGCTTTATTATTTTTCTCTAGCTTTAGAGATATTGTGCATTATATAAAAAATACTTCAATATTTTCTTTTCTCACACGATCCAAAAAAAAATTGTTTTTTATAGTATGATAATAATTTTATATTAAAATTTTAAAATTTTCTTTAAAATTGTCTTTTTTTATTTCGTAAAAGCTGGAAACACAATGCGGATGAAAATTCACATCCTATACATGTAAAAGCGTATTTGGGAACATCCCGACTAGAAATTTTCCCAATACTAATATTAGGGTCCGATTGGGAATTCATGTGGCACACCCAAAAGGGTTATCCCATTTGTGATTTGATCGGGAACTTGTTGGGACAGCCCATCTACAAATTAATGCCTTAACATAAGTTCTTCCCAAATGGGAAACTAATGGGAACTTGTTGGGAAAATCTAACACAGATCCTTAATCGTATATTTTGCTCATCTTCAACAGAGATGATTGTTACATACTTTTATCCCTTGGATAGCTTCAGCAATTTTAATTCAATATTAGAGTTTGATATTTTCCCGATTTGAGCAAATTTTTGCAAGGTTTTGATATTTCCCCACAGGAAACCAATCGGGTCCCAAATACGTTTCTGCGTTACATCGGAACTGGGATCCCAGTTAGATCCCAAATGTGTTTGCATGAAAATTTCTAGTCGGGATATTGGGGTTTAAATAGTGGAACACAGTCCTATCTCATCTCTCATTAATTTTATTACATTTTTGCTTTTTCCGTATATTTTTAATTTTCGGTACTCAATGAAATATTTTGTTTAAAAAATAATGGCGCATATTCATAATCGCTTCTATTTCCAACTTAAGTCTGATCTATTTTTAGTTGCTGCTAAATTTATACACAGTCTGTTTAGTTTAGTTTTATCTGCTTAGTTGCAACTTAAGATTTTGTTTTAGCTGAAACTGAAATTAAGTTGAAACTTATGTAATTTTTTAGTAAAAAAAATATTCAAACTATTTATAAAATGCGAAGTTGCCCATTTGAAATTTAAGACGATGAATTGTATGCAAGACATAGTACATAGATTTGATAATCATACAGCAAAATTCATAATTGGTGTAATTATGGCATCTGTCGTACACGACAAAAACTGAATGGCATGTAGCAATGTATACAGACATCCATTTCAAAGTGAAATACTGCCTGCTAAAAATTTTAATAAAGTTCATGGCATCGAATGGTGGTTTGGCTGAGTAAGGTCTTTCTGCCTCTGCTAGCTAGTTTTTGCGAACTTTTTTTGGGATTTTATAGATTTTTAATCAAAATTGGGTTGTTTAAAATTTTGAAACTTTTTGCGAACTTTTGCGACAGCCATAATTTTTGCAAAGTTGTTGACTTTTAAGAGACTTTTAATCAATATTCCGCTTTGTAATCTTTAACATTTTAGCAAGTTTTGGCGAATTTTCATAATTTTCGACATATTTTTTTGAATGGATTCAAAGCTTCAAAAAGCTATCAATTGAAGATAATATTTGAATCCCTATAGAAAAGTTTGACGTAAAAGAGGTGTTGATATTTTTACACACAATTTACTTTTTTCTTATATCTACAAGAGCTTTTATTTATTATATCGTAAACTAAGTCGAAACTACTTAACAATTGTCATGAAATCGACTATGAATAGAAATGAGTTTTAAGTTGGTACATCAATTAATGTTATAACTTAAGTAGTTTTGAAATAAAAGAGGGACTATGAATGTACCCCAATGTAGTTTTATGAAAATCAGGTAATTTTTTTTGTGAGAGTTTTAAAACAAAATGAGAAGAAAATACGTTCTACTAATAAGAGGTCAGTTTGTATGGTAAAACGCGTTACCACAGAGCTCTGTCGAAATTACACCTAACTAATAAATTAACAAAAATTAGAAGACATGTATAAAGAGCTACATATCGCCTTTGCTCCGACAAAATCAGCTATGTGTTTTTACTAGGTTTTCAGGAGAGCCACAAAACGTTTTATGCCGTAACTATGTGATACTTTTTATTTAGATTATTTTTGGGCTTATAACTATTTTGTCTCGCAGGCTTTAGTACAAATACTCTTAAAGCATTTGGTGGATAAATGTTTAGATTGATGTAATAAACAATTTTCGAAAATTTTCACATAACAGCAACGAATTACTTCCAAAGAATTTATATTAAAAATATGAAGATAACATATGTCCATGGACGTTATTTCCACGTTGAAAAGCAACTAATGTTCACGTTGGAAAGGAAATAATGTCCATGGACAACAAAAAATGCACTTGAAAAACTAATAATTGAGGCCTGTCCTTTAAAAATCGGAATTTATCGAGAGATAATAATTATTTGGGTTTTCATGGACAGAACAATTTTCACAGCGTTTCTTTCTGCACCGTTCACAATTTGTTGAATATAATAGGAGTTCAGATTCTGCGTCTATGTAAACGATTTTATAATCAACAATCTCTTATGACAATATTTGCAAAAAAGAAATCTGGATATTTTTAGCTCTGGCGATTTTTCCAACATTTTATTTAACAACCTTTTCCTTTTTTAGTATTTCTTAAAAGGCGTATATAATGGAGATTGAAAGAAGCCTAAGATTATAAAACCGGTTCGAAAATGGAAACGTTAAAATTTTGTACAAGTACATTGTGGAGTTGCTGATAACAAAAATGGCAAGGTTACCCAATACCTGCATAGTGTTCCAAGTGGAGATTTATGCTATAAGCGAAGCAGTTAATACAATTGAGGGCCAAACCTCAGAGACCAGTACTGAATGCACTTTTGTTGATGAACTATTTACAATTAAGGCCCTCATTTCTAAGGTGGTTAAGTTGAGCAATATATGGGCAGCAGAGTTTGGGTTCCAGGGCATGAAAAAAATCAGAGTAAGAAGAGTACTAGTAAAATCAAGCTCGGTCTTAGGCGTAGCAGACTCTGAAAGAAGTATAGTCATTTCATAGCTAAGGATTTCGCTATGATGGTCACTTGAGGAAGTGCTCCGAAGAAGAGAAGCCATTCCTAAATCATCTCGACTGACTGTAATGTTAGGCTTCTATGAAAAGTTTTTATCTGATTCTTAATAGATTAAATTGCAGAATTTTATAGGATTGTGTATTCCTCTGGGGTTTACAATGTTCCTAATATCCTTCAAGTATTATCGTTAGCATGCGGGCTACCAACATAACCTAACCTAAACTTGGTTAACAGTAAATAGAATAACCAAATTGATTGCTTCCATTTGTAGCCACTGCACTAATTATTTGAATATAACAAATTTTATCTTAAACTATGTTTTTATACTGTTTTGACAAATGAAAAGAAATACATAAGTACGTATACGAAATCATGCAATCATTATTCAAGATGTGTATGTACAAGTTTATCTTACTTCTGAATACTTGGTTAACTTCAGAAAGCATGAATTTTAGAAAAATAGTCACGTTTTATTTACGCTCGACACTATTTCATCTTTAAATGTTTGCAAGGTACAAATGCAAAATACTAATATTCCAATTTCATTTCTCTGGTGCAAGGAGATAAAAGAATGGCAGAGGGAAATGTAAATATATGAACTACCTACATATGTATGTGTGTATACTGCAAATACTAGCATTAAGATAAAAATCAGACATGCCCAAATAGTAGGACATTTAATTTTGGTGAAGACACCAACATTTATTTAATTAATATTTAATACTGTTTTGGCAAGCAAACTGTAATTAATAGATGAGATTTGATTTAAAGAATATATCAAAGCAGATACAAATATTAAGGAAAGAACGTTTTATCTTAGTGTAGCAGATAAGAATATTAAGTAGAAAATAATTTCGTCACAAAAGAAATATTTGCTATGTTTTTTATTAGTTCTTTCACAAATGTATGTATTGAGACAAATACGTATCTCTCTTTATTGGAACGTAGTATAGTGAATCCAATTAAAAAAATGATAATAAATCAATATCTTTTAAACTTAACATCCGATTACAAAATGATGGTAAAAATCATGGGAGAGGACCAAAGACTGAAGACTGTTGAAATTTGCACACGCTGTTGAAACACATGGTGAGCTACATAGTGTCGAAATTGACTACCTCCCGGATGAAAATCAATATTAATATCAATATTTAAACTTGTTTTAAAGCTTATAAATAGATAAAGAAAACACAGTTTTTCAACAAAATCTCATTTATATATTCAAAGATATTTGCAGTCTTGAAGCCGAAAAAACTTTGACTTTGACATGAAAAAAGAAACAGTTTTTTATTCAAAAAAGTATCTGTACTATTTTCGATTTTGTAAAAAATTTTATTTAATGCATTCAGTCTTTATTCTTTATACTTAAATGCTTATCTCTGAGATGCATTTCACGGCTAAAAGCTTTTTTAAAATCAACGGATATACTCTCTACGACACAAAGGACCTCCAAGATAGAGATTGTGGTGGCTCGGGTATACTAATTAAATCGCGATTAAAACATTACTTAATGAGTGATCATTGTTAAGACTATCTTCAAGCAAATAACATCTGCATTGAAGCTTTTCATCAAAACCTGGTGATTTCATCAATTTACTCTCCTCCCAGGTACTCTATTACAGAAAATCAATATACTAGATTTTTTAATCTCTTAGGCACAAGGTTTTTGGCCGCCAGCGATTACAACGCAAAGCACACATTCAAGGGATCTCGCCTCAACACACCAAAGGGTCGCGTTTTGTTTGACACAATTTCTCAAATGCGTTTGAATGTTATATCAAGTAGGCAGCCAACTTCCTGGCCAACAGATCGCCGAAAAATTCCGGATGTTATTGATTTTGAAGGTGTAAAGGTTGTGCCCAGCGAAATGATCCAAGTTGAATCATCTTTAGATTTGTCTTCACTCACCAACTATTTTCACTATATATTCACATACACCTTCGTCGCCCACTTGTGATTTATCAATGACAAACACACGTATTAATTGGTTGAAATACAAAAAATATTTGAGTACTCACTGCACAGAAAATATATCATTAAAAACGCCTGCTGACATAGATGACTCTATTAGAATGTTTGAGGCAAACCTTAAGCGAGCTGCTGTTGATGGTGCTAACCAAGCTAATACATATACACAATCATACTGGATGCATTCCAGACCACCAATTCGGTCTTAGGAGACAACATAGCACGATTGAACAAACACATAGACTCGTGAACGTAGCTAGAAAAACCTTCGAAGATGTTTCTCAGGCATTTGATGAAGTATGGCACGAGGGTTTAATAAATAAACTAAAGCAAAACCTACCCGAAAACATCCTTAAGGTTTTAGAAAGCTACTTAACTGAGCAAAAATTCATTGTTAAAGAAGGTAATTTTCTAAGCCCTCCACAACCGATTGAAGCAGGAGATCCTCAAGGCAGCATCCTCGGCCCTGTATTATATCTGATATATGCCTCTGACTTGCCGGTAAGCAGTGGCATACACATATTAACATTCGATGAGGATACAGCTTTTCTAAGTGTTCACAAAAGCCATCAAGAAGCTTCCCGCAAACTGCAAGATTATATACCCCAGTAGGAACAATGGCTAAAGCAATGGCGGCTAAAAATTAACGAACAGAAATGTCTACTTTTACATTGTCCATAAAAACCTGCCCACCAATACAAATAAATAACCAAACTATTCCTCAACACACTGAAGTAAAATATCTCGGTGTTCATCTTGATCATCGTCTAACATGGAAGTCCCATATTAATGCAAAGGTGACCCAAATGAAATTAAAAGCACTTCAAATGAATTGGCTCATTGGAAGGAACTCTACTCTAGGCCTAGATTTTAAGCTTCTTCTATACAACTCCATACTAAAACCAATATAGTCCTACGGTATCCAGCTATGGCGCACTGCCTCGGCATCAAATGTAGTAAAAATTCAAAGGCGACAAAATAAAATACTCCGTACGATTACAGCAGCCCAATGGTATGTCAGAAACAAGCGAACAAGCAGCCCAATGGTATGTCAGAAACAAGCGAACAAGCAGCCCAATGGTATGTCAGAAACAAGCAGCTGGTTAAGACAGTGTTTTCTAAACACCTGACAAGATACATAAAAAACTTGAGTTACACCCAAATCCCCTAGCACGAAACATCATTAACTTTAGAGGGCACAGTCGGCTGAGAAGGAGGGACACTTGCTCTCAGCCGAACAAGAGAGACGTAGGCAACCAAAGAACCAACCAATAAAACAAATATTTTTGTCAGGCATTGGCTGGAGCTTAAAACTAACATTTTAGAGTTAAGGTTTGATTACTTATTGTTAGTTAAATTTTATTGAAGATACAATAAATAAATATAACCGAAACATTTTTTATTCACGTACTACAAAAGGCAATATTTTGGGCATGTATCCTACATTCAGCAATGGCGATATATACACGCCGATTTCTAGAAAAAAGTAAAAATTTAAGAAAAATAATGTTTTGTGCTATTAACAATTTTATTTATTTATTTATTTTCGATGTCCCATACACAAGACTTAAGTCTTATATTACAGTATTGAACTGAGCATATGTAAATACAATAAATCAGAAAACAAAAACAAAATTAACTTGGATTTGAGTTTGCGCTTTTAAAATATAAAATATAAAAAAATATATAAAATGAAATTTAAAATCTAATATAATATAGTTTCAGAAAGTTAACCAAATTTAATAAAAAAAACCAGCTAAAATAATAATAATTAAAAAATAAAATATGTAACTTGAAAAAATTAAACCCTAAAACCTACAGTGTTATACTATCAGACTATCAAAAAAAAAAATATGTATGTAAAAATATATTCAACGTGAGAAATGACAAAAAATACTTTTCTTAAATTGACGTGCGTTACTAATGGTCTGAATTCTATAGGGGATTCCATTCCAGAGACTGACAGCATTAATAAAGAAGTGGTATTTAGAAACCAGAGTTCGATGACCAAACGCTAGAAGTCTTTTACCTCTAGCAAGCGTTGAAAAGCTTAAACGTTCATAGAGATGCTCAGGTTGATGTGTATATATAATTTTATGCATGAACAGTAAAGTTCGCACTCTTACATAATCATCAAAAGTAATGCCATAAAGCAAGGTTACGTATGGGGAAATATGGTCATATCTTCTGAGACCATATACGTACCTGTTATTAAAGGCCACGTTAAGTTTTCTTTTACTTACGCTATCGCAGCTGGCAAAAAGTTCACAGCCGTACAATAAAATCGGTATTAAATACGATTTGGCAAGGATTATTCTAATTTTAATTGTAGTACAATACTGAGTTTGCCAGAGATTTCTTAACATTGAAAACGTTCGACCGCATGCAAAATTAACGTGATTAGTCCAAGTGAGAGTGCTGTTAAAATATATACCAAGATTCTTAGCAGAATGTACAATATCTATGGACTGGTTGTTTAATGTTAAAATCGGATTGCAATCAAAACTTGTTAACCTCTTTTTAATAATCAGGCACTTGGACTTTGTAGGATTAATTGCTAGACCATTAGCTGTGGCCCACTCGTAGACACGACCTAACTCCTGATTTAAGGTCCTCACACATTCATCAACGGCAGTATTGCAACAGCTAATATAAAGCTGAACATCGTCCGCATACAATCTAATCCTGCAGTATTGGAGTTTGCCCTGAAGATCATTCACGTATAGTTAAAAAAAGAGGACCTAAGATGGAACCTTGCGGAACAACTCCAACAAAGATGTTGAAACTGAGGTAGGCGTTTCAACATATTGGTATCTATCGACTAAGTATGAATATATTAGACCTGAGGCAGTTGATGCGAATCCAAACATATGTTTAAGTTTAAGACACAAAATACTATGGTCAACCGTGTCGAACGCTCTGGAGTGATCCAAGAGAACTAAAAATGTAACATTACCGCACTCTACCTGCTGTCTTATATCTTCACCAACATCTAAAAGAGCCGTTAGCATATTATTGGTTTCAAGATATTGTGTAACTTGATTATGGATTAATCTTTCAAAGACTTTGGTGGTAAAAAACTTGTTAAAAACAAAAGTTATGAGCGGAAGAAGTTTTGGAATTAGAATCTTCAAAAACCTAGGATTTATTCCTTCTACACCAACTGCATTGGATTTTATTGATAGCAAACTCGATGAGACATCAAATTGTCTTACGTTGGTAAAATTGAAACTATTATGTGAGATATCATTAGCGAAATTATAGTAATCAATATTTGGTGCCACATTCGGAATATTTAAAAATTGAGTATTTAGGGTATTACCATCGATAGCACAAGGTTCTTGGCTACCAGGTTTGCCGATGCCAATTTCGCGAATCGTTCTCCAAGTTTTCTTCGAGTCTATGGCAGTAGAGAACTTCGAGGCATAGTATTCCGATTTTGCTTTTTTAATTAACCCGTTGGTTATCTTGCGTGATATTCTATATTCATCATGTAAATCTGAGGTTCTGAAACGTTTCCATCTAGCATATAGAAAATCTCTGCGATTAATCGCTTGTTTCATGTCGGGAGTGAACCAGGGCTTATTATGCCTATTTATAATTTTTGTTCTTAGAGGAACCACAAGATCGTACAAGTAGTTCAAGTTGAGTTGCAGAAAAGATACCTGATCATCAACAGAAATTAATCTATATACTTAAAATATTTTAAAATGATTGCAATTTCAAAAGATTGCAATATTTACATGATTTCATTTTAAAATCTGAAATCATTTTGAAATCAATTTGGTTAAAATCACTTCGATTGTAATCACAATTGAATGCAACTTTTTAAAGCTATTAATACATACTAGTGATGTTACGAATATCAATTTTTAATATTCGCGAATACGAATATCTGAAAGAATATTCGCAGCATTCGAATACGAGTACGAATATTCAATATAAACCACTTGTTCAATATAAACCACTTGTGAAATACTTTTAAAATAAAGCTCAGTTTAAAATAAAGAATGAGTTAAAGATTCATTGTACTCATTTAAAAATCAATGAACTCCGGAAATTAAAATCTTTGGTAAATATATTATTACATTCTTCAATTGGCGGGAATTCCCGAGATCCCCGGAATTTTTTTTATTTCCAGCTCTCCCGGGAAACAAAAAAGTCCGGGAATAAAAAACCGCTATTCGCAATACTATAGGTATTTAACATTATTATGATATTCCGATGACGGAATTTGAAATTATTAACTTAGCACCTGAATGCCACTTTCTTAAATTTTTGGTGGAAAGTAAATAAGGGAAAATACGAGTGGTTTACCTATACCCAGGCAATATTTAGTGACACCAGCGGCGAGTGTTCCGATCGAGCGAATGTTTAGTGGTGCGGAGCTTATTTACACACCGCGCAATAGGCTTGATGGAAAAAAGACTACAAAACTTTTATTCTTGAAGTTCAACATTCCTCTACTGAGCTTTGAGTATTACTTTAACATGATTAATAAATTAATTTAACAGGACTTTACTTTTTAAATACCATGTCGTTGTTAAATATATTTTGTTTCTTTTGTCTTTACTAAAACAAGATTATTGTTTTACGTTATAGACACATTTTTTTTAGTAAAAACTAATATTTTTTGTTTAATTTTCAGTAACTTTTATGTATTATTTTTTGGAACGTATTCACAAAATATTCGTGAAATATTCGCTTAAATTTGGCGAATACGAATACGAGTACGAATATCATGAAAGAGGCGAATATTCGGCGATTCGAATACGAATACGAATATTTGTAACATCACTAATACATACATTAACTTTTAAAATTGTTTCTATATATAAATATATATATATATATATATATATATATATATATATATATATATATATATATATATATATATATATATATATATATATATATATATATATATATATATATATATATATATATATATATATATATATATATATATATATATATATAGATATATATATATATATATATATATATATATATATATATATATATATATATATATATATATATATATATATATATATATATATATATATATATATATATATATATATATATATATATATATATATATATATATATATATATATATATATATATATATATATATATATATATATATATATATATATATATATATATATATATATTAGGGAGGTAACGATACGCCGTTTTGCCGATCCGATACCGATACCGATATTTAAAAATAAATATCGCCGATACCGATTCCGATACCGATACGAATATTAAAATTGAGTTTAAGTTTAGATTAACAAAACTCAAGCGCAAATTTTTTATTATACAAAATTACATTATAAGAGAGAATATTTAAAATTGATAAAACATTGGAAGTAATTTTTAAGGAGCTACATTTTCTTTGCTTCCAAAAAATCTATATTAAAAATATTCAGATAATTAGTAGAAAAGCAAGAAAAATGTTTAATTCCTTTATAATTGTAAAAAATACTCGCCATGCTTTTTAAAAAATCGATTTTTTTAAAGGACATTTATCAACTAATATTTTTCTAAATAACTTAATAGCATAATTATTAAAAGACTTCTAAGTTTATATTTATTCACTTAAATTTACATGAAAATACAGTTCTGAGTTTAAATTGGCATAAAAAAATTGTGAAAATGGGTAATTTTTTATCCTTTTTCCTTGAGGAAAAATCATTATAGAATACCGAAAAACAAATTTGTCCTAGCATCGCTTCCACCGAATTGGTAATCGAAAAACAGAACTTCTTGCAATGGCAAGGATATGTAAAACTAATTAGAAATTATCCAAATTTGCAATACTTCCAGATCGCGAATTCTACATTTTCATGACTTCTTTGGAGAATCTTTTTTTTTTTGCTGGAATAAGATTTATAAAACAACGACTTGAACTTGAATTCATGGTAAAATTAACAAAAAATAAATAATTTTTTTTACAAAATAACAGCATAAAATATTATTAATTTTTAAAATTGATATTAATAAGATTTAAAAAATAACGAAGTGAATTTAATTCATGGTAAAATCGAACAAAAATAAATTATTTGTTAAAAAAAACTCTGAAAAAATTTTTAAAAGTATCGTCGTATCGACAGTAAAATATCGCCGATACCGATGTATCGGAAAATCTGAAGTATCGCCGATATATCGGTATCGGTATCGGTATTCGTTACTCCCTAATATATATATATATATATATATATATATATATATATATATATATATATATATATATATATATATATATATATATATATATATATATATATATATATATATATATATATATATATATATATATATATATATATATATATATATATATATATATATATATATATATATATATATATATATATATATATATACTATTTTTTTTTTGATTTATTTTTTTTTTATTAAGAATATTATATTTCACTTTTTATTTGTATAACCACTATGTAGTATTATTAAACACTGTTAACACAGTTTTCTGATTAATATTTGAAAACAAATTCTTTCCGTTAAGTATGTTTCTCTCCACACCTTATCTAACGTTAAATTCATTTCATTACATTGTGCAGTGCTTCGTTAGCAAATGGTTACTTAATACCACAGACTACCAGACGAGACACGAGAGGCTAGATATTATATACTTCTATCTATCTCACTCAAACGAACTATATGACCAAAAGAAAACAAACATTTTTTGTGTTTGCTTTCATATTCTTTTTCTGCCGCAATAAAAATAAAATTTTGATTTTTTAATAATAATACATACATTTATAATATTATATACATGAAAATTTAAATTTCACATTTCACAAATATTTTTCAGGTTTATGCATTTTTTAGCTTGTTTCTGCAACTTTCAAACAAAACACACATTCACACATATGTATGTATCCATCATATTCATGCACAAACACACATTATTTTATTATTAATTAAAGTTTTAAACATCACATGAACAGACTTTAAATGTTTTATTTAATTTTTTACTTAATAAAACAATAATAATTGTACTGTTTAATACGAATTGAACACTTTTTTACTCTAAATTACATTTGTATAGTTTTTGTTTTTTTGGTTGCCTATATCCCTTGTTCGTATATGCTATATCTGCCCCTTTTCAATTATTTATATGCGACAAAAAAGCTGAGTTTTTCCTTTTTGATCACTCATTTTCTTCGACTCTGGTCTACTTTGTGATAATACGTCAATAATAGCAACAAGCCTAAAAAGCACGAATGTGAACAACAGCGCAGTTTGAACAACCAAACTTACAGCATGTTTATAGAACCCAATACGTCTATAATACGCGTAAAAATATTGACGTCAATCATGTTTGCGGTTATATATCCCGACTATCATTGTCCATTTGTAAAAAACGTAACACATGTCAATTTTTTGGTATTTAGAAGACGAAAAGTGATGTCATTGACGCCAAAATCAGCCAATTAGTAAATTGCATTCGTCTTAACAATTAAGTGTTAAAATAACATCACTTTCACATTAAAAACTGGAAAACTACCATTATTTGAACTAAAAAACTTCATTTCATTTATTTGTGTTGAGCTATTTACCATGTAATTATCTTTATATGCAAAATTGAAATCTTTAAATAAACAATTAAAAAGTTCTCTTTTTGGGAATTATTAAATTACATTAATTTTAATTTTAACGTGCTTTTTCCCAAATTAATATTTTACTTTTTAAGTAAAATATTAAATTGAAATTGATTATGTAGGGGTATTAGCTAGTTCCTATGGCCATTTCATTGGGGCTAATGCAAATCGTCAGGGAACCTTTACCCAAAAATCTCATAGAAAAACTAAAGATATTATATTAAACTCCTAATCATAAGAATGAGAAGTTTATAATATCAAAGTTGAAACATGAGCTCCATAATTAATCATGTTTTTTTATTTTCTTTACTTGCGTACTACAACAGGTTGGTTTTTTTCCAACTCTAAATTGTAGTTGTAAAGGCAGTTGAAAATAAATAAAAGCAACAACAGCTACAAACTGTTTTCGCAATGAGCCAACATGTATTTTTTTTTGCGCGGGCACTCGCATATTTATAATTAAAAAGTTCTCTTTTAATTATAAATAATCAATTTCAATGTATTTTCATAAAAATTTAATATTTTACTTAAAAAGTAAAATATTAATTTGGGAAAAAGCACGTTAAAATTAAAAAAATATATATATACAATGTTGTTAACGAAATTAAAGGTAAAGGAAACGAGAAGACCAGATGCGATTAGTTTATGTTGATTTAAAAAAAAATATGTTGGGGACAAGAATAAATGAGCAAAAGGCTGACATAAAAAAGGGATAGTAGGCGACGGCACACAGTGCTTTGTCCCATAAATAAAATTGAGTTCTCTAAAAAAATAAAATTTATATTTTTGCAATAACAACAAACTAGCTTAATTGTAAAAAAAAATTTGTTGCCTATAATACAATGTAAATAAAATAACACAATTTTTTCATTTAATCTATATATATATATATGACTTTTTGTACAGTCCAAAAAAATTCATTTTTATACTTTATAATTTTTTTACTTTCTACAATATCTGCAACTTTCTTTGTATTCAATAAAATCTTCTAATATTTTTACTTTGTTAGTAAAAACACATTTACTTCTAAGTTTTAGAAGACAAATTTGTATTAAATAATTAAGTAAATTATTAATATAGCCTGAAATGTGACTTATTTTTTATTGAAATTTAAAAAAAATACCAAACTTTGATTCAATATATAAGAAAATATGTTAATCGATTTTAATTTTTTGTCCTTTATTTTAAAGATTGGACTTTTATTTATATCAGCCATTGAGCAAAAGTACCAATATTTTCTAAAAATCTAATATATACTTATTTTGTCGGAAGACGATTTTTAAAGGTCATGTGCTTAGTAAAGTATTTATTTGTGCAAGTTTTATGTGATCTTTTTTGCAAACTTCTATACCTTGGTCTTCAGAAAACCTTTCTTGAAGATGTGGCGTGAGGGCTCGTCAAATTGGGATGGAAAAGTGATCTGAAAAGTGATTGATTGATAAGCAATTTCAACACATTTAAAAATAAATAACCACTTAACACTTTTTTAATTATTTTAACATATTAATTTATACATATAGAGTACATCTGCGTAACTGCTTTTTCTCTCACGGCTGCTTACCCACGTGGGAGCATAATATTCGTTTGCGGACCTTCATTATAGACAACTTTGACTAGTATCATGATCACACGAATACACTCACGGACAGAATTTTTAAAATCAAGCTATGGTGTGACTGGTCATGAGATAAAAGCAAAGCGCTTCTTTAGTACATCTCCTGAATATACCAAAGATTCAAATAGACTTTGATCGCTATTGAAAAACTATTTCGCTATTGAGTTTTTGTTTCAAAATAATCATAATGGCAACACTGTATTGTCTTAAATAACTTTTTACGAACGAAATTATTCTGAATTAAAAAATAAATTGTAAGACGCACAAAAAGTAAAAAAACTTCAAAAGGTGTTTGTTTAAGTAAGAACAAAAAACCGGCTTAAATACTTTTCTGTGAACAAAAATATTTTTAATTAATAAAAAAATTCTAAGTCGAACAAAAAATTAGCAAAATCGAAAAACACGTTTTTGTTTCAACATAATCAAAACGGCAACACTGCGTTTGCTTAAATATCGGGGGCATAGCTGCCAGAAATGACGATTTTTTACGATATGACACAAATACGATATGACATACTGTGTTGTCATCTCGTAGGTTTTTTACGATATGCCAACATTGTCAAAGCCATACACCGTGCATGGTTTTCTCAGTGTTGTCATATTGTAAGAAACCTATGATATTACAACATAGTATGTCATATCGGGTTTTGTGATATCGTAAAAAATCGTCATTTCTGGCAGCTATGATCGGGGGACGTAATTATTCTTCATAGATAAATTAGTTGTTAGATTTACAAAAAAGGAATATAACGTAAAAATATGTTTTTGTTACAAAATAATCAAAGCGGCAACACTGCGTCTGCCTTAACACTTTTTTCTGATCGCAAGTCACACATTTAATCGAACGTAATTCTCTTCACTTTGAATAATGCAATTTTACGTCTGCAAAGTTTACTTAAGCTTAAAAGTTTACACTTATACAACAAAAACACGAATGATACTACAATAGACATTTTCAATAGACCATTAAGAAACCTTTTTTTTTTATTAATTGATTTAAATAACTTCCGTTTATTTTTTATGCTACTATACCTGTCTATAATATCATGTAGAGATTATAACCAAATTTTTTCATGAAGCTAAAAATATGACTTTCTGAACAATAAGAAAAAAAAAATTTTTATACCTTCTTACGAAAATAAATGCAACTTTATTAATATTAATCTTCTCATTTTTTTACTGCGTGAATAAAAACCATCTAGTTCTAAGTTTTAGAAGACAGATTTGTATTAAAAACAGATTTGTACTAAGAACTATTAATATGGTTTGAAATGTGACTTGTTTTACATTGAAATTTTAAAAATACCAAATTTCGATCAAATATATTTGATATACATTATATCGATTTAAAATTTTTGTCTTTTATTTTTAAGATTGGACCTTTATATAGATTAGCCAGTAAGAAGAAGTATTAACTTTATGCTAGAAATCTTAATATATGCGTATTTTCTTGGAAGATGATTTTTTTACAAGTCACTCGCTTTGTAAAGTAATTATTTTTGTAAGTTTTATGTAGTCTTTTTTGCAAACTTCTATGTCTTGGTCTCGTCAAATGGGGACGGAAAGCTGATCAGACCTTCTCCATCAATTTCACATATTTTTTCAAAAAAAAACCTCTTAATACTTTATATTTATTCTAAGATATTATTTTATAAATAGTACGTCTGCGTGAGTACTTCTTCGCACACGATTACTTACCCACAGGTAAACATAGTATTGGATCGCGGACGTTCATTCCCGACAACTTTGATTTGTCTCATGATCACACAAATACACTCACGGATAGAAGTTTTTAAATCACGCACGTTCACGCATAAGTTAAGGGTGCCTAGTTATGGGACATTGTTGGAAACCAATAGAGAGGCTTTACATCACTTAACAAAAGCGAAGCGCTTCTTTAGTACATCACCTGAATATACCAAGGATTGAGATAGACTTTGAGCGCTTTTCAAAACTCTTTCGCTATTGAGTTTTTGTTTCAAAATAACCCAAATGGCAACACTGTATTGGCTTAACTAATATTCTATGAACCAAAATATTCTTAACTAATAAATAAATTGTACGACGGAAAAAAATAAAAATCTTTAAAAGGTGTTTGTTTAAATATAACCAAAAACGGCAATACTGCGTTTGCTTAAATACTTTTCGGTGGACGCATTGATGACAACTTTGGTTTTTTTTTACGATATGACAAAAAAGATATGACATATTGGATTGTCATATCGTAAGTTTTTTATGATATGACAGCACTGAGAGAGCCATGCATGGTGTATGGCTTTCTCAGCATTGTCATATCGGAAAAAACTAACAATATACTTATTCCATATAAAACCAAAGAAAATCAAGATTTTGGGACCGATCCTCTCCGAATCGAAACAAACTCGGTATGGTACTTAAGTCTTACACAACTAATATTTCACCAAAATTATTAGGGGAATATTTCCAGTGGTTCCCAAATTATGATACATTTAATGTATGATAAAATACAAAATTTGCTTGAAACTACTTTCATATACGTAGTTATAACTTTTTTAACATCTAAGCTAGACGAATGCTTCATGTCTTGTTTTAAAGGTATTATAATTGCGAAGAAGTTATCACAATTATAGAAGTTGTTTTTTTCATAATCCGCGATTCATGATGCTGTAACTAAGAAAATTATATTTTTAAATTTTAGAAAAAAATATGTATTATTGAAGTTGTGTGTATTTAGTTCGTTCAATTTAATTTTTTACAATTAAATCATTTTTTATTGAGAAATAATTTAATTATAAAAAATTAAATTGAACGAACTAAAGCCTGAATAATAAATTTCTTTGAATATGTATTATTGTTTAACCCCTCCACAATGTCGTCACCAAATCTCCATGTGGTACTCTTACAGGTTCCTGAGTTATTAATAAAACTTTTAAACAAAGCAGAAATTTTAATAAAGTTTTTAGTAACACCGGCACAAAAAATTGATCTCTACATTTGACTAGAACCACTTACCTACTTGTGTTTTGACGCCCTGAATCCGAATCTCAGGTCCGTTTGGCTCGTAAATCATAAAGATTTCTAATAAAGTTTCAAAAGTTGTCCACATCTGGAATACGGCAGTTTTTCGCAATTAGTCGGAATTTTGAGGGCATACGAGCTAAACGGACCTCAAATTCAGACACAGCGCGTCCAAATACATAAAGGTGGTGGATTTGCTCAAATCCACACCCCACTTTTCTTCTTTGCTAATACACCGGTGCACAGGCACGCAAAAAATGGACTGTAAATTAGACGAGACCTATCTACCTACATGTATTTTGACGCGCTGAATCCGAATCTGGAGTAGGTTTGGTTCGTACAAACTCAAAATGAAGAGTAAATTGCGAAAAATTGCAGTTTTTCGAGAACTGTACCAGTTTTTCGAAATTTACTCGAAATGTGAGCGCGTGCGAGCCAAACGGAGCTTAGATGCATATTCAGCAGATAAATAAACATGTAGGTAGGTGAGTTTGGTCAAATGTACAAACCATTTTGTTGTGTGCCGGTGCACTGGTATATTGGCACAAAAAAAAAGTGACGCGTACATTTGAGCAGACCCACCTACCTATATGTATTTCGACGCGCTGAATATGAATTAGAGGCTCGTATACGCTTAAAATTTCGAGAAAAATTGCGAAAAACTGCAGTTTTCCAGATGTTTAAAATTTTTGCAGCTTTATTCGAAATCTTGTTGGCTTACGAGCCAAACGGACCAGAGATTCGGATTCAGGGCGTCAAAACATATATAGCTAAGGGGTTCTGGTCAAATGCTGATATCAATTCTTTTTTTTTGTGTGCTGGTGTTACTAAAAATGTTATTAAAATTTCTGCTTTGCTTAAAAGTTTTATTAATAACTCAGAAACATGTAAGAGTACCACATGGAGATTTGGTGACGATATAGTGGAGGGGTTAAACATTAATATATACTTTTTTTTTAACATTTTAAAAATACCATTTACGCATTATGAAAAAACAACTGCTATAATTGTAATAACTTTTTTTATTTTTATAGCCGTTAAACCGCTATTCTAGCTTATATATTAAAAAAGTTATAACCACGTATATGAAAGTAGTTTCAAGCAAATTGTCTGATTTTTCATACATTAAATGCATCATAATTTGGGAACCACTGGAAATATTCCTCCAATTTTTTGGTGAAATGTTAGTTGTACAAGACTTAACTACCATACCAAGTTCTGTTAGATTCGGAGGGGGTCGGGCCCAATCACTCGTTGGTTTTATATGGAATAAGTCAATATGACAATACAGTATATCATATCGTTTTGTGTTATAAAGAGACAAAGTTGGCATCAATGGGTGGACGTAAATATTCCTAATTGATAATGAAATTGTTAAGGCTCATTTAGCCGACCGTAACGTTGATGTAGTTGCATGTGCTGATCGTTTCTGTCACATTGAAAATCTATGAGCCAGAAACGTTACGGTCGGCTAAATGAGCCTTTAGACTTACAAAAAAGTAAAATGTCGTAAAAATTTTTTTTGTTTATACTTTTCTATGATCTTGCATCACACATTTAAACGAACGTAAATCTCATCACTTTGAATAATGCAATTGTACGTACGCCTGCAAAAGTTTACGTAAGCGCAAAACAAATTGTTTACAACAAAAACACGGTTGATCCACGAATAAAAACGAAAAGCAACCATTAAAATTTTTTACAGGGTCTGCGGAATTATGAGAAGTGCATAGTAAGCACGGAATGCAGAAAATATGAGGTTTTTAAGAGGGATCACATTAAAATGTAAATTGATAGACATTCATAAATGCGCGATATGGCATATTATATATCAATGGAGAGGTATTTATGTCTGGTTTCTTAATATCTATCAAAGATTTTAAGATTAATATTTTTTCTTTTCTTTTTTATATAATTAATCGCAGATATTTTTACTGCACGTTACAACTTTATCAAAAACGAATCGATGGATAAAGATTCTAGGGGAATGAGGAGATGGTCTTATAAAATATGAACTGAAGGAGGACTTATACATAACACTGCACAATACAAAAAACTACATAGTTCTAAAGACTGATTATGGTAGAGGGCAACAAAAAATAAGTACGTATATCGGCCTTTCCTTTGTTCACATCTGGGATTCATTTTAGGGGAAGTTGATTTTTCCTCATTTTGCACACTGGCTCGACATAGCAAATCTTGTAAGCCTTACGTTTAAGTTATAAGACGTGTTTAGCACTTTAATGTAAAACACAACTAAAAATATTTGTTTAAAACATTTTAAGCCTCTAACTTTTAGTTGTGTGTCTATGTTTGTCTCTTTCTTAGCAAAAGTGTAAAACTACCTTTCAGCGGCAATATAGAGGGCTAAAATGTTTTTCGTAGTGCTTTACATAAAATTGCTGTACACACTTTATACCTTCAAAGAATTGTAAAAATGAAATTACCCCTAAAATACATATTAAGCTTTAAATGAGTTTTGGCGTTCAAGTTGAGTGTAGTACTTTATTGTTTTTGAAGTGCTATAGCAGAATTTTATGGCAAATATTTTTATAAACCAAATTTTGCAAGTTTTATGTAATCTTTTCAGCAAACTTCTATGTCTTCAAAAAATCTTTCCTAAAGATGTAGCTTGAGCACTCATCAAATGGGGGTGGAGAGCTGATCATACCTTCTCAAGCAATTTCAACATATCTTTGCAAAAAACTTTCAATACTTTATATGTATTTTAAAATATTAATTTACAAATAGTACGTCAGCATGACTGCTTGCTGGACGTTCATTTCCGACAACTTTCAAATGTTTCACGATCACGCAAATACACTCATGAACAGACTTTTTTACTCCCTTATGTTCACGCATGAGTAATTTGAAAACTATCACGTATGCTCACGAGAAATTAAAAAGAAAAAAATTTGTAATTTTAGAATTTGCTTGTAATAATTTTTATGTATACTTTTAAGATTTTTTTAAGAAGGATATTCTTGGTTAACCCTTATTACTTAACTGATATAAACCAAATTAAAAGCTGCTGTTAGCATCACATATATATTACCGCTACTGAAATTGTTTTCCACTCCTGCGCTTGTAACAGTTTTTATAGGCTTTTTAAAAAGGGATATGTGACAGCATAACGAGTCCTTACAGCGAATAAGCTTAAAATTAGTAATAGCGCTATTTCTTGTATATGGAGTATTTCATAACTAGTTCCATGAAGGATTGTGTTCTTAATTCAATTTTTAGGGTTAAGGTTGTATAGGAGCTATAGGATTCCTTGCACTGATTTTTTTCTTAGCTATTTTAATTTCTAACAGCGTACCGAATTTCATAATTCTAGGATAACACCCTCTATTTTTTTCAAATCGCTATATGGGAACAAAGCACTGTGCTGCGTTATTCCATCATATAAAATAATGCAACCATGTAGCGGTTTTAGAATATGTAAAAATACTGGAAAAAGAAAAAAAACATAAGGTCATTGATACTAGCGTTAAGTTCGACAAGTAAAATTTATGTTGTATAGTTTATATTTATTTATTATTTTTTATTGATACAAATTCTGTGTAGTGAAGTCCAGTTTTTTATATATAATTAATGGTTGAAAATATTGACGAAATGTGGAACAAAACATTTTTAAGTTAAAAATTCATTGCTGTTTGACTGTTGGTTCGAAACTATTAAGTTTCCCTATTACATTATTGTTTTCTCCGAAGCCTCGTTAAATGATAAAAAACTTATTCACAACAACGAAATTTTATGCTCGAAGTATCAAATATTTAGAAATGATCGAATACACAAACTTCGTGGTGGAGTTCTTATTGCTGTTTTGAACTCTTTTCGCTGTGAACTTGTAAGCACTTCTCCCAATGATGGTGATGATGACATTGCATTTCTTGCTGTCAAAGATCGGATTGATTACAGATGCCTGTTTTTCACCTGTTCTTATATTACCAAGCTCACTTAATCTCATTTACAATAAGTACATTTCCGCAATTAACACCGTTTTGCTTCAATCTTATCCATCTGACCTACTGGTAGTACTTGGAGACTTTAATCTTCCCAACGTAATATGGATTAAGTCTTCGGAATGTAATTATCTATTACCTACTATAGCCAATTAATTTCTTGAATCTCTGCATTGCTGTGTTTTTTTTTTCAAACAAATTATGTAACTAATGCATCTGGTAAGCTTCTGGACCTTGCTTTGGCAATCACCAAGCGGATATCTGTTTGCGTAAATCACTTCCTGTCACTTATCCTGAAAGTCGTCACCACCCTACTTTCAACTTCAAATACAATTAAGTCTAAGCCCGTTAAAGCCTATTGCTTCCCCCACACTAATTACACAAAACTTAATTATTTACTATTTAATGCTAATTGGGACTCTATACTATCTGGGAATGATTTCTACAGCATTGTTTTTTCCTTTTATTCTATTTTGCATCACGCCATTGCTGCTGCTGTTCCAAAAATAATTATTCGCTTTAACAAAGGCACACTATGGAGTGCTCAATACTTAATTAATGCTAAGAACAGGGAAAACAACTTTTACATAAATACAAATAATCTGGATAGTCGGCTGATTTTAGTAACTATGCTATTGCACGATCTCAATATAACATCGCCAATAAATTGGCTTATGACAACTATATCAATCGTCTAAAATCACGGTTGAAATATAATCCAAAATATTTTTACAAAATTATAAATTCTGAGCGCCGAACCTCTGGTTACCATAAGGAGATAAAATATATCTCATGTTGTGCTGATAACGATACGTCGATTAATAATATGTTTGCGGATTTGTTTGCAACTAGTTATTCCACCAAGTTTTATGATAACAAAACTTCATATCTTGCTCATCTGGAATATATTTTCTTTATACAAACATTGACACTGTTTTATCGAACTCAAGATCGCTGCGAAACTCGTTTAGTTCTGCACCCGGTGCTATACCGAATTGTATCTTTAGAAACAGTGCAGCATCGTTGTCTGGTCCACCTACCGCAATTTTCAATAAGTCTATTGAATTATGCTACCTACCATTTATATGGAAGAAATCGTTCATATTTCCACTGTTCAAAAGTGGAAGTAAAATTGAGGTATCAAACTATAAAGGAATTGCTAACCTCAATGCCATTCCTAAACTTCTGGAAAAAATAATAAATGATTGCTTGTATCATCAAATTTCATCTCTTTTATGGCCGTGCCAAAATGGATTTCGTAAATCTCATTCCAACATAAGTAATATATTAGACCTCACTACCATTGCTAATGAAGGCTTTACAAATAATATGAAAACCAATGTGATATACACAGATTTTAGCAAAGCGTTCGATAAAGTAAACCCTGAAACTTTACTACACAAACTGTCTTTTATGGGTCTTAGAAACATCCCAGCAAAAACTACTGCTTCGGCTGAAGCAGGTTAATAAGCGAGTGAAGCTAGTTTTGTTGTTTTTATTGCTTCGAAAATCGTTTCGAACATGCATGATTTTTGTTCGCGATGTCCCACTTTGGAGCTTTTTTTTATACAAAACAGCGCTTCTTTCGAAGCATCGAAAATGCTCTAAAATCATGTCTCATTTTATCATCGTAAAACTACATCGTTAAACTATAGACAAAAAATTGTGTTTTATTATAAATTTCTCTCTTCCATGAAATAGGTGGGAAATGTAGAAATAGAGCATACTTTAAATGAGTTTTGAGTTTTCAAATGTGTTAGTGTTTATTTGAAACAATGCGTGCGACAGTTCTTTATAACCTATATTGTTGAAAGCTACAATGCTAGTGAATATGATTTTGTTTATTTCGGAGTTCGTGTTAAAGATATGTAAAATGCAGACTTACTTCGTAGTTTTAGTTTTGAGCATCCTCGGAAGCGCTTCAAAAGATCGCATGTGGAACGCATGAAAGTTTTTTACTGCTTCCAGAAACATGATATCTTTTTGTTGGGATGTCTATAAAATGGTTAAGATCATATGTGTCAAATAGGACTCAACAAGTCAAATTCAGAGGTGTTACATCAAATCTCATCAAATCGCATTCAAAATATCAACGAACTTCCTTCTATTGTTTTGCACTCTAATATGCTGATATATGCAGATGATATCAAAAGTTTTATTACTTTTAATTACATTAATGATCATCATTCTCTACGGTGTGATATTGAAAATTTCTGTTAATGGTGCGAAATTGATCTATTGGATTTAAGTATTAAAAAATGTAAACAAAGTCATTTTTAAGACAGAGCACACTTGCAAATATCCACACAATGCTGTACCTTGGTATATTGTTGGATCACCGGCTTCATTTTCGGGATCACATATCACTGACTGTCAATAAAGCTACTGGAGTACTTGGATTTATGAAAAGCTGGTCTAAAGAGTTTTTGGATACTTTTCTTACAAAAACATTATATATATATCGCTCGTTCGTCATAGTTTTGAATATAGATCTACTATATGGGATCCTTGCTATGCAATGCATATAAGTAGAATTGAATCTGTTCAAAAGCAGTTTTTAGTTTTCTGTCTATGAGGCCTTGGATGGAATTCGTACGTTTTGCCGTCCTATAAAAGCAGACTTGGTCTTATTAAGTTACCAACTTTAAAAAGTCGTCGACTGATGCTTATCATTTTATTTGTTCTAGGATTAATTCGTGGTGATGTTAATTCGGAGTTCCTGCTTAGTAATATATATATATATATATATATATATATATATATATATATATATATATATATATATATATATATATATATATATATATATATATATATATATATATATATATATATATATATATATATATATATATATATATATATATATATATATATATATATATATATATATATATATATATATATATATATATATATATTAAGGCTGTTCACGACATAGTGGGAAAAAAATTTTTTTATCGGATCTAAACGCATAGTAACTTATTTTGTGCCACTTGGAGTGCAAATAAGACCTGCAAAAAATATATTCAATCGAACAACGTTTAGAGGTTGCTCAACGCTCCCAAAGATTTGCTATAGAATAGCTTTTGTATACCTATTTCTTTAGAAAATTTACTATTTTGTACCGGTGTCGATTTGTGAATTGGAAATTGATCATGCTTGTAATATTTGTTGATTCTTTGAGAGTGGTTAACGATGCAGCAGAACGCTCTGTTGCTCTAATGTCTGCCTTCAACGAATCTATTACGAAGAATGAGACAGAAATGCAGAAATTAATTCAGGTGGTAGAGGATCACAGAAAGAGAGTTCCCGATGCTCGAAAAGTTACACTTAAAGCGTATAATCCGCGATAACAAGATCATAATGCATTTTAGATTGTGTTAAGTGGTTTTTATGTAATGCTGATTAGCACATTTTGCTTAGATTATATGATTAAAGTTCAATAAAAAGAAGTCCTTTGAGCAACCCCTAAATATTTTTCGATTTGTTTGAGTTTTTGCACAAAGCAATGTTTATAAAAAAGGAACAAAATAAGCTACTATGCATAATCAAATTCAAAAAATTTTTTTTTTGAAGAGCCCTAATATATATATATATATATATATATATATATATATATATATATATATATATATATATATATATATATATATATATATATATATATATATATATATATATATATATATATATATATATATATATATATATATATATATATATATATATATATATATATATATATATATATATATATATATATATATATATATATATATATATATATATATATATATATATATATATATATATATATATATATATATATATATATATATATATATATATATATATATATATATATATATATATATATATATATCTACGTTCCATCTAGACAAAACCGCAACTATCAGTTGTTAAGTTTGAAATACTATAGATCTGTTTATGATAATAATGACTGTTTCCGCCGTGTATGTGAAAATTTTAATAATTGCTTCCATCTTATTGATGTGTCTGAGAATATCGAAGTCTTAAAAAGGAAGATCATTAAATATTTAAATACTTAATTTATGTACTTTGTCATTTGTAATTAATTTGTATACTTGTAGTCAGTAAAGACTACATATCTATTGTCTTTAATAAATAAAATATATATAAAAATAAATAAAATAACGAACAGGTCAAGTTCAGTTCGCTCCATTGAGTACCTTATATAACGAACAAAAACATTTTTTGGGCTCAGTTTAACAAACAAACAAGTTTCATAATTTTAACTAAAAAAACCATAATTTTAAGAAATTTCTTACACAAATAACTAAAAACCAAGCTATCTTAGGTTCTGTTTGTATAGCATTTTTGTTGATGATCATCAAAAAGCCTTGTGAATTGTAGATTTGTGCAAAAACAAACATTACTCGGGAAAAACGACAAAAAATGCAAATTTTAGTTATTTATTTGTCTATAAAGTGGCCAGTTTACATAAGTACTGCGCATAACAAACTTGTCAGTTTGACGAACAGGCCTGACAAAGTACTGGGCCATTAAACCGGAAAACTACTGTACTTATGCTCAAACATTTTCTGTGTAACTTTAGAAACGTTGATCTTAAGAAGAAAATGATCAAGAACAATCTTATAGGAAATTTTCTTAGCTTTAACCCTTAACCCTGGCCAGGCCCTTTTGAACTTTTTTTCAGTTTTTTTTCATATAAATATTAAATATATTAGAACGAAACTTTATGTATTCCTCAGTCGAATAGTATTTTACATGAAAAAGAGAAAAAAATTAAATTTAAACACCGTGGGCTTGTCAATTGGCCAAATGAAATGTTTGTGCATATTGTATCCACCTGGGCCTAGCTTGGCCCAACCAGTTTTATATTAAGTAAATGCAAAAACAAGCAAAAATATTTATTGTAAAGTAAAAAGCAAAAGCAAATTAACTGAGAGCCCAAAAGCAAAAACACAAAATACAAACTCATAAGAAATACAACTCTTGAAATGTAAATGCAAAAAAAATTCTTACACATAATCTGCAAAAATTATTGGTCTACATGGTCCATTTTAGCTGATGTGGACTAGTTACAACATGGTCCTATGTAATGCAGCTATGGACCACTTGCTTGTGTTTTAGCACGAAATATAGTGTTACTTCATGAATGTCATCAATTACCAGCAATATGGTAGCCCTGATGGCACAAAAGCTTATTTGTGGTTATAATGAATGTTTGTAATTAAAAGTTTATTTTTTTGGTAAAAGCGAAAAAATAAATGAAAGTAAGTTTTTTTTACAAGAAATCATAAAAGGAGACTTATCAAAGCAGAGGGAAAATAATTTACGTAGACTATAAAGTTTCGAATCTAGCCCCTGTAAATGCTCCATGGAGTAGTTACATGGTCTAGTTTTTGGGGTAGTCCGATGTAATGCAAAGCTGGACCACGTGGTCCAGTCCTAAGACATCGCAATCTTAAATGGACCACGTCTAATGCATACATTTGGGGTAGGTTGGAACTAGTCCTGGTCCATTATGGAGTAGTCCTTACACGCATGTATGGACTAGTCGCGATTTTTGCAGGGTAAGCATACGCTTAAAATTTTGATTTTTGTTGACAAGTTTTACTTAGCAAAATTATGTTTTTGTTTTATATTACTAAAGAGAGAGAATTACAGTAACTTTCTGTTTGAAAAAATTAATCAATTTACTTCTTTACTTCACTGAGGAATCAATATAGTTATTTTCTGTATTGCTAGTTGGTGTGTTGGTTGCAATGAGTTGTGAAGTTGATAAAGTTTTGGAGACAGTTTCAAAATCTGATCCAAGTTATTTTGAAAAATTGGTTCAGGCAATTGCCAACGATATTGAAAATGAATGTCGTATTGAAGATGGGGATGATGATGTAGATGGAGAAGCTTCTGATATCAAAGAAGATTTACATATTGAAAATGAAATGGCAGTATCAAGCGATAGCGAAGATGAAAGCGAGAACGAGGAAGAGAACCAAACAGAATCAGCTTCAAAATCCTTTTTTTATGGTAAGGATGGATTAGAGTGGTCGAAATCACCACCAGCTCTAAGAAAATTTGCCCCGCATAATATATTGAGAGGTTCCGGAGGACCAACTTGAACAGATGTTAGTCCATTGGATATATTCAACCGCTTTTTTACATATAATATTTCGAAGAAAATAATGAACATTAGTATCCAATAACAATGTCGGAGTTGGAGGCTTTTATGGGCATTTTGATATGCGGTGGATTAACACATAATAACACACAAGATGCCGCTTTGTTGTGGCAAACAGAACATTTACCCATATTACGTGAAACTATGTCGTTGAAAAGATGTCAGCTACTTTTAGGACTTATTCGGTTTGACGAACTGCAAAGGTCCTGTGTGTATCCAGCACTCAAAATGCGAGTATGTTTGTTTTAATTGTATAAATTGAAACCAAAATTCTTTTTTATTGTAACGTAATGTTATTCCATTATTTTTTTGTTTAAATAAAACCTTTTTTTTAGTAATATATGACTTTTCTTAAGTTCTTACTGTTAATTTTCAGTTAAAGTACAAGTGGTCCCAGCCAGGCCCAGGTGGCCGTTTGTGCCACACAAATTAGGTGGCTACTTAAGGGATAATATTTTATTTAGAAAAGTTATATAAAGTTATAGTTTCAAACTTCGGAGTAAAAAGACTAAGAATATATTACCTTAAGAGATCATCCTTTCTCTAGCTATACTGCCTTTAACCCTCGTCAAGTGGAACAATTTACAACGCTAAAAGCCGGTATGGGTACAATTAATATATAAGTTTTTGTAGCAAATTGCACCAGTTCACAAATTTTCACCGCGATCACCTCAAAAATGAAATGTTTTCTAAGGTAATTTAGCGATTCGGTAGCAATTTTATTTCAGGTAACGTAGGTTGCTAACCTTCATTCTCAAGTTTGTTGATAAGGCTGATATCTGAGCACCCAAACGTGCTGTAGTGTTGGAGCCAGAGTTTCAGAGAATTCAGTGTTCGCATTCTTCCTAGTTCCTGAGACGCTCTTAGGCCATTCAGGGTTCACCGACACGCCATCCCTCCTCCTTTACGGACTTGGAGTTTGCGACAGAATTTCCTCTGTGCAGCTCTGAAGGTTATACCGCCTAAGATCGGTCGCCAGAGCCTCTATGCTCCAATGGGAGTTAAAGGAACTTATATAAGGTAATTTGGGGTTACTGAACACGAATATGGCATTCATTTATTTTTCTTAAGAACCGTTTTCGAGATATTCACGAAAAACTTGTTTATTGCAGTTTATAAGGCTATTTTCAAAAATTTGGAGTACTGTTTACTTGAATTTATCAAATTTGGCATTGTGCATAGTATCTTTTTTCTCTTTCAGCCCCAAAAGGTGTTGATCGGATCAAAATTCAATAAGTTACAGGTCTTTAGATTTAAAAAAACTTAAAATTTACTAATCTAAGTCGCCAGTAAGGCAAAATAAATTTTTTTAAATTTATTTTAGACCCACATCTTCAAGAAAGTTTGGTTTCAAATATAGCAAGCGTAACATTAATTACATCGGGCCAAATATGAGAAATTTACAACATATTTAGTGAACACATCAAAATTTTAATTTTAATTCGTTGGTCCTTAGCTCAGTACGAGTTTTTGCTTCCATTCCATTACTTTTACTCGTTTGAAAAAGCAAGGTCGACATATCGCATATCAAAGTTACCAAAATTATGTGTAGTTTTCTACACTGTATTCAGATTTTTATAATTAAAATTTTTATGAAAGACTTACGGCAAAACAAGTGGAAAAATGGTGCTATCTGGTGTTTTGTGCTTATTAAATTTTTTGCTATAAAATCCTTCATTATTCCTATTTTCCAATGAAATGTAGGAATTTTGAGAAAACTATGATTTGTTTCTGACAATCATTAGAATTCCTAAGAAAGTTCCAATAAATCTAAAAAATAGGTCGATTTCAAAAGGGTGCATGCCCACCAAAAATTGTAGATTCGATTAAGTTGTTTTTCTAAAATCATGTATGTGAAGACACCTTTTAGACATGTATATAATAATTATTTAACCTTCATAAGGTCTTCGGGTCAATTTTGACCCATTTTAAGAAAAAAATTGGGTTTTTTCCGAAAATTTTTGGTTTTTGCTTTTTATATTTTATGACTTTTATTTAACTTAAAATATCAACAGCCACATTAGGCTTTCGGAATAATATATATGGAATAAAATCATTTATGAAATTTTTTACAGTAAAGGTCTTCGGGTCAAATTTGACCTGGAGTGAAAAGCTCGAGTTTTGTTATGCTGAACAGCACAATTTGGGACATATTTGGCGATCTGGTAACACTATATATATCTTAAGCTTTGGTACCACTGAATACGTACATACATATGTCTATCTCTTTTCCTCTCATCATATTTAGCGAACATTATCGGCCATGTCACAGAGTTCAAATCCGTTCGGAAACGGTATCATCCACCCCATTTTTGTAGCAGCTGGTGTCTAAAAAAGAAAACTAAAATACGCAAATTTGTCAGGTGTGTCCAGACTGTTGGCGGCGCGGGTATTCTGGGGTATGCTTCGGCTAGGGTTTGACAGCTTGGGGTGGATTGAATTCCGTTTCCGAGCGGAATTAAACTCTGTGACATTGCCGTATTTCTATCAAAACGAACAATATTTCACTTGTTTGCTTGCAGTAAGCAATAAATAAAATAAACGCGGATCGAATGAAACGTGGAAAAGCTGGGAAGTTTTTTGATTGCTATTTCTTGTAGAAAAATTGAAGAGTCAAAAAAAATTGTGCTGAATGCGCTATCAGACCAGGAAGAAACTTGTTCATAAAATGAAGATCATCCAGAATATTCTGAGTTGTCTGACAGTTCTAGTGATAGTGAAAGTGAGGTTGGCCCTACTCAGACAGTGCCGTCAAAAAATGGTGAAATAAGATATTTCGAGGAACCTCTTACATATAATAGATATGGAAGAGCCCGAACGGAGAATGTAACCAGTATGGTGCTAGACTTGACTGGTTATTCTTGTTCAAGAATTACAAAGGAAGAGATTTCCAGTTTTCAATTATTTTTCCCACCTCCTGGTATGAACATTATTTTGAAATATACCAATAATGAAGGCCAGCGTATTTCTTGCTGTTTTGTCAAACGTAGACACTTCTTAGAAAATTTTCGTATGCAGCTTACCACGCCTTGTATAAAGCATAGAAAAACTTTGCCAAGAGTACCATTTTCACTAAAAATTGCACAAAAACTACTTGACGTAGCTGAGCAGGATTAGCAGAAGTCGTCAACTTCAAGCAAATCAAAACTGCAACAAAAAGAAGTCGTTGCCAATTTTGCCCCAAAGCCGATAATAAAACGCCATTAGTATGTGTAAAAAATTTATATGCAAACAGCACTCTGTAATAATTAAGAAAATATCGATGTAACATTAAATAATATATAAACACTAACAATACACTTAAGTAAAGTAAATTATTGCTTTCATATACAATTTTCTATATGGGTCAAATTTGACCCGAAGAACATTAACGTCAGTAACTTTGAGGACTTTATGAAGGTTAATCCTTGAGAAAAAAATGTTGTAGAGAAAACAAGTATTGTGCTTTTTTGGGCAAAAATTGTCATAACCTCAAAATTTTTCAATTTTCAAATTAAAGATTGTATATCTTCCAACTCTGAAAGAATACTTCCATCAACTATTTTTTTAACTATTCCAAATTTTGTTATGTATTTAACAAAGAAATAATCGGTTGTTATTTGGATCCGATATCTTAAAAATACTTGACCAAGGATTTGAAAAGTTGATAAATTTCAATATTAAAATGAGTATACCTCACTAACTATACAAAATATTTGTTTAACCAAAGACTTTTTTAGAACTTTAAAAGGTATATAAGGACACACAAAAAATTTTTGGAATCGAGTGAGAAACAGAGAAATGACAAGTGTTGAAAAATTTTACATGACCAAAGTGCACTAGTTTGCACTTCATGCCTCTGAGCTTGAGAAATATGGGAAACTCATCTTCCTAAATTAAATAAGAACACTCCTTTGATATCTCCATGTAAAATTTTATATTGATCATCTTCCTAAATTAAATAAGAACACTCCTCTGATATCTCTATGTAAAATTTTATACTGATCGGACTAAAGAGTGGGTGATAGATTTCCGAAATATTTAATTCTGCCGCACCGGCATTTTTCTTATACTTATACTCCATACAAACTTTTTTTATTAAAATTCAAAATCGTATGTTTTCACTAAATCTATTGAAACTTTCTCAATTTTTGCCCGTTATTAACAATTTTACTTTTTGTACGTTGGGAACAAAATTTTATTTAAGATACGAGTCAAAAAATTTTTTTTTAATTTTTTGTTTGCTTTAAGGGAGCATTTTAAAATGCTGAATTTTGAAAAAACGAAAAAAAAAAATATTTTTCAAATATAAAGGATTGTATGAATTTTTATCTGATCAACACAGTATAAATATGAACTGAAAGAGGAAAAACATATCAAAGCAATAATGCCAAATTTGCTCAATTCAAGTAAACAGTACTCAAGATTTTTGGAAATATTTTTACAAACTGCAAAAAACTAGTTTTTCACAAATAACTCGAAAACGGTTCTTAAGAAAAAGAAATTAATGCCATATTCGTGTTCAGCAGCCCCAATTTAGGTTAAAAAACATCTCATTTTTGAGATGCATTTTTTTGTGAACTAGTGTTATTGATAACGTTCTTTCTAAATATCTAAAAAACAATGTATCAGTTGAAACAATTCTATATTTTTGTTTTTTTAAATATAATTTTTTTTAATTTTTGTATGAAACCATCGTTAGATGAACACTCTACCTTTTACATTTTTACCCGACTGCGCGACGCAAAGAAGGGTATTGTGTTTATCAGCATATGTATGTATGTATGTGTGTTCCTTTACGGCACTATATAAACCGAACGGGTAGACCGATTTTGACGATTCTTACGTCAATCGATTCGTCTTAGTCCGGGTACTGTCACATTAGTCAAAATTCAATATGGCGGCCAACAGACGCCATTTTGTTTATACGAAAAAAATAAAAAGTCGGCGAACTATATCAAAAAGGAGTATCAACTGACAGGTATTTGAAAATCATTTTTAGGTTTCTCTTATGATTTTTAATTTCGAATGACCATTTAGGATCTGTGACGGTTTAAAGATGTTTTGTTTTATTATTTACGCAGTCGGGGTTTTTTGATTTTTTAAATTTATGTCTTGTTTATATTCTCTTACGTTCATTTTTTTATTTAGTTTCATTTCACTTCAACAAATACTAAAATTTTTGGATTTTGTAACCATATTTTCTTGTTTATTTTTCATATGTTTACACTGGGGTACTTTGGTACCCATACCGCCTTTTATATATGTTTAGAAATTTGGGGAAGACAATTACTTTTTTATTTTTATTACTTGAAAACTAAACATTATTGTTAGATTTCAGATGCTACGAAACAGATATCTAGTGAAAAATCAAAAAAAGTTATAGCACTTATAAAAGGAAGAGGATACAGTGGTACCCCTTCCGCATTCATTCCTACATAATAACTTAATATATACATGAATTCGAAATCACTTAAATTTACTCAATTCATTGTTAAATACACTTTATTTCTTTTTGATTTCATTGCACCAATTAAACAATCTCTCTTGATCAAAACCCAAACATAAAAATTAAATCAAATGAGTTACCCACAGAGTTATTTAAAAGTATTGTAGTCTGATTCCCAAAAATCACAGCCAAAAATCCCCAGCACAATCAATGAAATTTAATTGTAGTTTTATTCAGTTGCAGTGTTATTGTTTTGTAAAAATTGTTCTATGTAAATGTGATTATGTATGCATGTGTGAAAATAAAAACTCACAAGTATGTGTGAATAAGTGCTGTTATATTTTTAAACTGAATCGGTTATTTCAGAAACACCACAAATCAAGTATTTTTCTTTTTGCGATTTTTTTGGCAGTACCAAATATCCAGACTATTTTAAAAAATATAAATGGCATGAACTAGATTATTCATAGTTAAGAAAAATTGGTCTCCTCTATGGAACTCGTTTATTTTTAGACAAAGTTATTTTTGGAAAAGTAGTTTGCTCGACTTGTGGGGTTTTTTGCAATTACCGCTTCAACTGTACTTAGTGTTTGTGTAAGTACTTTCATATTATCCTATTAAGTTTCTGAGAGTTTTCTCACATACATATGCATAAATACACTACTGAGTGAATATGCTAAGCCTTGTATTTATGTAAGTTTGTAAGATGTATTGAGTAAGAGCTCTTAATTGTATTGTTCTTACAGTTTAAGTGCAATACTATGTTGATTGTCAAAATCTCTAAATTTCATCATTATTGTCGTCCTGCTTACTGTTAACGTTAACTCATTTCATATTCAGATTTATATAAGGATAATTTGGACTCTGCTTTACCTAAATCCTTAACATCTCACATTTATTTATTATACTACTTTATACAACATTTTGGATTTTGTTTGCTCCCCTTAACTGTCAGGGTCAGTTTTGCATACGAAAACCAAGTATAATTGCAAAATGTTTTATTGGGGTTGATTTTGTGGGGTTGGTTTATGTCTTGATGTGAACATATATATTTTAATTTAAAATTTATTATTTACTTACAGTAAGAAGAGTACATTATTAAATACTTAAAAGTGTATAAATCTACATTTATTAAAATTAAATACAAAATTTGCTTACTTTTGTTCAAATATGTACTCACATAAATTTTTGAGTTATGAAGTAGAACAGTTTAAAAGACTGTAAAACATAATACTCAATAAAGTTTTCATAATTATTTATATTCCTTCTCTTTACTGTAGGATTGAAAATACAGATGCATTTATACTGTAAATTTCATCTAGAGTTAGCGAAGCGATCATAATGGTAATCGTAATCGTAACCCATTAATCGCTCGCTTACGATTAAAAGTTATACTCTTTTTCAATTAAAAAATGCATGTCAAACATCTTTGCGAACGAACTTTTTTCTAGTCTGCAGTTCATATAAACTTTAAATTTAATAACTAAAATGACTCTCGTATTGATGAAAATATAAAAAATATGTTGCCTAAATATTAAGAACATATTGCAATTATTCATAATAAATAATCAAATGTTTATAGAATGTTTATGAAGCAAATTTCTAAAAAAAATTTGTGTAATAAACCTCTCATAAGCCTTTGATAAGTATTATGAATAAGGCATAAGAACAACTTCACCCATCTGCCAAATATGTAAAATATATATTGTAGTACTCATATAACAACCTAATACACTTAGGTCTGGGTATCCTTAATTGAATGTTTTGTGGTGAACTTAGTTTTAAATTTGCTCTCATCTGTTAACCAAATGAATGGAAAAAAAACTGGGGCTGCATATCTCTTTCAGATCGCTTCCACGAAGTTTCCATAGGTTATTTGAAAATGCAAAAATATTGATATTTATTTTTTTCCAAATTATTATTCATTTCATATTAGTTTATTATTAAAACTAAAACAATATTAAAAATTCCTTAAATACTAAATTATTTATCAAAGAATATATCAAGGTGGGCCAAAAAAAGACATCCGATGTTGTTTGGCTTTCATTTTTATTCTAAATGAAAAACTTCGATAGACACGATTATTCCGCGTTCTTGGGGAGTGTATCGCTCCTTGGCTTGTTCATTTGTATTGTACATCTGTCTAGTTCACAAATGCCAAAACAGATTTGACATTGGCCGCCATTTACAAATATGAGCATCTATCAATAGGGTGATTTCTTCTGGACCACCTTGTATGTATTACTACAATTTGCACATATTAAAATTACATCCATCATACTATTACTATTTAATCTATTATATATAAACTCCCAAAAAAAGGAAGCCAAAAGGGAAGCTTTTGAAATACTACTTACAAAACTAAAGAACTTAATACTAATTGATAACGGAAAACTTATAGACTAATAAGCAAAATAAAAGGAAATAAAGAAATTAATAATATTAATGAGACAAAATTACTGCGAAGTGTTATACATAGTATCCTTGATATTTAGAGTACCAACTCTTCTATGGTAAAAGAGAAGGTCTGCACCCTCGTAAAGCAGTCGCCTCCCCTAGAAGTCAACAGATCCACCGGCGAAAGATATTTTGTTCTGTGAATGGCCTCCAGATTTCTAAGACTAGAACAGCACCGTCTAACCAGATCATTGTCAGAAAATTGTGCTTTGTCAATAAACCTCAGCGCACCTTAAATCATACGCACATCTATTCGGCCAAAATCAATTGCCCGATATATAGACATACATGACGGTGTGCATAGCTCACCTGTTCGACCTATATAAGGTCTTAAGCCGAAATAGGCAACAAGGACCAAACGCTTCCACCTCCTAGGCCTTTCCATTTAGGATAAAGGTATTCCAAACCAAATCGGAAAAGCATAGGAAACGAGAGAACGTATAACCTGACGATAAATAGTAAGCCGCACTTTTAGGCTCAAACCATCCCTGCGCTTTAATATGGCCTGATAGCTAGAATATACTCGCTTCGCCCTCACTAGAATATCGTCAATATGCCTGTAGAACTCGAAGTTCTCATGGAAAGTAACCCCAAGATACTTTATTCTATCCGATGTCCTGACCATTTCACCTCCAACTATCAAACAAGGTATATATGACCTATAATGTGGATAAATATATTTCCGTCTCCCCTTCAACATAACCGCCACAGTCTTCCGCGAATTAAGGTTAAGTTTCCACTTCGTAAAAGACCCGGTCAATGTAGTCAAATATCGGTTAAGTCGGTCATTAACTTTTCTTGCCAATGGTCCAGTAGACGCAATAAGGATATCATCGGCATAGGTCAGCAAAAAGTCCCTTTGAGAAGGCGGAGGTATATCCGATACATAAACATTATACAAAATTGGCCCGAGCAAAGACCCCTGTGGTACGCCAGCAAAAATTAAGCCTTCATGAGAGAGAACGCTTCCAACCCGAACTCTAAACAAGCGGCCCATCAGAAAGCTATTAATCATACGGCAAACATAATTTCCAAATTCAATAGTCATGAGCTTATAGATTAAGCCATCATGCAAAACCGTATTCGGGCATTTACTATTCAGCCCCCCTGGCAACATAGTCCGTCAGTACCGTCAGTGCGTGCGTTGTTAAAAGTCCTCTCCTGAAACCAAATTGAAAGTCTCTCAAAAGGTTCCTGTCAATAATAATGTCGTTGATTGCTGCCAGAAGGAAGTATTCAACTTGCTTTCCAAAGGCTGACAGTAAGGATATGGGTCGATATCTTCCCTTTTCATTTGTATTCAAGCTTGGATTCAAAATTGGAACTACAAGATCAACTTTCCAAAGTTTCGAAAAATATCGTATATTTAAGCAGTGATTAAAAATAAAACGAGATCCGGTATACACCATCCACCCCAGGAGATCTTTTGTTAGACCTTCTCCTTAGCGCATTGCCCACCGACACTGGATTAGTGAAACCAAGTCCATCGATACGCGTATTATTGTCAGTTATCGTCCCATCCGCTGTTATTGTCCTGCTAAATGTAATTAGAGTCGTTGTCCTATCTAATGTGGCAACTGTCTCATGCACCTTCACACTAAGTGGATCTACACGTGCAGATTGTCCTGGAAGAGATGCCTGGCAAAAATTACTCGCTAGTAGATTCGCCATTCCAGCATTATCAGAAACGATAGCTTCATCAGAATCCAGCAAAGACCGAACTACACGGCGAGCACATACGTCAGCTGCTGACTTCACAGTCCTAAATGTCCGGTTATTTAGTCGTATGTTTCCTAGGAAATCTGTCCAGTAGTCACGTTCGAAGTTGGCCACAGCACCCTGTATTATTCTGTTGATATTCCTAATGTCTCTCAAAATACCATGTCTATCAGGGTCTACGCATCTATGCAATGCGCACCTTAGCCGCTTTTTCTGAGCAATGAAATTAATATATGAGGCGAGAGCTTCAATAAACCTCTACCTCTGATGTTGACAATGCAAATTTGAGCCTATCTATATCCAAACGCGAATGAATTTATTATCAATACAATGAAATTGGACGCCATAAGCGAAATTGCCCAGACCAGAGAGCTGCAACAAGTATGATCGAGCCGTCTTATGCACTAGCGCTAAATAACAAGAACAAACCAATCAAGCCCTTGACAGCTTTTTTACATTCGAGTATAATACACGAACCAATAAAATCGGCGACAAGTATGTCTTATTCGCATTGATTTGTTTCCAAACTATGCGTCTTATTTATGAACAATCTCACTTATAGCTCGGCTGTTTTTGGGACGATTTGATTGTGATCGAAACAAAAACACTCGAATTATACTACAAGTATATTTTAATTTTTTGCGAAGTATTGTTGTTGGTAGCCAATACGTACATATGTGTGTATGTATGTAGGTTTTCTTATGCCACTTTGTAAAGAAGAAACAACACGTATGAGGATTGTACGCAACAACTACAATAGCACGAACATTTTATAGCACGTATTTATGTATTGTATACGTATTAAAACAAGTGGCTCGAGCCGGTCATATAAAGTCTTAAGGCTGATTTAGCCGAGCGTAAATGTAGAAAACGTTGATGTAGTTGTATGTGTTGATCGTTTCTGTCACATTGAAAAGCTATGAAACAGAAACGATCAGCACATGCAACATCAACGTTTTCTACATTTACGCTCGGCTAATTCAGCCTTTAAGGCTCTTTTAGCCGACCGTAACGTTGACGTAGTTGGATGTGCTGATCGCTTCTGTTTTGTTCGGGTGAGAAAAGAGCTCTACACAAAATTCTAAGTAAATTACTCTAAGAAACTAGGGGTCTAAAGTCAAACCTTAGCTCCAGCCGAGAGACATCAAAATTCAAGTTTTTCATTGGGTAAAAACATTTCTTACTAAACAACAAAAGTAATTTTTTGGACTTTCTCCGTTCCGATCTAGATGAAATTTTATAGAAATGATACCTCTGGCATAACTAACACTAAAGCAAAATCTTGACTTAAGGCTGATTTAGCCGAGCGTAAATGTAGAAAACGCTGACGTAGTTGCATTTGCTGATCGTTTCTGTCTCATAGTTTTTCAATGTGACAGAAACGATCAGCCAATGCAACTACATCAACGTGTTCTACATTTACGCTTGGGTAAATCAGCCTTTACTATACAATCTGGTTCATGAAATATAGCGGCTTGAAAATTCACCAAAAATGTAGAAAACAACTTACCAAAATTATGTATATATTTAGAACTACTTACACTATATGTCCCATTAAGGTGTCATCTTAAAGGGTGGAATTGAATGAATTTATTTTCCAATCTTTCATCGCATTTAAAGGTTTATTAAAACAACATTAAGCGGCTTATGCATATAACGTGAGGAGAAGGTTTTACCAAAAAGTGGGACAAGGACGATGAAAAAGCGAGATTATGAAGAAAATACGATAAAAAAGCGGGATTTTATAAAATATATTGTGAAAAGCAGGATGTTGTAAATAAATGCACTCCATTCCTTTATATATGATTTCTTTTAACTATATACAGATGCACACTTCCATAGCGTTACCTGAAATGCAAAACCACGCCGCTAAAAAATTTTAAATTTTAAAAGTTTTCAAAGTTTTATCATAGAAATCAACAAAATTAAAAATGAAAATAAAGAAACTTTACTACAGTAGCTTGAAGTATTTTAATGAAATTCATTTGTTGGTGTTAAAGCATTGTCTATATTCAGCATTTCATTGGTGCTTTACAAAATCGCCAGTAGACTTCAAACACAAGTTTGCAAAGTTACAAATCCTTTATCTTATGTACAGACTCTCAAAAACCATTTGAGAACTCACAAATATGTAAATTATTCCTCTTTCATATTAAATTAAAAAATTGTAGTTATATAATTTTGCATTTCAGCTAACAGTACATTTTTGGACGTCTTTTTTTATCATAATGTCTCGGTTAAGATGAAACAGAAATTTTATAAATTGCTTTCAAATTCAAGTTAAAGATAATTTTGTATCGAACACATATATATCTATTCATATAATAAAACTGTAAAATAGGCGTGTCTGTACATGAAATATTTGTTGAAAATTTTTATTATGGCGTAAACAGTAATCGATATAGAGAGCAAAAGACCAAATTTTGGAATTTTTGTCTGTCTGTCTGTCTGTCTGTCTGTCCGAACACGCTTCACGCAAAAACCACTGAAGCGATTTTCATGAAATTTGGTATATAGGTACTTTAGAGTCTTGATGCAAAAATAGGGTAGTTTTTACCGCGAAAAATATCTTATTTCTAAGTTAAAATATATACTTAATTTTACTGATATAAATAAATGTTGTTGGAAACTAGAAATATGTTTTTGTTTTTTTAACGGTGGTAGCATTGTTTATTTTGTATAACGGGAAGTTTAAAAAATATGTAAAAAACGTTATATTATTATATTTTACAGATACATTATAGTCATAAAGCGATCATTAAGCGCGAGAAGCGGGCGTACAGATCTAGTGGAACATAAAGTCGTTAAGATCCAACAAAAAAAAGTTGTCAAGCATTAAGTGATAAAACCGAAGTTATCTTTCATAAAAAATTGCTTAAATTCAGTTTATAGTCAAAAGAATATTTTTGAATCAAAGCAATTTTGTATGGAAAAATTTTCCGTTTTTTCTTGCAACTTGTTTATTCTTTGTCGGATCTTAAATATTTTATATTTCATGTATTTGGCACATAATTATTTTTAGCCTTTGGCATCCAAGACTCTTTCTTAATTTTTGCTTCATCTTAAGGAAAATTTTTTTAATTGAAGAATGAAATTAAGTGTAACTGTATAGTTCTTAATCAAAAGGTATTTTATTATTCAGGCTTAATAACAACATTCAATTTAATTTTTGTAACATCAAATAGTTTGAATGATATGTGCCTTACTAGATTTCACCATCCTAGCACTGTGAAAAGGTATAGCAACAGTCTTTACGATGAGATCGTGATTCATATAGAAAACATCAATCATGGAGTTCAGCTCAACGCCTGCACAACCAACAATTTGTCTTTTCATTTATTACATGCTATGAAAATTCCTTTCTCAATAATAATAATTGAATTAAAGAATTTACCTAAATGAACTTAATCCCAGCTAATTAAATATCTTTGGGCTAGACATTTTTAAGTAATAACTTTTATAGCAACGTCTAAAAATGCACTTTTTAAATTTTAAAGGACTTTCACTTAATATGGTTGTATCCGATTAATACAACCGCTATACTGGCTCAAAAAGGAGAAAAATATATTATATTAGGTTAAAACATTTTCGCTATTTTTCGCAATAACTAAGAAAAACGATAAATTTTAAAGTTCCAAAAAGCGGGATAAAGCGGGATAAAAATTTTAGGTGAGACCGACTTGTTGAAAGCGCGACACTATCGCCTAAAGCCGGATGTCTTGTCAGGTTAGGCGTATACCAAATTGTTTGAAATGAAATTCCTTGCCGAATTATAAAAAATCGTTAAAATTTTGCAAAAAAAAAAACTGAAGACATGGGAAAAATCTTTTAAGCTGATTAAATAAATATCAGTTGCACTGTAAAAATTTTGAAAATTACAGGAAAATCGCTTATGTGGCGTAGCTATGCACAATTGCAACAACTCAGAAATCAGTTCTAAATTTGTTATACATCGATAGAAATGAATATAGTCGTAGCGTTTCGAAAAAAAAATTCCAAACATTTCCAAAATCATAAAAAAGTTTCCAAAACCATAAAATAGGTCAAACTTCAGAAAATTTTTTAAAAATTCAAAAATATTTTACATATTGCAAAATAATATTTTCTAAATTTTTTTTCGCAAATTATTTTTCCATTTTATAGTAAAAATCAAACTGAAAGAGGATTTTACTGCAACTGTAATATTTCGCGCATGATGACCAAACTTTAATTTAAATTTTTCATAGTACCTTTTTCTAAAAAAACCGTTTTTTGACCACACTGGCTAAGACATATTTTATACTGACCTTATTGATAAAAATACCTTATTGATAAATATTTTGTTTTTACAATATAAGTATATGCTTATAATATTTAAAATGGAACTCACATTCACGGAGTTGATATTTTGAATATTATAGGATTAATATCTCGGCAGCACCTCCACTTTGTGGGCTTAGAAGCAGGTAAGACCTATGACTTTATTCACTTCTCTAATTGAAATAATTATAAGTTTGAAGGGCGTACGTTACTGTTGTATCTGCGCAGATTTTCTTTAAGTGAGTGATGTATCAATTGAAATTTTGAAATAATCTTTTGGCTTATCACAATTGAAAGGCTTGGTGCTAAAAAATTGCAGACAAAAATTAGTAGAATGACACACCATTGGCCTGTGTTATTAAACATACGTATGTAAAACAAACAATTATAAAGTAATTACGTTGATATAAATAACACTATTGTTTCATTATTATCATGCGTTACTTAAAACTTGACAGATTGAGTTCCAAGGAGATGTTGTAAGTATATAGACATGCCATTTCGTTATCTGCAAATACAGTCTATTATAAAGATGTTTTGGCTGGCGGGTATATATTATCTTATGCCTAACAAAGAAAACTCATATCAAATATTTGCACAAACAAATATAACCACTACTTTTGCTAAGGGTTAGTGTGATTTTACTTGGTTTTTATATCACAAAATAAAGGTAATTATGTTGAAAAAGCTATTTTTAAATTATTTTTAATAATTGCGAACACATATTTAAAAAAAGTATTGAAATTAAAGGAAATACAATTTCAGCTTGTCTGTTGTTCACGTTTTTTCGGCAAATATTTGCCAAGTGTGAACGTACCCTTAGTATATGTATGTAAATAAAAATATACTGCCTTATTTACAAGAAAATATATTACGTTTATTAAAGGTTTACTTGACAAATAGTGTACAGAAAGTTGTCATATAAGCTCTTAATAAATATAAGCTATTGTTTATAAATAACGCCTATATTATTTAAGGTGATCGAACTAAATAAGTTAAGTGAAAAGCAACAAAGCTGCTAGTTGTGTTTTACTTAACATATTTAATTCGAACATCTAAGCTGCTACCTATGGGCCCAATGTATTTTTTTGGTGTAAGCTAGTCGACTGCCACGTCTCTAATAAGAAGAAATGTGTTTTATTTTTAAAATATCATAATCTTTAAGTTTTTTTTTAGTTTATAACTAAATTTAATCTAATAGGCTGACTTTTTGTTTTTTATGTTGCAAATATAAAAAAATTTCAAATACTGGTAAGAATTTCTTGAAGGATGGGAAGAAGCAATAAACAATAATAAAGAAAACTAAAATTGAGCTAAAATCTCTCGAAGAAGACCTACAATATAAGTGGTGTAACATCAAATATTGAAATAAGAGGTGGAAGTTCACAATGAAATGAATAAATAGCCAAAAGATAAAAGAATATTAAGAGGAATACGCCATTCAAAAAATGTCCACTAGCAGTGAATTTTCAGTAAGAAAAGATTCGAACGAATATATGTTTTTGACCACATAACCTTTTTACTATATTTATTTTTTTCGGATCTTCATATATTTTAATATATTTCTTATCTGCATATATTTTCATATATTTTCAACTTGCGTGCCTTGGTAGGCTAGTAGGTAGCGTACTAGTTTATAAATATGACTATGCATCCAAGATCCAAATCTTTTTTTTTCAGAAATGAAAAAAACAGTCTAAGAAATTTAACCCTTTCCGTGTTTTTGTCCATCATATTCGACATTTAGTCTACCTTTGCTTTTACGACCATATATAATTTCTTTAATTTAGGCTAAAAATAGATACATCTGATATGAGTAATTCTGAGTAAAGTCAAAAAATAGGTGTGCCGTATGGCTTTTAATTTTAATAAAAAAATTAAATTTCTTTGCTGATGGTTAAGCATTGTCTACATTTCAGTGGTGCTTTACCAAATCGTCAGTAGACTTTAACCAAAACTTTGAACATTAAACTTTGATGTCTACTGACGATTTGGCAAAGTACCAATGAAATGCATATAGATAATGCTTAACCATCAGCAAATAAATTTCATTTAAAATAAAATTATGACAATATGTCAAATAATAAATTTCTTAAAGATTTAATAAAAAATTTAGGGCAATCTTGTAGGTACTAGAAACACATAAGCTCCATCTTTCTTATTAGCTATTGTATGTCTTCTGCTTAGTGGCCACATTTTTATAATTGCTCTCGATTTTTAAGTAGAATAGATATTGACACGAGTCATTCTTTCTTTTATAGGGCAGTTATGATCATCTAATATTGCTATGCAAAACTGAACAATACAATACATTTGTCGATACTTCATAGATGGGTTATTTCTCTTTAATTCGATTTCGCATTAATGTTGTTGTAAAAGTTTTATATTTTGTAATTTGTACGTATCTCTTAGTTATTGCAATTAAACTTTATGTTTATTCTAACAACACGTACTAAACACACGTACTTAACACACATATTCACACGCATTACACAAAATGACAAATGGCTTTCAGATATAATTTCGTGGGGGAAAGACAATATTCATGAAACAAATGAACTTGTACATATGTACATATGTATGTATTCTGATAAATAGGAATTTGTTTAAGTATTATTTAGCCCCAAGCCTACCAAAATCATTTTAATCATTATGGATATAAATATTTGATTATAACTACTGCTGCTGCTGCATATTAGTGTGTAACCATGACATTGTAGTTGTGCTCTCTCAATATGTTAAAGTTGTTATATTCCCTGTAGGCCAAACTTCAAGATATCAGCGAAGCATGTTCGAAAGAACTATCTTACACCGACTTCGAATTGACGATAGTCCAAGCAAACTATTGATGACATTTTCAAACAAAGGGTACAAAAGTCGTTGATGAAAACGTTGTTAACATGCCACGAAAGTTGTCGTCAATGAATAATAAGATAATTTAAAAATGTAATAATCGAGTCGAACCCACAACCTCCACACTGATACGATAATACACTTGCTACTAGCCTACCATGGTACTCAAAACACTTTATACAAAGACACATTTTGTGGGCAAATTATTCTTTAATACACATAATTATCAGCATGACGACTTCGATGCAGTTGTTACGCTTGATAGCTTCGATGTAGTTGTTACTCTTGTTGTCGTCGATAGTGGCTTACACACGACGAATTCGATGCAGTTCCCTAGGGGGAAAGGAACTGACACAGAACATATCACGTGACTAGTCCTTTGGGGAAAGGGACCGGTTCGAGTTCTAACACTTTGCATGAAGGGGACCTATCACTTTAACATGGCTTTGTCATAGGAGGGAGCAATTGATAACTTTTAGCCACTTTGTTATGGGTCAGTAAACTGATTTAAAGAATAATGCTGGTTACAGTTTCTACTATACTGGTCACGGTCCTAGTCCCTTTTTAAGATTAATCCCGACTGAACTGACCACAGAATAGCCTAAAAGAACTGACACAGCTCCGGCTCTTCTTATACGCGTTAAAGGAATGATTTAACAATAGGTTATAATGAAAGTATTCTTAGTATTCTGTTTAACCGCTCACAGTACCTTCCTACCTTCACTGGTACAATTTTCACATGTCATGCGACAGGTACATTTGAAACAATTGACAAAAATTTCCCGCATGGCTTTACTCTTGTTGTCGGCAATAAAAATGTACACACGACCACTTCGATGCACTTGTTACTCTTGTTGTCGGCAATAACGCTTTGTAGCGCAAATTTTCATAATCTTGTCAGCTCAAATTACACATATTTACAAATTTCGAAAACAATTTTTGTTCGCTAGAAAGTTGTTTCTTTAGTTATTTAGAACGCTGAACGCCAATCTGCACTCCATTTCCTTCTATCAGCTCTAGTTTCCGCGATATAGCGTTATGTAGCATATAAAGGCACTTTCACCACATATAGTAGCATAACTTGAGAAGGGTTTTTTCTATTCAGTAGGGAACAGAAACCGAAATTCGACAAGAAAATAGTCGTGAGGCCGTGCAAACATGGTTTCTAAATTTGCTCAGTACTTTCAGAGATATCATAAAAGTTTAACGGAAAAAATAAAAATTTTATAAAAATTGTCGAATTTTTTATTTTTAAGAATACATAAAAAATAAAAATACGACAACGAACTTATTTTTGATTTAGCAGCCTTAAGCTATTGAAATTGGTGCACAACTGTTAATTGTATTTATAATACAGTGAGAGAACTGAATTGGTAAAAATTAAATTTTCATTCAAGAACAATTTCTGACTTTGCGTTTGTGTTTGCTGCTGTTGTACGAGTATGAAAATTAAAATTTTATCAATTCAGTTCTGTCACTAAATTGGGAATAAAATCAAGAGTTATACACCAATTTCAATGAAAATTCTTCTGGAATATACTTTAGCTACATGTTAATCTTCACCACTCCAAGGCAGCCTCAGCTGCTCTGACCCTCCGGCTAGCAGAGAAAGGAGAGGATATTGCGCTAGTCCAGGAGCCGTGGACCAACAACGGAAAGATTCTTGGAGTCAGCGCCAGTGGCTACAAACTACTGTACGCCGCAAGCTCAGGTAACAATGAGAAAACCAATAAATACTGTATTTTAGCGAAAGCTAGCCTCAACATCATCATTCTCTCTAATTGCAGTGATGAAGATACGGTTACTGCAGCATGGGAGAAAGGGGAATTCACCATATGGATTCTTTCCTGCTATATGGCTCACGACCACATGGACCCACCACCACATGCCATGGTCCATAAGATGGCGAGAGCAGCAAAAGAGAGGGGCATACCCATTCTAATAGGCGCCGACGCAAACGCGCACCACCATATCTGGGGCAGCTCAGATACCAACGCAAGAGGTGAGTGTATTTTTGACTTCATTCTAGATAACAACCTAGTAGTTCTAAGCCGGGGTTCAGAAACCACCTATGCGGTCTCTAATAGGTAGGCGGTCGTAAACATAACACTTGTCAGCACGAGACACGCACATCTGATTCAGGGTTGGAGAGTTTCAACAGACAGCTCCTTTTCTGATCACAGCTATTTGGTATTTTCCATCAGCATAGCCAACAGAGTTACAATATGGGTTTTAAACAGACGTAGAACTAACTGGGAGGAACACAACAACATTCTTACCAGTCTGATTGCGCGCCCTCCAACCATAGAGGTAGCAGCAGGCGTTGATAAATCCGTAGACAAATTAACCAATGCGTTTAAGGAGGCCACAAGACTACCTTGTAGACCATCCATTCAACGCCCTAACCGCAGACCACCATGGTGGTCTGATAATATTACAGAATCTCGTAAGAACTGCCGAAGGCTGTTCAATGAGGCTAAGAGAACAGGTAACTGGATACTCTATATGTCCTCCGTGAAGAAATTCAAGAACCATGTCAGGAACGCTAAGCGCAAGTCTTGGAAGGAATTCTGCAGCAATGTAGAATCCTTCTCCGAGAATAGCAGACTGCGTAAAATCCTAGCTAAACAGCCATCCAACCTGGATTTATCCAGAGATCGGACGGCAACTGGACCAACAGCTCTTTGGAGACTCTAGAGGTCCTGGTTGACACCCACTTTCCAGGTTTTCAACCCTACACGGCAGCGCGGAACGCGGCTTTTCCTACTAGCCAGTCCCCTGTATCCATAGAGATTACTGTGGACAAGTTACACTGGGCTATTAAGAGTTTCCATCCGTACAAATCACCTGGTCCGGATGGCATGGTCCCTGCAGATCTGCAACACAACTTGGATCTTGCTATCTCCTGGCTAATTAGCATATACAGGGCCTGCCTTTCATGGTCATATATTCCAAACCAATGGACAAATTGCGATGTTATCTTCATCCCGAAAGGGGGTAAAGCATCGCACTCCAAGGCGAAGGACTTTAGACCCATCAGCCTAACCTCCTTCCATCTAAAGATACTGGAGCGGCTGATCGACGTTCATATCAGAACAACTGTCCACAGCACTCTCCTCTCAGCCTCTCAGCACGCCTATACGAAGAGGAAATCAGTTGAAACGGCCTTGCACTTCACACTGGTTGCCTTCATGGATATTGAAGGCGCCTTCAACAATATTAATTCTGCGGTAATCATCCAGGATCTCATAAAGCTAGGGATTGGCCGGTCCATATATCAACTTATAAAGAATATGCTTCAGAGCAGAATGATCACATCCACTTTGGGTGTAGCACGCATCACCAGGCACGCACGTAAAGGCACGCTGCAAGGTGGAGTACTATCACCCCTCCTGTGGAATGTGACGGCAAACGCTTTGCTCAAGAAATTGAAATCCATGTATATTAAAACCATTACATATGCAGACAATGTTGCGGTGGCGAAATCTGGCTTCCATCTAGACATGTTAATACAAAGGCTGGAGGCGGCACTTAACGAGGTCAGTGACTGGTGTTCATAGAATGGCCTAAGTGTCAATCCAACCAAAACGGAACTAGTTCTCTTCTCAAGAATGTACAAAATTCCAGCTTTCGCGCTACCCAAATTAAATGGTATCACACTAGCCCTTTCGGTCAACGCCAAATACCTAGGTGTAGTCCTTGACAGCAAGTTAACATGGAGTAACAATCTGCATGCAAGAGCAGCTAAAGCCTTAAGGGCAATTTATGTTTGCAGAAACGCCATTGGCCCCTACTGGGGCATATATCCCAAAGGCGTCAATTGGATATTAGAGGCAGTGATCAAGCTTATACTTTTTTACGGCATATCCGTCTGGTGGAAGGCACTGGACTTGGCGAGCAATCGATCATGATAACTGATGCCCTAAGATCCACATCAACAAAGGCTCTCTTCGCTGCGTTGTGCTGGCTACCAGTGAATCTACTGGGCAGAAAGCTAGCACTACCTACAGCAATCAGGCTTAACGCGATCGGCGCATAGAACCATCTACCGTGGGGTCATGATAGCATTCTAGAGACTACTGATACCATTCCGGGTTTCATAGACTACTGCACTCTAAAGCCCTCCTTCAGGAAAGAATTCCGATACTCCTTGGCGGGGGACTTTTCCCCAGCACAACAAGGGGTCATACACATTTACACCGATGGCTCCAAATAGGGAACGAGAGTTGGCGGGGGTGTCTATATCGCGGAGTTCGGGATCAAAATGTCTTTCAGGCTCCCGGACGAATGTAGCATCGTACAAGCAGAAATATCTGCCATCAAACGAGCAATGTACTGGCTAAGGTTTTATCGGATATTAAATATTGATGTCGAGATCATAACCGACAGTCAACCGGCGATTAAAGCCCTCACTGGTGTGTACACCACATCCAGCCTACTCCTGGAATGCCGCGCAGCACTTAACACGATGGCGAGCAATTTAGGCATCACCCTTAAATGGGTACGCGGGCACGAGTCCGTTTCAGGCAACATCATTACTGATGATCTGGATAAGAGGGGAACTTTGCTTCGATATGTCGATATTGGCAATCTCTGTGGGCTCCCACTCTCATCTTGCTGGTGACGATTTGATGCTGCGTTCTTGCAGTTGGGTCAAACCAGATTGTACAATGAACCAACTTGCTCTACTGCGAGAACAATCTGGCCTCGCCTTGACTCAAACAACTTCTTAATTTCACAAAACTACACCTGCGCAACCTCATGGTCACGGGGCACTGCACCTTTGGAACCCACGCTAGACGTATGGGTCTCCCCTAAAATGACTACTGCACAAGCTGTAGTGACGTAGAAGCAGAAGAGAATATAATGCACCTTTTATGCCTTTGTCCAACTCTGTAGGACCACCGCGTTCGCCTCCTGGGCAAAAGACTCTTCGGTAGCCTCTCCGAGTTCTCAGAAATAGAGCTCAAGAACATAAGTTCCTTCATTAGGAGCAGCGGGTGGTTCACTCGCTGAATACCCATATGGCGTTTTAATTCATGAACGACCCTTCCTGCACGGAACTCCGTACGCCTTACCTCTCTTTCTCTTCACTTCTAATATCTTTATTAAATTCTCTCCTTTCACTCTATATGCTACACTGTCCTGTTCTCTCTTATCTTTCCTTTTCTTTACAGGTATCACAAAGGGACTATTATTATTAGACCCAGGGGGGCTGGAACCCTTTCTTTATATTTTTCACCAGCAACCTGATAACCTAACCTATATTACTTGACAAAAACTAGCCTGTTGTTGTATCTTTATAAAAATTATTATTTTTGATCAAACTTTTACGATATCGCCAAAACTACTGTGCAGATTTAGGAATAATGTTTGTACGGCTTAAAAAATATTTTGTTGTCGAACTTTGAATTTTCTTATTAACTGAATAGAGCATGGCCTTCTGAAGTTATGCTCATATATGTATTGCAAGTGCCTTCATTTTTTACACAACGGTATATCTCGAAAGCTAGAGTTGGTAAAAAAATTCTAAATATATATTTAAAATCTGCATAATATGTGTAGACGGTAACGGCAAACATTTTTCCGGAACGCGATGTACTGTAAACATGTGCTATTTATACACGTCAACGTATACCACCTCGTCGCCATACTTATTTCTAAATGTATTTTATAGATGACATCTCATTGATTGTCTTGCAGACAACATCGATTAAAATGTCGTTGGTAACAACTGGGACTACGGGGAATAATTTCATGTCGTTTTCTTACAATAAGCAGTTAAATCGATATCACTACAGCAACAACAGGTGCTTATAGAATGTTGTCCACTCATATGCATTTGTTAATGGACATGCATAAGATCTTAACTATGAATTATTATTTTCAGTACAAAATTTGTACGAATTTCAATTTTGATTATAGTTAACTGTGCATCGCATCATGCGATGACAAGGTAGCACCGTCAGATGAAGCGAAAGCTGTCGTGTCATCCGGCACTTCGCCGACTTTTATCTTTCCGAGCTCGGACAGGTTTGGTGGGTGGGAAGAGGTTCTGGATATTACCCTCGTAAATGACAAATTTAGGTTTTCGAATGACAAGTGGAGGGTATCCAATAAGAGAACCTTCTCTGATCATAATTGGATACTCTTCGAAGTCACATCACAAAACAAAGAAAAACAAACCTTCAGAAACCCGAGGAGAACCGATTGGAACAAGTTCAACGGGATTTTAAAACAAAAACTAAAAGAAGTTCCAGAAATAGAGAATACGATTGGTAGCCTTGAACAAAATGTGGAGGTCCTCAACAAGGCTATAAAAAAGCCTTCGAGATTTCCTGTCCCTTAACGAAAGCTAAGAAGAGTTACCCTCCGTGGTGGAACTCTCTAAGCTACGCAAGGAGGAACGTAGCGCCTCCAACACTTGCTACGAGAATAAAATCTGCCAACCATATCGCGACAAGCAAGCAGCGTATAAAAAAGCTATAAAAGTCGCCAAAAGAAACTCATGTAGGAATTTCTGTGAGTCAATAGATAATTCTAGAGGCTCTGCAAGGCTTAGTAGGGCTCTGACCATGGACCTTCGTTAAAAGGGTGGACGACTCCTAGTCAGACTCCTCTGCAGAGTCACTAGCCAACCTTCTTAACACCCACTTCCCAGGCTGTATGGACATAGCTAGTGCGAACAGTTAATTTAGTGAACAACAATATACTGTCAATAAGAATATTTTATCCCCGGTGAAAATCTCGTTGGCAATCGACAGCTTCTCTCCGTTTAAATCGCCGGGTCCTGACGGCATTACGCCAAAGATGCTATAGAGCGTGGAAAGCTCTATCATACCCTGGCTTTTTAGGCTCTATAAACTTTGTCTCAACACTATGCTTTGGCTGCATTTCTAGACATAGAAGGCGCCTTTAGCAATGTATCAGTGGCAGCCATCCATGTCGATGTAGAGGAATACATCAGCAACTGGATTATCACTATGTTGAAGGCAGGAAACGTCACTGCAAAACTATCCAATAGCGAAAAGTCAAAATGGGCATGCAGAGGAACACTACAGGGTGGGGTGACCTCACTTCTGCTTTGGCTTCCCGTTGTTAACACAATTCTTCTCAGACTAGACGCTGCGAGAGTAAAAGTTGTGGCTTATGCGGATGATGTAGTAGTAATAGTATCAGGTATGTTCACGGACGTGATAAGCGATATCATGTCGAATGCCTTGGGTACACTCAGCAAATGGGCTACAGGTTGTGGTCTAGGAGTGAACTCTTGCAAAATGGAACTGGTACTATTTACTACAAAGACCAAAGTTCAGAGCTTTAGACTCCCTCATAATCTGGAACTGTGCCTATCGGGCAATTCAATTTGAAACAATCTGATATGTGATGGAAATCGATCGATTCAAATCGGCGCCGATTTCAAAAATAAATTCTACTGAAATATGACTTATTAACGTTTTTTTTTTATTATTTTGTCTCAAACCAAATATTCTAAGCCTTGAAAACATTAAAAGGGGTAAATAAGTCATCTTTCAGTGGAATTTCTTATTGAAGTCGTCAACGATTTAAGTCGATCGATTTTCATCACATACCACAATGCGTGCCACAATTCCTTAATTAGCATTTAAACGTGCAAATTCGAAAAACTCAATACACTCGTACTTTTTTTTACTAACACATTTACACTTTTGGCACTTGCAGCCAACTTTCAGCTCATTTGCAAGAATTTTGCTTGCAAGTGCTCTGCAAGTGGTACTGCAAGTTAATGCCGAAAACATAATAAGAGGTCCCAGGATAAATCTTTTAAGCAAATTTACTAAATTGTGGTAAAATTTTAATTATAGCTTTGACTTATTTTATGTATATATAAAAAGTATTATAGTGTATTTCTCTAAATATACATAACGAAATCAATTAATTAAATTATCAATCTAATTAAAAAATAGTCATAATAATATAACGCCAACTTGTTCCCTGCAATGTGCGCATGTTAAAAGTTTGGCAACTTGTAAAGGAGCATTCATGCAACTTGCAAGACAGTCGGAAGTTTTTCCGAAATTTTCGTTGATAATACGTACACAGAATTTGTACACGTCTAAACGCAGGGTTAGAACATATTTTGTTGAAAACTATAATGCTACTTATGTCTGTTGTACACTATTTCACAAGCCGTTCGACTTCTGTGGAAAATGTCACTCTGATCTAATGAGTTTATGGAAAGTTTTAAGAAAGCAATAACAACACATTATAGCAGGGTTGCATTTTGTGCAGAAGTCGAACAGCTTGTATAATAGTCTAAAATGGCTTTAATAAAAATATTTTTATGTTTAAGTTCGAGTCGAATAAAAATTGGAAATAGATTTAATAAAGGGACCAAAGGACCCAAGTGGGCCGGCTTTTAGAAACCGGCAGCCTGTTCAACCTAACCTAATCTAACCTAACCTAATATGAGCTAATTAATTGGATGAATTTGCTGAAAAGTGCATTAATATATTGAGATTTTAATAAAAACATGTCACACCAAGTTTTTTGTGTAATATTGGCCAAGACAAGTGGTCAAGACCCATAGTGCTTTACAGAGAAAATCTTTTGCATATACTATGCAACATTGAAATTATGCTAAATAGTGAAAATTACGTTCGCATATTTCTCAGAAAAGCTTAGATTTACATTCAATACACACAAGCGTTTGTATTACTTATACAGCCAATAAGGCACATGGTTTCGAGCCGCAACGACCACAATAATTTGTGTAAAATAATAATTACATTTACAACTACTTATTCTATTCAAGAAACTTAGCTATAGAATATAATTAATTCCTGGCCAGATAATTAAATATTCCAATGTATTCGTAATATGTAGTCGCAATGAATAAATTGCACCAAATGAGCATCAATTGTACCAAAATTTCACAAGCTGGTGAAAATACATCAATTCATAACAAAAATAGCTTAAGCTACTTGAAAGGTATTTAACCGAAGGGTTTCATTTAAACCCAGCGAAAATGAGGCTTCTAAAGAAATCTATGTAGCATCCGAACCGTTTTCATAAATGTTCTTGTGAATTCGGATGCCAAAATACATGTTACATATATTTTAGGTTGAAATTAAGAAAACAAAAATTAATATCATTTCTTCTAATATCCGAAATCAAAAGAATAAATTTGGAAACGGACGATTTCATATTTTCCTCTGTTCCCGCTTTCATTTTCGAAGAAACAACCTCTTAATCTTTTCAGTTGAACCCAGTCAGGTGAATGCAAAACCAAACGAGAACATCAAAAATGTAAAATCGTCAGTTTTCATATTTGTTCGTGCGAATTCGGATGCTATATTTTCTTAGTTTCAACTTAAGACTCTGATCTTGTGATCCGGAAGTGGTGCAAATCCGTAAAATTTTTAATGCTGTTGCATGGGATTGTCATTACAAGCACTTCTTTTTTATTGCTATTCAATAGATATGCTACAAATATTATTGTCTCATAGTATATTCTTCATTATATTAATGAATAGTATTTGAAGATTTAATTTATTTTATTAATATTTTGCCGGCTGGCACGATTAGGGCTCAAACTAAGGAGCTTTGTTTCATGACTTGTTTAAAAGTCAATGCGTTACTACTTCAGCATCATCATCTATAAAAACAATGCCGTTAAGCTAACATACGCATAAAATAACTTTGAGAGTAGCAGAGAGGATTGCGGAAGTACAAATATCATATGTATTAATTATCTCGATGTTGTTAATAACACTGTACTACCACGGTGTAGTAAAACCCTATACTCAGTTTGGCAAATTTGGTGACCAATTTTTTTTCGGACCTCCAAAGTTTCTAAAAATGAGTGGGACTTTAAAAAAACTGTATCATCAGTATTTGGCCAACAGCTAATTCGAACTTAATGATACCGCTTAACTATATATGGCAATAATGTAGCTAAACGTCCGCTTAACAGATCTTTTTTTTTACCATTTTATGCTAAGAATTTTTTCTTAAACTTTTTGTTGAAAAAAGTAAGAAATTTTTTTTTTTCAGAATAATTTGCAGGGACTCACAGTTTTTTACTAACAATATTCGGAGAACTTGTATTTACTGTATAGCTGAACAACTTCACTGAATAACTCAATGCATTCTGAACGTGTCTAGGTACACTAATAGCTTACACAGACCACCTTTTACCTTAAAAATTGTAATTTTTCACGGGTGACTGTCTAAACGATCAATATTTATGGCATAAAATAAAAGAAGTTTACCACAAGCTTTTATTTGAAAATTATAAAGTGAGAGCTCAACCTTGCTTGTTTGTGTGTAGGAACATCAACTATATAACCAATTTAAATATAATACGAGAGGTATTGTAAATTTTTAAAATTATTTTTGTTAATTCACTTTTTGGCTAATATAAATTTCTAGATCTGATTATTTATGCAAACATTTCAAGCTCTTTTTAACTGACTTCAAAAAAGGAGAAGGTTATCAATTCGTATATATTTTTTTTTACTTTTTTGTACACGCATATTTGTAAACCGATTTAAAATTTTTTTTGTTTTATATTTTTTTTAAATCGGTTGAGCAGCATTAGATTTAATATCTCTTCCTACTTGGATTTTTGGTTTAACAGTAAAATTCTCTGAGAGGTCACTTTCAGGCGTTTTTGCTTTTCAGGGTTAGCTCTATTAGCACTTGTTGTTGCTTTATTCAGCTGTGAAGCTCTCTTGTAATCGATCATTGACATTTGCACGATATCGGGGAAAGAACCTTTTGATGCTAAAGTAATAATAATTTTCCAACATCTGTATGACTACGATAGTGATGGTTGTTACTCCTAGAATAAATTACAAACTCCACCCAAGTCTTCTTGGTATAGATGATTAGCCATCTTACAAAGTAAGTGATTATTAATTTTCCTATATCTGTACAACTACAATAGTGAGGCTCTCTAAATTTATTGCGGGTTATTCTTAGCACAAAGTGCGATTTCCAGAAAAATCTTGGAGTTATTTGAGGTGGCAAACAGGTACCCCTCATACAAAGTTGTTATTCATTTTCCTATATCTGCACAACTACAATAATGAACCTCTCAAAATTTAATGTGCGTTACTCTGAGAATTAATTGCTTTTTTAAATAACGGACTTTAGGTATACAAGGGTGGGACGGGTATATCCATTCAAACTAATTATAAATGATCCTGTATCTGTACAAGACCTGTGATTCTATCTAAGTTCGATGTTGAGGGGAAGGCGTCTGTCTCCATACAAAGTAATTTTTAATTATCCCATATCGGGATAACCACCATAACCAGGGTCTAAGTTTGATTTAGCTTGCAATCAGATAAAAGTGAGCTTTAAAAAAGTGGGGAAACGGGTAACAACTATACAAAGTATTAGTTAATTTTTCCACATCTGCACAATAATGGGCTAGCGCAGCACACCGCGTGGGGCTATTCTGCTTCTAAAAAGTGATTTCTCTCGACTGTTTCATCAATACTTACAAATAATCGCAAAATGGAGTTAATCGAAATGTGCCGTAAAGAGACCAGATCCATAGAATTCAAATCATCTAGCGTTATTCGAGTGGTACCTATAGATATGTACACACTTTCATATTCAAAACATTTCATTATTGTCATTGATATTTTTCAAGTGAACAGTGCTCATTTTTTTAAGTCTTTTCGAAATATACATTTTGTCTTAAAGCACTCAGCAGAAAGAGGGAAATAAAAACCTTTTGTTTAAATAGAAAAAAGGGGTTAAACTTTTTCTTTTTTTAACTTTAGTTTGTTATGCATATTAAAGCATGTTGTCACTTTTACTGCATTTAACTTTTATTACTATTTTTGTATGAGCAATGAACCCGTTATATGAATTTACATTCTTCTTTGTCTTTTTCTCACAGCTGTAAACAGATTTTGCTGACAATGACACTTGATAACTGTTGGTCACATTTTCTCTTATAATAGTTGTAATAAAATTTAAGTATTTTATTAAGTTTAAAGTAAAAAATAAAAACTGTGAAGACAAGCAGGAATGTCGAGAAGAGTAGTTATAAAAAGTATTAAGGATTTAGCAAATCGTTTTCTACTAAAGCTAAAAAATGTGTGTATATTAGGGGCATAACTAATCTTGTCCAAAATTTGTTCGTACAACCACGTGGTAACTAATGTTCAACGTCTGTTTCTTAACAACGGGAACACGGCGCCTTATAAAATAAGCTCAAAATAGGTAAAAAGCAAAATACAGAAAGCTACTAATTTCTTACCAATTTCCACCAGATACAGATAACCAGACAATTTCATTAATGAATGCTTCAGAAGTAGTTTTAGAAAGATTACTGATTTCATCTACTTTTTACAAGCTCCCTTAGGAAACACGAAATAAATCAATGTGAATAAAATGGACTCAATAGTGATTGATTTTGAGTTCAATATTATTATACATACTTTTTATTATTAGTTAATTTTAACTCTCAAACAGCACTTTTACCAATTTTTCAATTACTCCAAATTTTAATTCGATTAGAAACTCCAAATATGTTTTTATAAACTACAACAGAAATTTTATTGTAAGAAATGGTTGGTGCTACTGAAGTTATAATTGAGGTATTATATCAGTTATAAGCAAGAAATTATGATTCAATGAATTAAATTTTAGTACTTATACTAAAATATTTGTTCATCTTATTGAATTTTTGTAATTATTACAGTTTAACAATCAATCTTTTTTCTGTATATACGAAATGCAAGAAATTGAAAAAGTAAAACGACAACGGTAATAATTAAAATCATCCTTATCGCGAATCTATAATTTTTGTGAAAATGCAAATTTAGAGAGGGAAAAAGTTAGTACTGTAAGAGTAGAATATTACAGTGAATTCGAAAGCGGATTCGTCCGATTTAGTCAAGATAAATACAAAACAATGCGGAGTAAAATTGTCGTTAAGTTATCCATATTAAATTTTTTATATCCAGCTTCAGAAGTTAGCGGCGAAAAAACAGTTTTTTCATGCAAAACTGAGCTTTTCATTTTCAAAAGCTCACATAAAGAATTCTTTCACTTAATTATAAATAGAATTAACATTTTTCCCTGGATTTTAATGAATTTTGGCTTATATTATTGATAATGTAGCTTTCTGATACACAAAAAAAATTAGATTTGTACCCTCATAATTTTGTTTATGAGTTCTTCAAACGAAAAAAAAGTTAAAAGTGGGAAACTTTTTTCGTCGCTAATTGTTAAATAACTCCGACAGAGTTGAAAATTTATGATGAAATATATTAGCATGACCGCCCTATTTCTAAATAAGAAACAAATAAGTCAAAGTACAAAACATAAGGAACTTAGAGTGTAAAGAAAACACAATTTAGTTGAAAAATATTTGTTTTTAACACGCTTTTATTAGCTTCACCTGTATGTATGTATGACTGTATCGGACATTTTCAACGTAATTTTTTATCAATTTCAAGATGTCCAGTTGACTTGAAACTTTGCACACGCATTCGGTTCCGATGACAATACAATCTAATGGATATTAAAGTATGCTGTGCTACGTCCATACGAACCAAATATCTTATATCTTGAAAGCTATAGCAGTCCGAGTATTAAAATTTTGTATAAACTATTTTGAGAGCAAGTATATCAAAATATTGCTAGAATATGACGTGGGGAAGGGAAACTCCCCATACAAAATAATTAATATTAATCTTATATCTGGAAATCTATAATAGCAAGAGTCTTCAAATTTGGTATGAGTTAATTTGCAGACATGGCACGAGGCTGAGTAAGAAACTCGCGGGGTAGGTTTGAGGAAAGGGGTAGTCCACATAAAAAATAATTAGTAATTAAGTTCAATCTGGAAAGCTGTGATAGTAAGAGTCGGCAAGTTTTGTATGAGCTAGTTTGAGGGCAAGATATCGCACTTGTTCATCAAAAGTAACACAACTCAAAATTTACAAGTTTTCAGTAGAGGCAAAAAGCTAATTGCGCCAATATAATGGAATTATTGTTATAAACAAATATACCGTTGTAAAGGAAACTCAATAATATTTCAATAAAATAATACAATACCAAAATTTTTGCAGTGGTTAGATATGGTAATCATACACTGTTTCCTTCAAAAAAGTGGAAAATATAATTTTTTGAGTTGTGTTACTTTTGATGAACAGGTGCGATATGATAGCAGCATTTGCCATTCATATTCATTCAGTACTAGGCCAAGCCTGTTGGATATTGGAGCGTTGAGAAAAAACACGAATGAAACACTTAATCATGACCTTATAGCAATCTCCGAATGTGATCGTGCGAATAAAGTCGATTTCAATCCCCATAAGAACCAATGCTGTTTGCATACGCACAGATGACTGACCAAACTTGCTGCTCCATCTGTACTTATGAATGGTGTAAATATTGGGAAATCAGATGCTCTTGATGTCCTTGGCATGAAGATTCAGGGTGACGTTCGGTGGACTGATCATAGTTTTCAAGTCTCAGAAGAAGCATTCAAGCGCCACGGTATTTTAAGGCGATGTAAAATATTTTGCAGTATTTATACCACATATATCCGACCGAAAATTAAATACAACTCTCATGTATGGGCCGGTGCTTCAAAGTCTATTTTGAAGTTACTCGCCGCATGCAGGAGACGGTGAAGAAGCTCATCTACGACAGAAGTTTAGCCAACTCTATTAACTCGCTCGAGTGTTCTGATGAAATCAGGGAACTTCTTCATTAAAAGCACATCCCTTTGACGTCGATAGGCCACCGAATCACACTACGCATTACAGAAATAATTCGTTCTTTGGACGAACAGTTTGTATGTGGAATAAGCTTCCTGCAGAGGTTTTTCCTGCCAGTCTCAATGTGGGCAGGCTCAAATCAAATGTCCATAAAAACTACTCCCTCGATTATCCTTCATATAACCAATTTCCTAAATCCAGCACAGTGCATTGCATCAGTAGGCGTCATCCCCTAAGTGCTGGTCTTACATAAAAAAATAAACATGGCGATGTCATTTGAGGCAAGGTCTTACCACATTTAATTACAAATAATAAGTTATAAATTTCAATATATAGAAGGCATTGAACACACAAAACACAATAAAAATTAAATATCTCTGCTAAAAATTTAACTCATGCCGTTTTCAGTTATTATGTTATTTTATGCCAAGTGTGTTACTCACTATGCTACAGCCCTACTATTTTGTTACGGTCTTAAAACTTGTTTTCAAAAACATGAACACAATTAAAAAAATCCGTTTTGCTCTCCCAGGTGTTGAAATGTTTATCGTCTGTAGATAAGCAGATACACTACTACTCTGCCAATAAGAGAATAAATGGTTTGTTTAATTACTAGTAAGTAATTATTCAGCTACTGTAAAGTAATTCAGACGGCATGAATTTTGTGGTTGAAAAGTATGTTGTTTGGTAATGACAACACATTATCATGTTTTTGCTGGATATTTGCCAGGTTTATTAAAAATTAGGCTTTCAAGGTTTTGGCTGAAGAATATTTCACAACAATGTTCTCTTCTTAGCTTATGGAAATATATATGGGTGCAATTTTGACAAAACAACTTAAATCCAATTTTAAAATGCTTCAGGAGAGAAGGTGTTGAATATAAGTTTTTCGCTATGCTTTTAAAGAAAAGTAAAAATTAGGTTTAATTAAATGATTTTGATTACAGTTTTAACTCTTAACTGGTATCGATATTTTTAGTTACATTGTTGGTATCGGGGATCCAAATTGACATTCTTTGAAATAAATCAAATTATTATAATCGTGAACACAATTTTTGAAAAATAGTTTTTTTTGTATTTTAAATTAAACGACCTTTTCTTAAATTGATTCATTGTATATATTACATACATTTTTCTACATATAAATAGCAGTCTTTGACTTTAGGTAATCGTTTTTAGTCCGTATTGTGGATATCAAAAATAAATATAAAAAATAACAAAACAATTGAAATCAACACACTTTTTAAAGGTAAATTAAGTATAAAATTTAACTGATTACGATGTTTTTCTGAGATTAACGAACCAAAAAATAAAATAATAAATGATAACCCTAGCTTAGTTATAAAAAATTTGCGTTTTTTCCAACACTTTTATAATAATTTATGTATGTTTTATATTTCGAACATATTAAAGTCTTCATTGAATGTGTTTTACAAAAGTAATTATAATATTTTACACATTTCTATTATTATTTTGATGTTTTATCGGTCATATAAAAAGCAATGCCCCTTTTACGCCCAGATGTTGCAGCAATACTGGTACTTAAACATTCACTTTGTGGTTACTCCACTCTTTTTATTTTTTGTCTGTTCTAAAAAGTTAAATCTGTCTCTTGTGAACAAATTTTGTTGCTTATAAACATATTTTGGGGATTATGGGGATTATACCAAAAACGCGTCTTAAATGTTAATGCAAATAAAAGTTAAGTTTTCTTAACTCGACTTTTTGTCAAAATTCCACAGATTTGTATAAATCATTAATGAATGCAATAGTCAAGGTGGACTTTAGTTACTAATACAAGTAATTCGTACAGCGGTATTTTAAATGCGTAAAATTAGGTATATGAAGTATATATACTCTAAAACATTACTTCAAATTTACAATCATATATTGTCTAAATTTTTGTTTCTCCTTGTCTAAAATAAAATCGATTTTGTAGTTATTTTATTAAAGAAAAAACCTTTCAAATTAAAAATATTTAGTCCAAGTGGAAAAAATGTAACATAAAGTTTAACACGGCTATGTCTCAATGGTAGATACGTCAGACTATCAGTCAGGAGGTCGCGGTTCATACCTGCACGCAGTCAATTGCATTTTTTTAGTAAGAACATTTTGTTAAACAATAATGCGTGTGTAATTTTAGGTCGATAATAATCTGTAAAGTGTTGCCGACTATTATCGACCTAATTTTCAACAAAAGTGTTCTAGAGTGTACTAGGGTATTCATTTAATCGGGCTTTTGCTTTAATTGGTTAATCACTCGATTAATTAATGGAGGTTTTGACTTTATCGGTTAATAACCGGTTAATTTCTGTATTAATCTGCTAACCGCTTGATAACGTTTTTTTATAAATCAAGTAATTTCAACAAACAAAAATGCATAAATTATTTATTATTTTAAATTTATGTAAAAAAGACAGAACATATCAAATATATTAATTCTTGAACTAACTCAAGCAAAAAATCATAATATGTATTAATAAAAAAATTAACAAGTTTGTAAGATCATATTATTAGTTATTTCAATAGTTTAAGGATATCTTCTAAAACAATCTTTTAGAAAAATAATTTAGTTTAAATGTTCAGCATTTAAACGATTCTTTTCTTTAGTTTTGATAAAACTTGACTTGAAAAAATCATTTCTTTCGCTTATCGTAGAAGTTGAAGAAATCGAAAGCAGTCCACAATACAGACTATCTATCTCAGTCCTTTTCCTCACAGAGAAAACAGATTAGTTGGAAAACAGTTACAACTATTAAAATACAACTAAGATAACCAATATTACACTGCAAGTACTGAAAATTTAGAATTTCAATAATATTTCTGTTCTTATATCTGACATAACATACCTCAGCTATATTTTTAGTTACGATCAACAATCATTATTACAAAAATTCGTTTATAATTTCTAAACTACTGCCTTGAGGCCTTTAATTGAATAGAAGTTTAAGATAATCAATAAAATGAAAAAATTACTTGATTTTTAAAAATAATTGATATTAGAAAACAAATAATTAAAAATAAAATCAAAAAATTTAGAATTAAATTCAAGAAATGTGTAAAACAATTGCAAAATCTTACTCGGAATGAATTTTCTTTACTATCGAAAGGTAAGTTCTATAAAAATGTGATTGAAGAACCATTTTCTAAATATAGTGATTTATTTTGTGCATTAATAGAAATCCTGCTAAAATAAAGGCATTAACGCGCTTTATTCCTTAAGGCATCACATTGAAACTATTTACAGCAAAAAGCAGTTTTGAATTTATTAAAGGCATTTAAGAATTGTGTAAATATTACCAATATTTGCATACACGAAACATCTTATCCTTTGAAAGATCTCAATTTTTAAATGATTTCAGTGTAACCATAGACCTTTGGGTAAAGTGCAAATATATATATTTTCAATTCCGGACACACACAAATTTGAAAGAAGAGCAAGAATGTTAAAGATTCGGACTGAATACTCGAATAGAGTTCTTTGGAAAATATCAGGAGTCGTTCCTACTCAAGATTGTTCGGTGATGAATCAAAAATTATATATTTCTTAAAAACTGTTCAGTGACCAATATATATGTATATATATGCACCATAATTTTAAGGATCATGTCTATTTAATGTATTTACTTATACATATCTTAATTTCTTTGTTTCTCTTCTTTGTAAAGTTTTGGTTTGTGTCTTTGAAAAATAAATTGAAAATATTTAAGTACTTTGTTTTCAATTCACAATAGTAGAATTTTATTAATTGGTTCATACTATCATATTCATTTCCTATTATCGAATTAATTCATTAGCTGTATTCGAATAAGACAGTAGTCCGTGCAACTGAAAAAATTCGATTGGCTACAACTTCGGTTGTCACAATGTATGTGTTTTCTCTGTGCTGGATTTCTCTGAAAATATAAAATCTTCCATTATGTTATGTTTTAATACTTTAAAGTTTTTAACACTTCTAATTGTTTCGGTTAATTCTGTTAATAGATTTCTTGTATTACTATCGATAGTTTCTTCTGTTGTCAGGTGATCATCTGACTCATACTGGCAAAGCTAAGCACCGAACATTCTGCAAAAAATTAATTTCCGAATTCCTTAAGCTGGATTCACCCATTGGTTCCGAACAAAATTTGTTTTACTGATCATTTCTTTGCAACACCATTTCGAACAATTTGTCTGGAAAATCAAAGCTACCATATTTTATATGTAAATAAAAAATAAACATATCGGACAAATTGTTTTTAGCAATTGGATAAAATACAAGTGTTTATGTTAATATTTATTTAATTAAATACCATGATATTACTTGCATGGGACATTTATAGAAATAAAACAAGAAAAGAAAGAATTCATATAAAAATATTCTTTGATGTGGCAACTCAGTTCAACTTTTTCCATACAAAAATTAAAATTAGACCAATTCAGGCTGAAAATATTCAGAACAAAATTATTTCTCTTCTTCTCTCTCTTTCCCTCTCTCTCTCTCTCTCTCTAAAGAAGAAAGACATAAATTTTGTTCGGAAACAGTGGGTGAATCCAGCTTTAGTTTCCGTATTTATACTGTATTTTAAAACATTGTTACTAGAAGGAAATATTACTGAGTGGAAGTATAAACTAATTGAATTCGTCTCGCATTAAATCCCTGAAAAAAGCCAGGGGCCAAGTGTCTCCAAGTCACCACTTTTATCGACAAGTTTAGTGACATTGTCAACGAATCGTCTACACTTTTTATTTTGCTTTTAATAGGAAGAGAATTTTTTGACAGCTACAAAACGATTTTTTATTGTCTTACTTTGTTATGTTAAAAATATATGCGGCTGCATGGAAAACAAAACATGTTCATAAAAAAATCTAATTTAATTGCCTTAGCTAGTAGAAAGTTTTATATGTGTTGACTAGAATCATTAAAATGCACTAGTGAATCTCTTGTACAAATGTCTCCATATGGTCCCATAAGGACCACCTAGTCTATAGTAAGTCAATAGTTCCGACGTCAGTAGTGGAATCTCAATGACAAGCACATATTAAATGTCTATAGCACAAAACATTGCCTGGGGTACAATTAGTCAGTAGTACTGTTGACAAGGTCAATATTGAATCAGTACAATTTTACTATCGGGATATCCTGCAGGGATCTAATACTTAGATTTTTAATTAAATCGTTGGCAATAGTATTATTAGCTTTTACTAAACTATTAAACAAAAACTTAGCACTTCCGCTGAGTTCGATTAGAGTATCAGAGCATTTACTAAGCCCTTTTATGGCCACTTCAAAAGGTTTTAAAGTTTTATTTAAGTTAAGATCACCGAAGACGCTTCTTTGTTGGTATGAAAAATAATTTCTAAACACATACCTTTTGTATATGAGACGAAGCAAATAACTAAACACACAAAAAATATGTTATAATATAAAAAATAAATATTTTGTTACGTCTGTTAATCGGTTAATCGACTGAAATTAATTGGTTTAACCGTTAATCGAAAATAGCCAATTTTAAATTAACCGATCAGTTAAGCGGGTAGTAATTTGCCGGTTAACCGATTAAATGTGAACCGAATGAATACCCCAGTATATACATACCCAGTAAACAATGTTTGCCGATTTCGGTCCGAAGTCGGTCAGAAGGTCTGTACAAGATGCCGAATTCGTATACGATGTCGGTTAGAAAACGTACCGAAAATCATAAGAGTGGTTGACAAGAAACCGGATCTATTTGTCTAAAGAAATTCTAAAAAATATACCGAACAGAATTAACTAAAAACTATACCGAACAGGTCTAACAGAATTCTGTACGAATTCCGATGAATTTCCTAGGGAAATTCTAAAGGAGTTTTCGACATGTCTTATATTTGTTTTATTTATTTATTTATTTATTTATTTACGATGTCCCATACACAAGACTTAAGTCTTATATTACAGTATGGAACTGAGCATATGTAAATACAATAAATCAGAAAACAAAATTAACTTGGATTTAAGATTGCGCTTTTAAAATATAAGATATAAAAAAAATATATTAAATGAAATTTAAAATCTAATATAATATAGTTTCAGAAAGTTAACCAAATTTAAAAAAAACCAGCTAAAATAATAATAATTAAAAAAAGAAAATAAAATATGTAACTTGAAAAAATTAAAACCTAAAACCTACAGTGTTATACTATCAGACTATCAAAAAACAATATATGTATGTAAAAATATATTCAACGTTAGAAATGACAAAAAATACTTTTCCTAAATTGACGTGCGTTACTAATGGTCTGAATTCTATAGGGGATTCCATTCCAGAGACTGACAGCATTAATAAAGAAGTGGTATTTATAAACCAGAGTTCGATGACAAAACGCTAGAAGTCTTTTACCTCTAGCAAGCGTTGAAAAGCTTAAACGTTCAAAGAGATGTTCAGGTTGATGTGTATATATAATTTTATGCATGAACAGTAAAGTGCGCACTCTTACATAATCATCAAAAGTAATGCAATAAAGCAAGTTTGCGTATGGGGAAATATGGTCATATCTTCTGTTATATGTCAGGAAAATGTCTGACAAAACACCAGAAAATTTTCCGGTTTATCTGATACGTTTTACGTCTAGGCGTATTAATATCAGAGAAAAGTCAAAGCTAAAATTAGAAATTTATCAGAAATGTCGTTAAAAATTCTCCATGCATTGCTTATGGCAGCTCATCAAAAAACATTTACCCATATTTTATAAGTTTAAAAACTCAAATATTTGTGCGTATAAACTCAAGAGATAAATGAGAATTGTAACGAAAAATAAAATCAGACAATGTGCAGAAGTGACTACTTAAAGTCGTAAGACGTACATTAGAAAATGTGCAGAGTACTCTGTTAAATGTCTTAGAGGAAATTAAATTGCCTTCGGATTATGTGCAGACTACTCTGATATTAATTGGCTAATATTTCAGACAATGTGCAGAAACGTCGTACCAGAAAACTGCCTATTGATCCGCCAAATGTCTGAGGAAATTTTAGACAACTCGGCTGATTGTCTGCTAAAGTCTAAGATTTTTTCTGATGTTAGACATGTCGGCCAAAATTGTTTCCTGGGTATATATATATGTATCTACAAACGGTTATATGGTTCAAATATAACCCACATAGTTGTACTACTGAAAAATATAAAAAATAAAATTTTTCAACAGAATGGTAAAAATTTTTATGCTAACAAAAGATTTCATTTTAAACACTACAACAATGATACTCTATTTCTTTTTATGTACTTCAAAGGAAGTTAAGAAATAGAAATCTTAAAAACTGTTTTTTTTTTATTATTCACAAGTGTGAAAGTACTGTAACAACAGTGAGGTTTCAGCGCACAAAAGAAATGTTTTCATTATATTTAAAACTTTATTATTTAAACTTAAAAAAGATGTAGAAAATAGTAGAATAAAAGTAAAATTAAATTACAAAAGCATACAAAAAAGTTAAGTAACAGGAAAAAAGATCCCTATTATATTTTGTTTCAGTTTACTTGCACTGAAAGAAATAAGCGGAATCATTAAATTACATTTTATAAAAAAATATTTATTAAAATCTTTGTTAAAGAAATAGCTTGATATATTATTTTATTCTTTCAAAAAAATAAGATGTCAGTTGAAACTAAGTCGCCAACGAATTAAGATCCCCAAAGAAAAATTAAGTAAGTCCCAACACTTATAGAGACCAACAATAACTACTATTCGTCGATGTTGAAGGAGTTCTTTCTGTCATACAACTGCATTTTAAACAAAATTTTAGAATTTGTATTTGTTTAAAATGTAATTGTAAGAAATATAAAATTTCTTTGACTTCCACGAACAGGCAGTTAATTATGTTTTTTGGACTTCCACGAACAGGCAGTTAATTCTTTCTTTTTGGGACTTCGATGGAGAGTTTGCTTATAATTTAAAGACTTAGTTTAAAATGAACTAGCTCCCCAATCTCAAAAATTAAATAAGTGAGCTAATTTTTAAAACACCTTATCCGAATTTCGATGACTTATGGCCTTAATTTTATCAAACAGACATCTCTCCAACCATAAGTACCTACATTGTAAAAATATTTCTTTGATATCTATTTTTTAATACATTTTAAAATTCTTATTTTCTACTTGGTCTGATTTAAAAGCTCTAATTTTTTAAAAATGTTTTTTTCAGTGCAAAATGCGTTAGAAGAAACAAAAATTATTCCTTTAGAGGCCGGAAAATTTAATTATCACAAAAAGAAGAGAAAAAATTTTTGTTATACCATCACTGTCAAATTGAGATTGCGTAGAGAAAAGACCAAACAATGACATGATTGAGGTTAAATTTAAAATATTTTTTTTTTGTTGCTTTAAGATTAAAAATATAAGAGGTATTAAAATGTTTTGGTCTCGTTAAAACGAAACAAAGCAGAAATTAAGTTAGATGCTTTGGTTTTATGTGCCTCTTTTTTCTGTTAATGAAAAAAAGATTAGAGTAATAGGGTTTTAAACATATATTAAAAAAAATCTATATTTAAATACACAGAAAAAGATACCATCAAACTGCAACTAACAATTTCAATTGTTGATATGTAATTTAAATTCAAACATATATTTTGTTAATATAACAAATTGGGTTGTTGATACGACAAACACAGAACATTTTTTCAACAAACTGAATTAACCAAATTTTTTGTTATGTATTGTAAAAGAAATTAACAATCATCATTGTTGATATAAAAAATTAGTGCACACACGTAAATAAAACAAAGCAAATCAAGAATTTGTTTTCAACAAACTGATCTAACCAGATTTTTTGTTATATATTGTGAAAAACATTAACAATCACCATGTTGATATAGCATGAATACACACACATAGATGAAACAAAGCAAACCACGTTTTGTGTGTATTCATTATTTGCGTATTTAATAATGAACTGCTCTGTAGCTGAGAGGTAAGAACGTTAGTCTATTAGTCCAGAGCACGCCGGTTCGATTCCGCCCAAAGATATTTTCGCAGACAAGCAAAAAGTCGGTTCGAGGATTGTGATTGTATAAAAAATATTGTTAATACAACAATTATGATAGTTGAAGTTTGTTCGGAAAATCAACAATTTGCATTTCAATTAAGATTGTTGCTATATCTTAATTGAAATAAATTTTAAAGCAACAATTTTCCTTTAACTTACAATTTCGTAATTGTATTTACAAAAATCGTTGTAGGCTCAAAATCAATTAATTATTTAATTAATATAACAAAAAAATTAATTGTATTTACAAACTTTTTTCTTTGTAATCTAGACCAGTGTCGGCCAATCTCTAAATTTCCTATGCACTCGTGCACTGGTTGTATGTTACTATGAACACACGTACACTGTGTGTGAGACTTACATCCTATCTATTTACCCACGAAGCACATTCACAAACACAGAATAATTTACTGTATGTTTGGACATCGCTGATGACAAATGCTGACAATGTTAAGTTATTGATGACAAATGCTGATTTTTCTCTGGCGTCATATATGCATTTTTAAAGTAAATGACAAAACTTTCATAGATGACAGAAGTTGATTTCGTCTCGCAGGTGTCGGCATATTATGGAGTCCTAACTAGGCATGCCAATCGGGATTGAATTTAAAAATTCTGGATTTTTAAGTCCCAATCCCTAAATCTCGGAATTTTAGCGATTTCGGAATTTTTCGTGATCCTCGGATTTCCCGGTATTCTTCGGGATTTCGAGACTCATTTTTTTAGATCCAATTTTTTTAACAAACAATGCTTTAATAAAAAATGTTTATTTTATTTATGCATTTTAAAAAGTTTTATGTAGATAGTATACCATTATATACATACATAATATGTATGTTTATATGTGTAGCAGTGCACAGTGGGGCAGAATCAAAATATTTGGAAAATAAATCAGGCATTTCTAAACGAATAATTCTACAGAAATAAAATTTCACACGCACACAGCAGAGGAGTATTTCTATTTATGTTTTAAATAATAAATCTCTTACCTGCTTAGGAGCGGAGCTATAGAGTCTCAAATTAGGGCATTTCGGCCACATAAATTTTCTTAGTGCCTCCCATTTTTTTGCATCTCATCCGATTTTAAAAATTTTGCTGTATTATAGCCCTTAATAAGATCTAAAAGATACATATGGTTACATACTTATCTAATTTCATATTTGATATTTCTAAATTTTTCAAAACTTTGGTTTAGTATTTTCCAGATATCGGATCCAAATATCATCCGGCTTATAAAATTTTTTCTTCGTTAGTTAAAGAACAAAATTTCAAAGAGTAAATAAAAATTCCGTGATATTCTGCCGTCTGAGGTAAAAATATTAGTTTTTAAATTGAAATTTGAAAAAATTTTATATTCAAAAATCTTTGTTAAAAAAAAGCACCATCACTCTATTACATGTTTATAAAAAAATTATTTTGCAACATATAGCAAGTACATACTTATCGATTAGGTATCTACACAGATGTGAATCGAAAACATACAAATAATTGAATTTCCTAATATGGTCAGACCTGTACACTTCCTAAGACAACCTATTTTAGATCCAAGGCTGGAATTCCAAAACCATTGACATTTCTGAGAACCCTTATGTTTACGTAATTATTGGGAAAACTGTTAAATTCTTCAACTGTTCAAAATTAAATTTTTTGAATTTCTTTAAAGTTTCTTAAGAATTCTGAGATTCTGAGAAAAAAAACTTTATTATATCTTTCCTGGTATTTAGTACATAAATTCCTATATAACTGAAAAATTTCATTGGAATATTTTTCCCTTTGTCCCGAAAAGTATTTCAAAAAGCTTTAAATTGTTAAAATCGCAATGCATTATTGAAAACTACACATAATTTTGTAAATTCTGATATATGATTTATCTACATTTCTTTTTTATACGGTAAAATTTATGGACTTATAAGCAAAAACCCGTACTAAGAAAACTTTACATGACCTGAGAGATAATGCACAACATGTCGTATAATTAATATTTAGTATTATATATAGGTCATACTGGGGCAAAAGTGCTATAGATCTTAATAGATTTTTCATATGTATTAACTTTTTGTTAATGCTATAAGATCGTTGATTGTTGATATTTTCGAATGCAATTGCACATTTATATAAGAATTTTTATATTTAATGCCAGAAAAGAGCAAAATAATAAAGTGTTTCTTCTGAGAGTCTCACAATTTTTAAGAAATCCAAAAAGCAAATCTGAGCGTCCACACTTGATCCAAAGCCCATTTAACACTTTGACAAACAACTACGTACACATAAGTGTTTTCAGAAACGGGAATGGTTTTGGAATCTCAGCTTTGCGATTGCAGAGCATGTGGACTAAATTCATTCATTAATTTTTTTCAGTTTTTAGCAAAAATTGTTGAAAACTCAAAATTTTTCCAAATTTAAATTTAAAAAATTCAATATTTTTCAACGGCAGAATTTTTCGAATATTTTTCGACGGCAGAATTACATATGACTTTTTTCCAATTTTTGAAATTTTGTTCTTTAATTAACATATAAAAAAGTAATACAGCCAAAAAATTTTGAAATTGGACATGACTGAAGTGCTCTATTTTGAGACTTCATACCTCCACTCCTGAGCAAGTAAGAGAGCTGATGTTTAAAACGTAAATAGAAATACTCCTCAGCTATGTCCGAGAGAAATTGTATTCTGATAGAATTATCCGTTTAGAAACGCTTGATTTATATTCCAAATATTTTGATTCTGCCCCATTTGAGATTTTGCCTACCACTGATGTATGACATTTGAGTTAAGTTAACAGGAAAATTAGCACTATATCTAAATTGTATCAGTCTTGTAGACAGATTAAATTCTAATAACTGACGATCGGAGCGCGTGTTTGTATTGTGTGAACAAAATGTACTTAGTTTTTTCTTCGTTTTGTTTGATATTTTACTTAATCGAGGGAGTTTTTCGCTATGCTGTAGGAAAATCTCTTACATTCGATTAGAAAGTACGTTTGATACAAATTGACAAGGGTTCTTAAAATAAAAAAATTTCTAATACAAGTATATGGTTACATATAAAATAAGAAGCAAACGATTTTTTCTCACCTATTTTAAAACGACTAATCACATTTGATGGATAATTAGTTCAAATATATTTTAGCTGAAAGTACATTATCACCCTGGGCCTTACTGCGGTGCATTGCCTAGTCTATAATTTCTGTTACCACCCTAAAATGTATAAAATGTATAAAATTTCCCTTTTATTTACAATCCAAATCAAAATTACAATGGGAATTCTTTAATTTGTACCTAATGCAACCCTGTGTTCTTCTAAGACTTTAGTGTTGCTACAAAAGATGCGTAACAAATAAATAAATAAATAAATCGGGTCCTGCCCCATATGTGTAGACTTGTGACAACAGCACTTAAGTCGACTTACGAAAATTTTTTGTCGACTGTTAACATATGTCCTTTGGCTTAATCACCATATTGCTACGATAATTAGCGGCAAAAATATTACTGTTAAATATGTCGAAAAACGAAAATAGTCTATACAAAATTCTAATCAAATTTAATTAATTATGTTTAATTATAAGATTTCTATAAGCTCACACACAAAGAGTTTTTTGAGTACTTTATAGAGTATTCATTTAATTGGGTTTCTGCCTTAATCGGTTAATAGCTCGATTAATTAATCGAGGTTTTGGCTTAATCGGTTAATAATCGGCTAATTGCAGTATTAACCGGTTAACCGATTAATGAAGTTTTTTCATAAACCAAGTAATTTCAACAAATAAAATTGCAAAAATTATCTATTATTTGGAATTTATTAGTAAAAAAATTACATAACAATTCTTGAACTTAATCAAGCAAAAACAAATCATAAATTTTATTCATTAAAAAATTAGCTAGCTTGTGAGATCATTACATCAGTTATTTCAATAGTTTACGGGATCTTCTAAAACAATCTTTCAGAAAAATTATTTCTTTAGTTTTGATAAATAAAACTTGGCTTGAAAAAATCCTTTCATTTATCGTAGATAATGAAGAAATCGAAAGCAATCCATAATAGAGAACCTCTCGTTTCTTAGTCCTTTTCCTTTATTTCTCTAAACTTATAAAATTTTCCATTATGTCATTAGAGTCTTTTTTTAATTTTTTTCATATTGTGGCACTTCTAATTGTTTCGGTTAATTCTGTTAAAACATTTCTTGTATTACTATCGATAGTTTCTTCTATTGTAAGGTCATCATATAATTCATGCTGGCAGAGCTCAGCGAAAAAAAGTTTATTTCCGAATTCCTTAGTTTTTATTTTTGTACTGTATTTTAAAACACTGTTGCTAAAAGGAAATATTCCTGAGTGGAGGTATAAAATAATTCAATTTGTCTGTCATTAAATAATTATATTTTTAATTATATCGTTGGCAACAGTATTATTGGATTTTATAAAACTATTAAACAAAAGCTTAATACATAATTCCCTCAAGTCTAATTAGAGTACCAGAGTCGTTACTAAAATCTCTTATAGAGAAGATTTGAATGGTTTACTTGAGGCTGAGGCCACACGGGCGTTTTTAGAACGCGGCGTTTTAGCTTTTTATATTAAATTTGAAAACTCTTAATTTTTTAGAACTTCAAATTTAATATAAAAAGCAGAAACGCCGCGTTTTAAAACACCCATGTGGTCTGAGACTAAGTTACTGAACACATTTATTTATTTGTATGAAAAGCAATTTCTAAACACATATATTTTGTATGTGAGACGAAACAAGTAATTAATAAATTTGTTACGTCACTAAAATTAACTACTTTAACCGTTAATCGAAAATAGCCAATTTCAAATTAAGCGGTCAGTTAATCGGGTAGTAATTAACCGGTTAACCGATTAAGGTTAACCGAATGAATACCTTAGTACTTTAACAGTATATTTGCTCAACTGAAACATTTAAAAATAATGCTTCAGTTGTTGCAATGCGAATAGTTTTTTTTTTAACCAAAATAACCCCCTTATTATGCAACTATTTGTCGCCTTCACGTCCACCCGACAATAAAAAATTTGAACTTTTCTACTTGTTAACATTTGACTGCTTTTAACAGTCTCTTCGCATCTTCTAGATCTTAGAGTATCGTCAGGAAGTGTCAATAGTACTTAACTCTTATCGATATCGAGTACAGAAGTTAATATTTGTGGTGTGGGATTAAAGTAACGTGGACATATAGCACAGTGCAGCAGTCCAAAAAACACACCGACTTGACAGTATAGGTTTGATTGTACTACCATGGCTTAGTAAAACCCTATATTCAGTTGCGGCCATTTCTTTAGCATCTTTACAGGTCCTTCTATGACGTGAACTACAATTTATTAAAAATACATATGAGCGAAATTGACCCCCAAAAATCGTACCACATAACGCCAGGCAACCCTAAGTTGCGGCCAAATAAAGAATGGCAACCCATTTTTTAGCATCCCTACAGGTTCCTCTATGACGTAGACTACAATTCATTTAAAAAAAAAGGATGAGCGAAAGTGACCCCCAAATATGAATTATTGTATATTCAATTAAAAATACTTGCAGCCATTTTTAAATAGGCAACCCTAAACCACTATATTCCGCTATAAAAATTTATTTCGTTAAAAAAACAGATGAGTGCAGAAACTTGCAGGCGGCTCTTGTACTATTACAAACCTTAGCCTAATAATCAATTTGGATTCACGAATCCTCTGGAAATTTTGTCCACGAATTTTCGGGAAATTCAATTTAAGTTTTATGGATTTTACCTTTTACATTGCTGTTCGTTGTTTTGTTGCACAATCAGTAGTATGAAAATATTTTACTAAAACCAACGATTACGTCCAATATTCCATTTGTAAGAAAAAGCCTACATACAAAGGTGGCAATACTATTGAATTCCTGCAACATTTACAACAAGTCCACAATGAAATCGATGTTATAGAGGTTTCTTGTGCGATTCCTACATCAAGCATTCTAATATATTTTATATGGCTTTTTATCTTTTTTATTCTTTTGTGGAAAAAAAATTATTCTTTTGTGGAAAAAAAATACAAAAGAATTGTATTAAAAAAATTGTAATTCTTATCTTGAGCTCGTTTGATTCAAATTACTAATTTTCGAAAATTCCCGGAAATCCCGGAAATAAGAAATTTTATTTCCCGTTTTCCGAGAATGGGAAAAGTCTGGGAAGTTAGAGACCCTAGTGTTGTTGTTATAAAAGTTTATGCTTACATATAAGTTTATGCATTGCGAAAAAATAATTAGAGACATTAATAAACACTATTTTTTAATATTTTGTTGTTGCGCATATTTGCTTTGGTATTAAATTTTAGAAAATTATTTAATTTTTTTATTAACAGCGACAAATAAAAACACTCGTTCGCTTACTATAAAAGGGTGATTGCAAGAGCAATTGCATTAGTTTTGTGGCGTATATCTTCGGTTTGAATATGGTACCTGCATGATAGTGCCACAGAAACGTTGAAATTATTTAAGAATATGTCCCAGTAATATCAGCGTTTATATTTGAGCTATTCCTATAGATGAAAATTGTACTGTTTTGAATTATGTGATGTTTCTTCCACAATTTCATAAGCTGCACCTTTTCTAAAAGTCTGCCTTCATACGTAACGAAGAATAGTGTTATTCCAATATAATTATAAGCTTACCCTTCTGACTATAAGCATCAAGGACAAACAAACATCATGAGGATAATATGAAAAGCTAAAATGTATTATCAACTTTTATTATTGTAGTAACACTATAATATCATTTGATTTATTTTTATTCCATATAAGGTTTTTTTTAGAAAAATTTTCAAAACTAAATATGAGTTTTAAAAAAGTTTGTTAAAACTAGAAACTGAGCCATAAAAGATAAAAAAGGCAAAATGAAATTTATTTTTATTGTTAAAATAATAAAACATTTTCTAATAATAAATTCTTTGTGGCTTTAATACCATTAATGTTGTGGCTATGCTCAACGACACATTCGATTTTCCTTTTTATCTATGAGTTTGCCATAAATTTGTTGCAGTTGCTATGTGATTGTTTATTTTTCTTTATTTATATTTTTATTTTTAAATAAGAAAGAACATTACAGAAATTTTCTGTGAGAGCCCTTCAACCAATATCAATAAATGCCAATAAAGAATTGACCACAATACCTAACAAATATTAACACCAGTACTAGCAGCAGCAACAATAAGCATCACACTTCCACACAATACACACATATACAAAAAGGACATTTGTTTTCTAAACACACACAAAAGTACGTAATTGTTTGACAGTGGTTTTTTTAAAACTTGTTAAAATGTTAGAAAAATATTAAATACTAAAAATAAATAAAAAAAGCTCCTGTATAAACTTTCAAACAATATATGTTTTTTACTGTGGCTGAAAGGTATCTCCACACACGTGAATCGACAGAAGAAAAATAATTGAATTTTTTAAGATAGTTGGACCCATTTCCTAGTACGACCAATTTTAAATCGAAATTTTGAGCTGCGTTAAGTAAACGGCAATAATTTTTGTGGTGTTATTGAATAGACAACAGTCAGCTGTTCAGTTAAATCACGTCGTCTTTTGGCAAAACTTAAATAATTATTCGACAAGAGTATAAATAAATAAAAATATTTATACTATTTAAATAATTAATTTAACTTTTATTTCTGAAAATTAAGGAGATTCATGAAAATATGTTCATGTGCAAGCATAAATTAATTTGATTTTTCCACTCCACCTTGTGCTTTTCGTTTATTTTAACAGTTATTTATAGCTGCAAGCACATCAACTATAAAAAATGAGAAAAAACAAGAAAGAAAAGAAATAAACTTATTGCGTAACAGAGAGATAATTGATTCTGATAAATCGTGTTGTTCTCGTTCTTTACCTGATGACTTGACAATCGAAAGCAACACTTCAAGCTTCAAGCTTCTAGATTGAAACGCCAAAAGTTGCGCCACCACAAAAAAAGAATTGATAAAACTTACCATCATTAGCCCTTGCCTGTGATCGTACTGGAGTCTCTGACAGAGCCGTTGCCATTATAGCTTCTTTTATTTTAAAATATGTTGGCATTATTTCATCAACCGATCCAAGTGGTGTCATTGATTGTTCAAAAGTTGCACCGTGAAAGAACAAAAGTCAGATCAGCTTTACAGGATGGAGATCGCTAGAAAATCCTACGCGGTATGTATTTTGATGGAAAAAAGGATATTCAGAAGAATGATAAATTTAACAAAAACAGAGTACTAGAAAACCATTATGAGATTTTATCAGAGCCAGGAAGCGACTATTTCGGGCATGTAACTTGTGAGTTTGGTAATGCTAAAGGTATTAAAAATGCTATAATAGCTCAATTGAAATCCTAATCGATGAAACTGATTGAAAAGCTGATATTATTAGTTTGATCGAGGAAGAACTTAATAAACCATTGCAGTGGTTTATCTGTCAGTTGAATTCCAATGAATGAGCACTGCGACATCTGTTGTTAGATTTGGACGGAAAAACTACAGGGCCTAAAAACTTTTCAGTTGCCATTGGATCTCAATTACAAAAATGTGAAATAAGGCCAATAGTCGAATTCACCATTATACCTACAATATTACCTAAAATTACAAGGAGTGATTTGAGTAGCTACCAAAACTATCTTTACGATATTATAACCGCTATTAAGACTGGCGTTTTTTCTACAGATTTAGCTAATATTGAATCTGGATCTCTCAACCATTCTATTAGGCTGACAACAGCAAATCGAATTCTAAGATTATATGCTACTAAACCGGACCCCGAGAAATAATTATTAATATTAGCAACAGACGTGATGAGAGTTTATGGTCCGATGTGGTTTACAATAAAATGTAATCCGTCGTGTATAAACGGAGCTAAGCACTTGTGGCAAACAATTAGTCTGAGTCGCTATTTCTACGCCGATTTGAAGAAGATCAGTGACAAGGTAATCCAACGAAATGGATATTTCGGCCACCCAGAAAGTCTTCTTATTGCTATGCTTGGAGATGGCAAAGAAATCATACGAGATCTGGCATATCAACGAATTTTAAACGCAAAAACTGAGAAACCTCCAGGACTTCAAACTTTTAAAGTACCTTAATTTAATTTCGATGCTGAAGATTCTACCAACATTAGGACATGGCGAGACTGTGAGATAGCTGAGCCACCTCTGCCTTTAGATATATCTGATGAAGACTTGAAAGCCATCCTTAAAAGCGGTCTCGGCACATGTCAAAAAATTAAAGACTTTCTCTGCCACACTCAAGCCGTAGAGCACTGTATCAAAGTAGTGACAGAAGCTTCAAGTGGAGTTTGCGGAAAAAAATAAACGAAACGGTTTCATTAGGGCAAAACTACTATCGCGCCAACAAATGTCTACCTTTTATACAAAAAAACTATTTAATATTTAATTACTGTATTTCTGACTAATTGTCTAAGTTGACTAATTGTCTAAGTTACTTTTATCTATATGAAAAAATGTAACATAATAAATAAATGTAACATAATAAATAAAAAATAAGTAACCAAAAAAAACACAATTTAAGCTATTGGATTCTTAATTTATTGTTATGTATTCCACCTTATATGCATCTTAAAATAAAGTTTATAACGTATCTGCTACTTTGAGGACAATATGAAAAATATGTAATTTTTCCTCATTTTCAATTGCGTTGGGGCAACTCAAAACATTTTCCGGTTATATTTATTTATTGTAACTTCAATAAAATTGAGCTAACAATAAGTACTCAAATCTTAACTCTAAAGTTTTAATTTTTAAGTCCACCCAATGCCAGACAAAAATATTTGTTTCAGCTGTTGGTTCTTTGGTTGTCTACACAGAAAAAAAATTTTGTAAATACAATTAATTTTTTTTTGTTTATATCAATTAAATAATTAATTGATTTTGAACCTACAATGATTTTTGTTAATACAATTACGAAATTGTAAGTTAAAGGAAACTCAGAAAAAATTTTTTAACAATTTTTTTGTTGATTTCAAATTTATTTCAATTAAGATTATTGTTATATCAACAATATGAATTGTTGATTGTCCGAACAAATTTTAACTAACATAGTTGTTGTATTAACAATTGTTTTTATACACAATACTCGAAGCGACTTTTTGCTTGTCTGCGAAAAACACTAAATTTCTATGGGCGGAATCGAACCAGCGACCTCTGGACTAATAGACTAACGTTCTTACCTCTCAGCTACAGATCAATTCGTTATCAAATCGCAAATAATGAATACACACAAAAATTTTCATCTACGTGTGTGTGTTCATTTGTTATATCAACAATGGTGATTTTTAATTTTTTTCACAATACTTAACAAAAAATTTGGTTAGTTGAGTTTGTTGAAAAAAATTTCTTGATTTGCTTTGTTTCATTTATATGTGTACATTCATTTGTTATATCAACAATGATGATTGTTCATTTTTTTCACAATAAATAACAATAAATTTGGTTAGTTCAGTTTGTTGAAAAAAATTTCTGTGTTTGTCGTTCAATATTAATAATTGAAATTGCTAGTTGCAGTTTGATGATATTTTTTTCTGTGTTAAGGATAACTGGCAAATAATAATAATAGAAAATAACTCAATAGATAAAATATATTGGTGGCTAAAAATTTAAATTAAAAACAAATACCTTAAATATTACCTATTGGGAATTTACAAATCACCGGATAAACAAAAATTTGTCAGAAAGTTTTTTTTTTGATTTTATTGAAGGTGAAATGGAAAAAATTAATGCTGATGAGAAGTATATAGACTGGTTACACAATAACATTTCTAAAACCAGATTGTAAGAAATAATAGGTGATAAGTACCTTCGACAAATGGTAACGCTGCCAACAAGAATTCCAAAGTCCGCGATCATCATTAATTGATTATGTATTAACAAATATATATACATATAATAACAAATACCATCGTTACAACTAACCTGAATATGAAAATAAGTGATCTTTAGAAATTAATTAAGAAAAAGAAAACGTAAATGTACGATAATAATATTTTTTCGCAATAACCTGATATATGAAAGGATTAATCATATATACAATAACTATGACTATCATGAAATGGCTAACGAATTTGTTGCGTGTATAAATAACGCACTTGCGCCGATGATAAGCACTAAAGTAGTAAAAACGCTCTCTACAAACGTCTGGTTTCCGAATAGTCTGAAGCGCATGAAAAAAGTACAAAAACAAAATGTACCGAAAGGCCGTGTGCTTCAATAATGTCTACCATTGGAACAATTACAGAGCGTTTAGAAATCAATATAAAGCAGAAATATCAATTGGCAAAAACAACTATACTAATAACAGAATCAGTAGTTGTACAGACCAAAAGGCTATGTAGAAAACAATAAAATCCCTTATACTTAAAAAAAACACTAAAATACAAGAACATATACAATAAAATACAAGTTCATATTCATTCACGAATAGGCCAAGCCTGTCGCAGATTGGGGCCATGCGGCAAAACATGAATGATACACTTAATGACGATCTTATAACAATCTCTGAATGGGGTCGTGTGAATAGGGTCGATTTTAATGCTCGCAAGACCCAATGCTGTATGCTTACGCACAGGCGTACGACCAAACTTGCTGCTCCATCTGTAATTATGGATGGTGTTAATGTGGGGAATCAGAAGTTCTTGATGTTCTTGGCATGAAAATCCAGTGCGACGTTTGATGGACTGACCACATTTTTCAGGTCTCAAAAGAAGCATTCAAGTGCCTCGGTTTGTTAAGACGGTGTAAGAGATACTTCACTCCATCTGATCTCCTTAGCATTTACACCACCTATATCCGTCCGAAAATGAAATACAACTCTCATGTATGGGCCGGCGCTTCAAAGTCTATTTTGAAGTTACTCGACCGCGTACAGGAGAGGGCGAAGAAGCTCATAGGGGATAGCAGGGTAGCCAACTCTATTGACTCGCTGGAGCATCGACGCAGTGTGGGTTGTGTTTCACTGTTTTATCGCTGCTACTACAATGGATTTTGTTCTGATGACATCAGGGAAACCCGCTTCTTTTTGCGAACAACATGTTCTTCAGTAAGAGCACATCTATTTGTGGTAGATACGCCAGTTAAACGAACTACGCATTACAGAGAGAATTCGTTCTTTAGCCGAACAGTTCGTATGTGGAATAAACTCCCTGCAGAGGTCTTTCCTGCCGCTTTCAATATGGGAAAGTTCAAACTGAATGTTCACAATCACTACTCCCTCTATCCTCCCATAACTAATTTTCCTAGTTTCGGCACAATGCATTGCATGAGTGCTGGTCCAAAAAAAAAAAAAAAAAAAGACGTTTTGTCAAATATCCACAGATATTATTATAATAACGGACTGCATGTTATTTAAAAAGAATTTCGTATTTTGAAGTTTGAGTATTGTCATATATTTAGAGACACTCGCAAGACTATCTCCATGATTCCAAAACATGAACATGTGTATGAAAAGCATTCAGTTTTTTGAGTATTTTTCATACAAATTTTGTTGAAAAAGTCTTATTTCGCCTTTATGAATTGGGCCCTAACACAAATCGGTTGACGTAAGAATTATCAAAATCGGCCCACTCGTTTGGTATCTATTGTAACGTAAAAGAAGATACACAGTATGCATTACTTAAACTGATAAACACAATACACTTCTTTGCGTCACGCAGTCGGGTAAAAGACAAACGAAATGCTACTATATACAAGAAAATGTGTACCTCTATCCAGTGTTGCCATAGGACGAAATAGCAAAACTGGTAGATTGCAGAAATAAAAGTGCTAAAATGTTCTCTTATTTCTTAAGCGGCCCATACACTTGCAATAAAATTGTAAATTTTTATATTGTATACCAGTGCCAATGTGTATTTTCATATGTGGCACAATATATTGACAAAAATTAAGATAGTTATGATTTTTATTGCACAACGACGAAAATAGAATTATGATATGTGATGTGTCGGCAATATTATGTAATATTATGTTAACTTTTTGCTGTAAAAAAAACGCAGCATATTTTATTCGAAAGATTTGTGTCAGTTATTCCATAGTATAGGTCAAAACGATAATAACATGAACAATAACATATTCAATTATATTGTATGTATAATGTATAGGCCGCACGTTGGGGCAGAACAGGCCAAAATTTACGCTTAACTTAGGGAGGGGCTAAATTGTGTTTTTGCTTGTATCTGAATTAAATAGTTGCTAACAGATAAAAATCATTTTTCCATTGGTCTGTCTCAATTATGTTAATCTTTATGCGCTTTAAGCACATGTCGCAGTTTGAGAGATAATTTGTATATGAGCTTATTATGTCTTGCAAATGCAGCTTACTAAAATTGTTTCCAAAATACCATTATTTCACTTGGCTCCCATGCAAACTTCTTCGCGGAATAGAACCTTAACTGTAGTAAATATATTAAATATATGGTCATCTGAACTAAATTTCGGATAATAATATCCTGTCTCCTATAACCATAATAAATTGTGGACCCATGCATAGTATATTATATGCGTATGCAGGGGAAAGTGGATATTCCACCTCCCCCATAACAAATAAAATATAACTTTATTTTTATTGAGTTTTTCAAAGACATTTTACAAAAATTTCGATTGTAAACGGGTGGGATACTTCTCTTCGCTCAAGAAAAAGTTTTGTGAACATTATGGCGTAGCAAGTATGTCTACCAACAGCTAGTTATATCAAGAATAACGTGCAAAAATCTTCGGCATATTTGAAAAATTTACAATAAGAAAGTAATTGCGTTTGGTACAGAAATTATTTTGGAATTGCGAAATAGAAATTAAGATGGATCTTCTTTTTTATGCTGTGCTATGCTATGCCGTTTTTCTTATTAGCAGAAATTGGAAGAAGTTATATGCCTCATATACAGACATATACATAATTATGAAAATCAAACTAAAAAATTTCACTTAAATAGAAATAAACATCAGAAAAATTGGCATTAAAAAAAATTAACCAAATTTAAAACTGGAATTTGTTGTGATAAACATCAGGGGCCGAGTCCTCGCTTTCGATATCGAGTATACTATCGTATCGAATAAAATTTCGACAAGTATCGAATGGATACATTACCGCATTCGATACCTATCGTGTCGAAATGTTTAAAAAGTGTACCAAGTTTATTTTATACCGGTTGTTGAATCGACTAAAAATTTGTAATACATTAAAGAAAAACATTTTTTTCTAGCAGCTAGTACAACAACCAAGTCGATTGGCCAACTGTAATAAGGTTTATAGGTAATGTTCCTTGCTTTTTTGCAAAACAAACGCAATAAAACAAAATATTGTATTCGATCGCTCTAGTGCTGTCGAGTGGCATTAAACAGCAGCTCTACTCGATTATCGTATGCCATAATCCCAAAAGGAAAAATTTGGATAATTCTTCTTGATATCGAATGCAATGATTAACAATTTAATTGTGGTTAAATTCCCGTATGCAATTTCATCAAAAAGTTTGTTAATACAAGAATTGTGATCACTTTTAACAGACCCACCTAAGAACTGATGAAAGCAGAGATATGCATGAGCTCGAACCATAGAAGTGTGGCGGCTTATGAAAAAAACGTTTTTCTGTTCTGCTGAGTACGTTGGAAAATTACATTGATGTGGATTTTTCCCTTGTTTCGTGCAATATTGTGCATGTCTCTATTTCGTTCTAAATATTACGTTACGAGCCTTATAAAAAAAACATTTAAAATATCAATAAAAAGTTTAATCTTAAAAAAAATATTTGTAGAGCCCAACGTAGATCAATAAGGTATAGTCATCGGCGAATTGATTCAACAAAGCAAATTTTTTGTTCAAGCAATTGTCAAAACAAATAACAAATTCTTATTAAAATTTTTTAAATTTTTTTGATAATAAATTTAAAAACAAAGTTTGGCAGTTGCTTGAACAGCCAGTTGATGATAACGCCGCCTGTTTTCAATTCGCCTTGATAGAACCAAGGCGATATCATACTAGGTGGCCGCAAGAGCCCAGCTGTTTACATAAATGTTTACACATTTGGCCTGTCAGCAGTGTTAATGTATTAGCTTTTTTGACAGCCCAAATGTAAATTCTGCACGGCGAATTCTCTTGGGACAACCTGGTGTTGATCTATCTTGGGTAGAACCATAAAAGAAAATTCATTTTTATTTAAACAATTTTCTACTTGAGCAACACCTGGCAGAAACAGAACGAGGTATATCAGAAGAAAACAATTTTTTTTTCTGTTTGTTATCTCTGCAAGCAAACAAATTCTTTTCAAAAATAAATTTTTTAATTTTGTCTGTGCGCCGTGAAAAATGTAACATTTTTTATGTTTATTGTTTCTACTTTATTTCAATCAACTATTTAACTGGGTTGTTCTGAGCTTGAAAAGACATTTGCATTTATTTCCTTTGCTTGCGAGTGGTTTTGTGTTTCAGAAGGCATATTTTCCCGGAAGCAAGTCCACACACAACTACTCATACTTTAACATATAACAATCACTATTGTTGTTAGGATAAGTATGTGACAAAACTTTAGTTATTTTATATACAAGAAAATAAAGCACGAGAAAATACGTGACGGATTTTTCCTCCAAAATCAGAAACTATAGAAAGTAATTTGTATTCATTAAACTTTTTTTTTGCTGTTTAATATTATGGCAATTAGAACAACTAATATTTATATACAGATGTTTGTTTATTTGACGGTGAGTGTGAATGAGATGTATGTATCTATGTATAGATGGTTGTACTTGAACGGAACAATATATGTTAACACATGACAGGATTTATAATTATATTTGACAAGAAACTACAAAATTGAATTAACTGTACAATAAATCTGCTAAGAACAAACAATATATTTTATGCAAAACTATGTAGAAAGTTTTATTATTAAAGCCCTAGAACAACGAGACAATTAAATGGGGATTAAAAATGACTAAAGGAAAAAATATTATTATATAGCATTAAAAATAATATAAAGAGCAAAATCCAACATAAGAATACATACATATCGCTCGTTTATTGCAACAAATAAACTTTTTGCGCTAATTTCATTTATTGTATCTTCAAATTGAGCTAAGAATAAGTAATCAAATATAATATCAAAAATTATAATTTTTAAGTCCAGCCAATGCCCGACAAAAATAGTTGTTTCTGCGGTTGGCTCTGAGGTGGTCTTAGGTCTCTCATGTTCGGCTGAGAGCATCAGTATCCTTCCTTCTCAGGCGACTGTGGCCTTTAAATTTAATGATGTTGCGGCTAGGGGATCTGGATGCAACTCATGTTTTTTACGCATCTTGTCACATGTTCTGAAAACAGAGTCTTAGCCATCGGTACATCTAGATCGTTATGAAATCGCTTGTATCTAACATACCGGGGGCTGATATAATCGTACGGAGTATTTTATTTTGTCACCTTTGAATTTTCTCTACATTTGATGCCAAGGCAGTCCCCATAACTGGATACCGTAGGACAATATTGGTTTTAGAATGGAGTTGTATAGAAGAAGTTTACAATCCAGGCGTAGTGTAGACTTCCGTCGAATGAGCCAATTTATTTGAGCCGCTTTTAATTTCATTTAGGTCGCATTTGCATTTATGTTGCACTCTTATGTTAGACGAGGATCAAGATGAACACCGAGATACTTTACTTCAGTGTGTTGATGTATAGTATTGTTATTGACTTGTATAGGTCATTTTTCCAACTGCGGTATATACTCTTACAGTTTGCAGGAAGCTTCTTGTCGACTTTTGTGAACACTTAAAAGAGCTGTATCATCAGCAAATGTTGATATGTGCATGATACTGCTTACCGGCAAGTCATAGGCATATATCAAATATAATACAGGGCCAAGGATGCTGCCTTGAGGAACTCCGGCTTCAATCGGTTGCGGTGGGCTTAGAAAATTACCTTCATTAACAACATTTTTTCGCTCAGTTAAGTAGCTTTCTAAAACCTTAATGGTGTTTGCGGGGAGGTTTTGCTTTACTTTATGTGTCAATAACGGGCGCAGAACAATATTTCTTTTACTCGAAGCTTTTTCTAACCACGTTCACGAATCTATGAGTTTATTTAAGCTTGCAAGGTTTCTCCTGAAACCGAATTGGTAGTCTGGAATGCAACCACTATTCAGTGTGGGTGGTGGCTTATATTATGCTCAGACCTGAGGTTTTAATCGCGTTTAAGCAAAAAGCTTAAAAAATTAATCAAACCCGCTTACAGTACACTTGAGATGATTATATTGACACTTACACAGCTCACTTCTTGCAAATAACAACAAAATAGGCAAATTTATAATTCTTACTATTATTAAAAATGGAAAAGGAGTTCGATCGTGAACGTAATGTGTGATAAACGAATTGCGGAGATCAGCGCATTTAGTGTGTGTTGTACGAAAAATTAAATTTTTGAAATATTCTGCTTTATTTTGTTGTTACTGATAACAGAAAAAAAATAAACAAATAATTAAAGTTAAGAACCAAAACCTGAAATGAGTGAGCGTAATGCTTTAAACTCATACAACAAAAACAATGATCATCTGAAAACTAAGGACAATGTAAAATTAAACAACAATAATGTCAACAAAATTATGATATGATAGCCCATTATATATAGAAATATAGCATGTGCCAAACATATTGGCTGGATGGAAAATATTATTACGGCAATACTCGATTTCGTATTGTGGAAGATACTTCCTTCAAGTAGAAAAATGTGTCCATGGCAATACTCCTTCGCAATACGAAAGCGATTCTTCTAGATGATAAGCTAGCAATATTGCCACATAACCACTTATAAGAAAATAGGAAGATATCGCCCAAATAGCATTAGGAAGATAAAAAGAAGATTTAGCATTTTTAAAGTTAATTTTCGTGGAGATTACGCCCTCTTTTAATCCCCGACCAAAAAGGAGGGGTGCTATAAGTTTGTAGTGTGTATTTAGTGTCTGTGTATCTGTGTGTCTGTCTGTTCCCTCGTAGAGCTTGAACGGCTGGACCGATTTTGATTTAGTTTTTTGTGTTTGAAAGGTGACTTGGTTGAGTATTCTAGCAGTATCCTCTTGAGTCTGCAGTAGTGCCACCATAGCTCCCAAAAGGCGAGAACGATTTTAATTTCTTTTGTTTGAAAGGTGATTTCATCTAAAATCTTCTAATCTATTTTTCGGTCCAGCCATTATGAAGTTATTATCATCCATTTACTTTGGTAGTTTTTAACATTTTTTATTTAATATTATTATGTATTTTTTAAATTGAAATTTATTAATTGAAATACTTTTTCTGTCTATACTTTTTTTAAAAGAAAGAAAATAAAAATTTTGCTTTGATTATTTTCATCTTGATGACAATTAAGGGATTTTGCTAAGCCATTGCCTTAGAGGCAATCTTCCAAATATTTGCAGGTAGGTTTTCATTTTAACACACATGTGTTGGAATTTTTGTTTTAAATTTTATTATTTTTTTGTTTGATTTTGAATTATTCTAATACAATATATTAATAGAAAAAAATTCGACTATTTTCTTATCAAATATTTACGAAGTTTAGTTTTTAATTTTACGAATTTTGTGTAGGTCCCATTTCCGTAAAAAAAAGTATTTCAATTTATGAATTTAGTAATAGAATACGAATTTGAGTGTTTACAGTGCAAGTTTAAAATCGTATAATATTTGTAAAAGTTTTGAGGCACACAAAGTTGTTCTGTCCGATGTAGTCAACTTTGACACCCTGTAGCTCACCGTGTATTTCAACACGTTGGTCCAAGAGGAGGGCTTGGGTCCTCCTCTATGATTTTTACATACATATTTATTCACTTTTTTCAATTGGAACCACTGTACGTCGTAGCTAACATGTCAAAAAAACTTAACTCAGCTCATCGACATTACACCGTTACGAAGCTTGACTGCCTAGCTGCGGTTCTAACTGTGAAAAAATTTAGACCTTTTTTTATATCTTGCTATTCAGAATTAGGACGGCTCATGCTTTTTTTGAAGTGGATTATGAGTCAGAAGGACCTGAATGATCGCATAGGCAGATAGAGCTTAAACCAGCAGGGATTAAATTTTGAAACTGAGCGCCGTAAAGGGTCAGATAATGTAGTTGCTAATGCCCTGTCCTATGCATTTCTTGGAATTTATATTAGATTTCGAACCAAAATTTTATTTATTAGTTGGAATAGTAAAATTTTTCTTGAAAAGAAAAGCATTTTCACATCTATTGGAAAAATTCTATATATCTTAGCAAAACCATTTATGTTACAGTCCTTTTCAAAAATAATTTATTGATATCTTTTAAGTTTTATTGTTTCATATCTGCTTATATTACTATTAAATATCACTAATGCATAATGTTTATCCTACTATAAAATAAAACAACCTTTAAGTTGAATCAAAAGGGATGTACTTAGCAGAAAAGCCCTAAATATACACGCATATAATATACAAATTAAAGTTCAATAAAGTTAAAATAAATGTGCTAGAAAGCCAATAAAACATGTTGTGATTTTCTCATAAATCGAAAGAGGCACAATACTTGCCATGTTCTTATTTTGTTTCACAACATCCTTTGGCCAGCACATTAGACTCCTTTTACTTCACTTTCTTTTCTTAGCTATGCTTTTAAGTTTTCTTTTACAAAAATGGCATTTAATGGCAGCTCAATCCTTTTTCTTTATAGTTCTGGACGATTATAAATGACTATTCATTGCAGTTTTTTAAATTTTTTCTCATCTCCTTTTTGTGCTGTTTAGAATTTATTGTTGGAAAATTGGTTTACGATTAATAGCATTTATTGCCTTTTAATCTAAACAAAATACAACGAATAATTCATTTGAACTTTGTGGATTTAAAAAAAAATTATACATAAAGTGTGTGAAGGATTTTCTTACTCTTGCTTCTATTATGTATTTTATTTCGTTTGTATTTCAAAACTTTACGGAACATAACATAATGTTAGTCTAACACAAATTTTTATTACTGTGGCCAAACAATCAAATTTATTTGTTTTATTTACATAATGTAAATACCCTGCAGAAAATGCGAATAGTGAAATTGTAGTGATTTACTAATGACATTGTCAGTAGTACTACTGACAATGTGTACCCCAGACAATGTAATCATCTATTGACATTTAATATTTGCTTGTCATTGAAAATCTACCAGTAGACTGTAGCACTATTGACTTAGTGGTTCTTTTGGGACCTCATGGAGACATTGGCACCAACGATTCACTAGTAAATTTTAGGGGCTCTAGTCTACAATATTGATATTTCCGCGCTCGATGTCGATAATTAAATTATAGTGATTTACTAGTGACATTGTCAATGCTACTAATGACCAGGTGTACCCCAGCCAATGTAATCGTCTAATGAAATATACCATAGGCTAGTCATTGAAAATCTACCAAGAGACTTTAGCACAATTAACGAGGTAGTTCTTTTACGACCATATGGAGATATTTGAACCAAAGATTCACTAGTACAATTTAGTGACCCTTGTCTACAATTTTATAAGGGTTAGGGCAATACACTTAAACACATGTACATATATATTTTTTAATACTATTTTTTATTAAAAATTAAATAAATTATTTAGACCGAAATATATTTGAAAATTATCGACCCAATTCTGCAATTCGAATACGAGTAAATGTCTCGTTTTCCAAAAATACGATTAAGAGTTAACGTGGACTTTAACGGGAAGTTCGGCATACAAAACTTGCCGTTAAAGTCGACGTTAGCTTTTAATCATACATTGTGAAAAGGGCCGTAAATTAACTTCAGATATGATAATTAAAGCTCTAAAAAGAACGAAACTGCAAAAATGTTGTTTTAGTGGATTTAATTTCTCTAAATCGATTGTTTTGAAATTGGCTCGATTTACAGAACAGGCAGGTACATATCGTCGCAGAAAATGCAAAAAGCCCTATCTAACATTTTAAACGTTTAACAGGAGAAGCATAAAACTTGTTTACATGAAAAACTATATTGACAGTTAGTGCAAAATTTTACAATAAATATATAAATTTGTGGGTCCTTGTTTACTTGTATTGTAAGATTTTGCACTAATTGTTAATATAGTTTTCATTCAAACAAGTTTTATGCCCCTCCTGTAAAACTTTTAAAATGTTAGATATGGCTTTTTGCATTTTCTGTGACGATATAGATGTATCTTTTCCGATTATATCTTAAAACATATCAATTGAAATTAAACAATTTTCATTCGAAATTAAAAAAATATCAATTCCGTTAAAAAAAAATATCAATTGAAATTAAGAAAATATCAATTGAAATTAAAAAATCCGATCGGCTTGCAACTCTGCCATTGACTGCACAGCATAATAGAAAAAGAAAGCAAACTATTGACGCTTTCGTTGACAATGTCACCAGAAATATACTTGAACTGTTGTTTCTAATGTACCCAAGGCATATTCATTACAGGTACCACCATAACTAAACCAAATACAACACCAAAAAACACATGTATTTTGTTAGTAGAAATACCCCACAAATATGTCAAATCCATTATCTGTGAGTCGCACACACTCATAAGCTCTCTCAAATTTACTAACACATGCCCGTTGTTGATAGAAAACTCCCAGCCATGTGTAAAAATCTCTTGTCTGTGTATCGCACACATTCTCAAATTCACAAAAACAGCTGCTCTTGTAGTGGTACCTGTTCAATCTACCTTGAACGTATCCCTTCTCGCGCATAAAAGGAAATTTGTCGACATTTTAACTAGTACAATTGTCGGTAGAGAAAAGAGTGTTGACATAGAGACATATGGTTCTGGGCTGACTAGAGCAAGGCGAATTCAGTACCAGGTAGCCTTATCATCACAGATGATCATCAGCTGATTACACCCAATCAGTCAAACTCTATATAAGAGAAGAGAAAAACTTTAACCCGAACTGTCAAAGCACAAATAAAAATAGTCCTACACCTACTTTGTATGTGTGCAGTTTTGATGATAAGGCCACTTGATATTAATTCGCTTTGGACTAGAGGGTATATACATTGCATATGTATGTATAAATCTGTTCTCAATTTGACCACCGAACGTTTTAAAACGTTTAAAACATTGATTTTCATTTCATATAAAAATTCTGCTGAGAGCACTTCACACGTGTTCTTACCGTCTATCATTCAGTTGTCGATAGAACAGCGACGAATGCACATGCGGCGTATGGCTGTATATTTCTTACATCTTGTTTTAGCCGTACTTATTCAGCAAATATACGTGTGTCATTTCAAATTGATGATGATATGCGAAAAATATTTCATCACATTTAAAACACATTTTATTACTACGAAACTGTCATAAGAGTATACATGTGGACGATTTTATTAATATTGTTTAAAAATCTGCTTCAAAGTATAAATTTTTTAAATTCTATTTATTTATTAAAATTTTTAATATAAAGCCTTTAGGGTGTAAAAGCTGCAACAATATATTTCTTTAATTAAAATAGTTTTTTATATATTTCGAATGCGTAGAGTATTACCTAAGCACCATGTTTCCAATGCTTGACTTTTGTTTGTTCGGTGGGTAGCTCTATCACCTCACTAATACTATTAAGCATCAGTACAACTTCAGTTTAAGTTGTGAATACCACTCGCTTAAAATTTTGTCACGCTAGTGAGAGAGAGAGAGAGATAGAGAGAGTTTGTAACGTGGATTATGTTGTCCAATGAAGTATAACAGCCGGTCTACACATGCATTTTTTGTTGCAGCAATTTCTGAATTTGTGGGAGAGAGTTGAAATAGAAATATACACCATTTGTGCTCCCCTCCCGCTCTTTCTCACTAAAAACCCAGAATTGCTGCAACAAAAACGTGTAGAACGGCACTAACTTAGCCGTTTTCAGGGTTTACTTACGAATCCACAAACCTTAAGCAATAAGACATTTAGTTTTCCCTTTCGGAGGGCAAAATAAAAAAATCTCTTATTGATATGGAGGCTTAGGTACGTTGCATTGTGTAGGCCGTACTGGCGGGGCAGTAGATTTTTAGGCTGCTATTTCTGGTAGGGTCACCCATGCCAGATAGGCTCCCAATAGTGCCGACCAAGAACAACCCATATCACGGTCTGATAGCTTCTATTTTCCCAAATAGGGCGACTCACCAGCGTCTGTTCCCACATTAGGCAGCTGGTGGTCTTCGTTTGATCTCTATGGGGCGGCAGTTATTTAATATGGCAGTAGATAAAATGCAACGCCCCTCCCCTCAAAAAATTTTTCGCAACCAAAAAAGCCATGCCCCACGTACCCAGTTAGGAGCTTCAAAATCTCCGCATTCCAACGCTGTCGGCAGCAGACCGTGGTGAATCGATTGCTACTGGGGCGTGAATGCAGCGAGGCATATGCAAGCTGGTAAACCGTAAAAAGGTAACACAGCCGAAAGGTGGTTGCAAAAAATTCAGCGGCGAGGTACCTATGGCCTTCGTGCATAGTACCTCCTGTAGAGTTTTTAATATTTTAGATATTAATTAATAAATTAATATTCATTCTTTGAAATAGGGATGTAACGATACGCCGTTTTGCCGATCCGATACCGATACCGATATTTAAAAATAAATATCGCCGATACCGATTCCGATACCGATACGAATATTGAAATTGAGTTCAAGTTTAGATCAACAAAACTCAAGTGCATTTTTTTATTATACAAAATTACATTGTAAGAGAGAATATTTAAAATTGATTTAACCCAGTATAAGAAATAGGAAGTAATTTTTAAGGAGCTACATTTTCTTTGCTTCCAAAAAATCTATATTGAAAATATGCAGATAATTAGTAGAAAAGCAAGAAAAAATTTTTAATTCCTTTGTAATTTTAAAAAATACTCACCATGCTTTTTAAAAAATCGATTTTTTAAAGAATATTTATCAACTAATATTCTTCTAAATACCTTAATAGCTTATTTATTAAAAGTCTTCTAAGTATATATATATATTCACTTAAATTTACATGAAAATAAAGTTTTGAGTTTAAATTCGCATAAAAAAAATTGTGAAAATGGGTAATTTTTTAATTCTTTTTTCTTGAGAAAAAATCATTATAGAACACCGAAAAAGAAATTTGTCTTAGCATCGCTTCCAATTAGGTGATTGGTATTCGAAAAACAGAAGTTATTGCAATGGCAAGGATATGTAAAACTAATTAGAAATTGTCCAAATTCGCAATACTTCCGGATCGCGAATTCTACATTTTCATGACTTCTTTGGAGTGTCTTTTTTTTTGCTGGAATAAGATTTAAAAAACAACGACTTGAATTTGAATTCATGGTAAAATTAACAAAAAATAAATAATTTGTTTACAAAATAACAGCATAAAATATTATTAATTTTTTAAATTGATATTAATAAGATTTAAAATATAACGAAGTGAATTTAATTCATGGTAAAATTTAACAAAAATAAATTATTTGTTAAATAAAACTCTGAAAAAAATTTTAAAAGTATCGTCGTATCGACAGTAAAATATCGCCGATACCGATGTATCGGAATATCTGAAGTATCGCCGATATATCGGTATCGGTATCGGTATTCGTTACATCCCTACTTTGAACGATGTTTTATTAATGAAAAATTTTTAATACAAAATTCAAAACGAAAAAATAAAATTATAAAATCAATGAAAACATAACTCTTTACGAATCTTCATTCTATCTGATTACAGCGATGAGGATACTGTTGTTGCGCCACTAGAGGCAGCATCCGACACCATCTGGCTAGTCTAGAGTTATATGGTACATGATCATGGAGAGCGTTCATTAAATGATAAGATACGTGGAATTGTGACTAAAGCGTCAAGTACAAGCACACCAACTTATTTAGTGACTGGACATTTTCGGACGAATGTTGTTTTTCGAAAATCGTTGTATTGACTTTTCTATAAGAATTTTTATATCTCGACCATATGCCATAGTAAACAGAAGAAAAACCAAATGGGAGATGCAGAGCAATCTTCTCCTAAATTCTCTGACTTAGTTCCGATAAATTGATTCAGCATTAGATCTGTTCAATGAGTCTTTCCGCTATGCCACAAACTTGTCCTGCTAACCAATGGTATGCAAAAGCAAGGGCCAACCACCTTGGTGGTGTCCAGAAATTGCATAGTCACGCAGCGAATGTCGTAGACTATTCAACGAGGCCAAACGATCAGACGCCTGGTTCCGCTATTAGATCTCTGTGATAGATTTGAAAATGTAATAAGAAACGCTAAAAGGAGGTCTTGGAAAAATGTCTGCATTGGTGGAGAGAGGTGGGGGATGCGGAAAGATCATCTGAAACCAACAGTTTGCGTAAGATATTGAAAACTTCAGCGGTCGTACGTAACTATATACAGGAACCATGTGGTAGCTGGACTTTAAGCAGTCAAGAAACGCTCAACGTGCTGCTTGAGATACAATTCCCCGGCAATTTAAAAACCCTTGCAACAGGAGCTGGCACAAGACGTACGCCTAAGCTGCCCAGACCAGTCACTGTTCCTCTGGATATTGATAGATTAAAGTATGCGATTAATAGCTATAATCCAATTAAATCTCCGGTAACAGATGGAACAATTCCAGCTGTTTTGCAGAGATATATGGACCTGGATCTACCCTGGTTTTCTATACTTTATAGAAAGTGCTTAAGCAATTCTTACAGCTCAGTTTGCCAAAGTAGGTGCAGGATTATCTTCATCCCTAAAGGCGGCTATATATCCCACACTAAACCTAAAGACTTCAGACCGATCAGTCTGACATCTTCTCAGCTCAAAACTTTAGAAAGAGCTATTGATATACACCTAAGAATGTCCATACCTACCACACTTCTCTCTCCCTCGCAACATGTCTATACCAAGGGCAAGTCTGTAACAATTTCCCTACAATCTCTTGTCAGCCAAATAGAGAAATCTCTTGAATATAAGGAATTCACTATGTTGACCTCTAGAGGGTGCCTTTACTTCGTCAAACGCGACTCTAATATTTCGAATATGGTGAAACAAGGAATTGATTCATTTGCGTGAATAAAAACAAATTTGTCTACACAATTATTATTCCGTATAGAAATTATTAAAAAATTTCAAACCTGAAATCCAGGCGGAACAGCGTACTAGGCTTTATGCAGTAAAATAAATTCAAAAATAAATATACAAAGCGGCTCCTTGAAAAATGACCTCTAACTGATATTTGGGAACATTTTTCATTTTTCAAATATTTTTGAGACCATTTTTCCTATTTTGGAGCCATTTTTAATTTTTTATTTATTTATTTAGGACCGTTTTTCTTATTTTTGTCCAATTTTTCATTATTTAATTTAGGGCCATTTTTCTTATTTTGGGACAATTTTTTGTAAAACGAGGTGAGGAAATATTCGTGCCTAGCCGGCCTTCGGTCGGACTTAAGAATTTTTTCCTTTCCGTATAACGAAAAGTGGCTTCGTTGAGTAAGAATTTTTGCATAGCCGTCCATCAGCCGCGCTTAAGGCTTTTCTCCTTTTGGAATAGCGATAAGCGGCTTCGTTGAGTAAGGACTTTTGTATAGCCAGCCTTCGGCCGGGCTTAAAGGTTTTTTCCTCTTGGTATATTGAAAAGCGGCTACGCTAAATACAGATTTTTATATAAACGACCTTTGGCCGACTTAAGGGTTTTTTTCCTCTCAGTATAACAAAAAGCGTCTTCGGTGAGCAAAGATTTCTGCATAGCCAGCCTTCGGCCGGATTTAAGGATTTTTTCCTCTAGGTATATAGAAAAGCGGTTTCGCTGATAAAGATTTTTAATAGCCGGCCTTCTGCTGGGCTTAAAAGTTTTTTCTCTAGGTATATCAAAAAGGGCATTCGCTGAGCTAAGATTTTTGCTAGGTATATCGAAAAGCGTCTTCGCTGAGTAACGATTTATGCATAGCCGGCTTCGACATGGCTTAAAAGTCTTTTCCTCAAGGTATATCGAAAAACGGCTTCGTTAAGATAGAATTTATGCATAGCCACTTTTCGATATACCGAGAGAGAAAAACTCTTAAGCCTGGCCGAAGACCGGCTATGCAAAAGTCTTTATTAGTGAAGCCATTCTTCAAGACTGCCTGAAGCAGATTATAATGGCAATAGCTAATAAAATATGGCTTTAATTCCCATATGTCTGTCCACTTTTTGCGTATGGCGTTATTGCCCAATAACATTGAGAATCATATGGAAAATGCCATTACGGCACTGCGGCGAAAAATGGCCCACAATTTTCTATTGAAAACAACAAACGATTTGAGGGCCCTTTTTAATATTTTGGGGTAATTTTTTATTTTATATTTTCTAATTTGGGGCAATTTTTCCGATATTTGGTGCAATTTTTAATTTTTAAGTTTCATAAAATGAAAAATGGCCCCGAATTTAAAAATGAAAAATGGCCCCAAAAATATAAGAAAAATGGCCGCAATGTAAAAATGAAAAATGAAATATGGCCCCAAAAAATATGGAAAATGGTTCAAAAATTGGTGTTGCTGTTTTCAATACTAAACTTTTGGTCCATTTTTAATTTTTGGTTTCGGGCCATTTTTTTCTGGGGCCACTTTTCATGGAGCCATCCAAATAATGCAACAAATATAATTTTTACGCTTGAAACAAATAATGTTTTCATATTTAATGACATATTTATTTTTTTAGCATAATCAGCTGAAATCAGCTCACAAATTTAAATTTCATGATAACGAAATCCGAATTTATTTAAGTTCAACAGTACAGTTGAATTTATATGCAATAAATAAAAAAAATCCAATTAATGTGTGCCTTGTTGGGATTGGTTATATGTACATTAGGGGTAGTCTATTTTTGTAACACCTACTTTACATGGCATAACACGATGAGGAATAGTAAAAAAATGATAATTGCGTTTTTAGTTTTTCGATTTATTTCAAAAACTTCACGCAGAATTTAAATTGAAAAAATTCATATGTTATATGCGAAGAAGAAGAAGACAAATTTTGATTTAGAAGCAATAAAACTAATTTAGGTACAAGACAAATACATTTTTATAGTAAATATACGTTTTAGTTCATTATTTAATTCATTTTTATATTATTTGAGATAAACTTAAGATTTAAACTATATTCAGATTTACAAAAAGGGTAAATTTCCTGAATAACTTTGATGGCTCTTTCAGCGCAAATATTAGATCTTTTTAAATTCAGAATGGCAGAATCTTCCTTTACCCAGTGTTTTAGAAAACACTTATGCGCAGTTTCGAATTGCTTGACGGATTTTTCCAATATTTCAAAATCATTGTTATGAAAACGGTGATCCGAGAACCAAACATCATACCATGCGCTGCATATGAATTGGCAAATTGGCAAAAGTTGTATTCTGTGTTCCGGTATTAGTATGAACGTTAAAATCGCCAGAATAGCTCTAGAATTCTATCGAGCGTTGCTGAGCGCTGGTAAAACTCTAAATTTTATATATGGGAACTTGTTGCTTACTTCATAATATTTAAAATATTGCCCTAGTTCATATAAAAATTGCATGTCATCACGCCATTTAATAGATCTTAAGGTCAACTTTTCTTCGTTTTGTTTGTAGTTTTGTTTTAGGTTTTCGTAGTTCATAATCAATTCGGTAAATATGTCATAACTGATGTTTGGCGATGTCGACTTTCCACTTAGTAACTCATTCATCACATGCTTCAAAATTAAATCATCCAATATACTGCGGTGGGGACAAATGTTTTTCCTTAAAACAATTCTGCAGTAAACGAACAACTCCACTTTTAACCCCTGTATTAACGTTTGTTGTGTCACTAACAATCATTTTTATGGAATTCCAAAGGTTAAATTTATCCAAGACATTCCTTATTCCTTAAAAAAGTTATAGAAAGTTAATTAATGTTCTAAAAATATATTATTAAATAGAAACCTTCAAAAATTGACAAACTTTTCCCGTTTTCAAGAACCATTGCCGCTACTCTTACTTCCTTAGTTTCATTTGTTAACACCACGGCCTGCACTTCTTTCTTCCCAAATTTCTTGCCGTCGAAATGAATACACCAAATGTCATCTCTTAAGGAATTCTTATAATTTTTTTTCCAAGTTCAGCGCTGCTTTAATCATCGCTTTGTGAATACCTGCTTGTGTTGGTGTTGCTATATTTATTCCTTCTTTGGACAATTCTTTGCATATTTTAGCGGCATTTCTGGTGCTTACATGGGCTGTTGTTACCATTGTCACTGCTGCTTTTGTTGAACACTTCGCATTTCTTTTTCTTGGAAGAGGAGCTTTATATTCACCAACAGGTGGAGAATGTGATTGCTCGACAGATTCAGCTGATGATGTTGACGTGTTGAGCGCCACTTTATTTAAACACGAGGTGCTTTGAACATTTTTCTTGAAAGGGCAGCTTTGGAGGGATGCACATTAACTGCTTTAGCTGTCGTGTACCCAACTTCTCCATTTGTAGTTGTTTGGAGTTCATACAACTTTTTGTCCTCAGTTCCTAGCCAGACACCATTTAAATCAGTTATATCACATAACTTGTTGAACGTCATTGTAACATTTCTGCCATCCGGGAATTTTAAAAATGTTGAATAATCATTTAAAACTTTTGTTATCTTCCGTTCTGCAGCTATACGTGTTATGCTCGGAAAGCTTAGTTTCGACCACAATACAATCATTTCGTTTGTAATAATCTGGCATCTTTTCTTTTTAAATTTCTCCGTTTTTGCTAATTCATTATACCTTCCTATAATCACGGTCTTTTTTGGAATCTTACACAATTCACTCAAGGGGTTTTCAATGTTATTGATTTCTCTTCTCTTATTCTTAGATGTTTCAAATGTTATTAAATTGTTTTCCCATTTTTTTGAATTTTTTAAAACTTCAGCACCACTTTTTTTAAAAGACATTGTTAATTAAAAAAGACACTTTCACTCAAGCCGCCACGCACTGAATGAGAGATCGACAGCTAAATAAAAGCAACTGGCGCGACGCTTATACGAAGTTTCAATCATTCATAAAGCATTTACTCAAAGTTACCGTTATGTACTTTTGTCATATGCAAAAATACGATGAATAACAGAAGAAGAGCAAAACAAAACAGACACAAAGAAAAGAACATAATCTCATATGGTGTTTTTTCTTGGCATATGTATGAAATTTGCATACGAATTTTCAATTTAAATTCTTCGTGAAGTTTTTGAAATAAATCGAAAAACTAAAAACGCAGTTATCATTTTTTTACTATTCCTCATCGTGTTATGCCATGTAAATTTTTTTTTTCAAAAAATTCAAAAAAATGTACCCCTAATGTACATACTATAACATTCATAGATGTAGTATGTGTTCATATATTGAAACAATTTTTGTACAAATAGGAAGCATTTAAAATTAATATTAAATACAAAATAATCTTATCTGAAAACTAAATAGTTGTTGTGAAAAACCGGAGGAATAGATGGACGGACGGACAACAAGACCACAATAATATAAAAATTTCAATAGCGCACAGTGGCGTGAAATCAAAGAGTGGTAATAAAGCCGCCACATCTAAACTACAAGATCGATATGCATGTACAAACGTTCTTATAAAACTGTTTAGAATTTTTTTAAATATGTACCTCCTCTACAGGGCATATTTACGTGTAGGATGTCTAAAGTTTTGTCCCTGTTATTTATTTGTTTATTATACGAAACAATTAGAGCTGTTTTTACCTCGCTCATAACTTTACTTTATTTAATAATAAAATAATGAAACTTGAAATATAAAGTTACCTCAAACAGGTAACCATAAAAACTTTCCCAGATATGAAGCTGTAAAAAGGTCATATTTTAATACATATTCTATCACTCACTGACTTACCACTGTTTTGGGGAAATTGCACTATAGATAGAGAGCTGAAATTTGGTACACAAATACTTAGGTCTCGGTGAAACAAATAATCAGAAAAATTTTAAAACGGTCACTAGGTTGTCTTTTATTTGTATGAATTGATTCCACTACACCTATAGAGTTAACAATATGTTTTACATGTGAGTATTGGTAAGAAAGTATTACGACAATTCTGAAAACCGGCAGTATTTCCTCATTTGTGCTGGCCACTTTCACTATAGCTGGAAAATTGAGATATTTAATTCTGGTTGGTCGTGGTGTGGAAAGTAATAAGAACAATTTTAAAACGGAAAATTTTTCATATATAGAGGACGTGGGTGGATCTTGGTGAGAAATAAGCTGAATATCTGAAAATGGACAGTTTTCATCTGGGGAGATATAGCTAGAATGCTGAAACTTTGTAGCAGGTGGGCCTTTGTTAGAAAATAATCAGAAAAATCTGAAATTTTCATTTATGAGGGACTAAGGTGCACCTTATTTGTATGGCCTTTCCACTATAGCGAGAGAACTGAAATGTGTTATACAGGTTTCTATTGATGAGTGACTACCCTGCGGAAAGTTTTTTGACAAATGATGCAAAAGTACTCATCCTATGACTTGAGAAAATGAGACTGGTACCAAAAATTAAGAATAGTAAATAGTGAAAAAGACATATTGAGTAAATAGTCATATATTAACCATTTTAGTCAAATTATTTGGTACTCCGGCTTGGATTGTAGGAAACCACACTGAACTATTCGATGCACCTGGATCTAAGTCCTATCTCATGGTATCTATATAATATTAATTGTCTCACTTCAATGAGACTCCCATGCCACTCAGAAAGCTGTTCCGTAACTATCTTCAGATATTAACGCCAGCTTAGCTGGTATTTATAACATTGAAATATAACTTCCCCTGTGGTCGAGTGGGTAGTGTACTAGCCTGTTATGCCGGAGGTTTACGGTTCGAATCCTATCAAAGACACCGCTTAAAAATAAAATACAATTTCTACTTAAATATATAACAATAAAAAAAAATAATCCATAATTACAGCTGAATTTTGGAATAATATTTATATATAATCTATATTATTCTATACCGACTAGGACTCCATAAGATAGTTCAGAAACAAGTTACAAGGTGCATACAAAGTATCAATTAACACCATCCTAGGCCATCCCCATGTAAAAGTGGCTGGTCTGCTTCATTGGAAGTGTTAGAACTCGGACTGTTTCGTACCTCCTGTGGACCGGTCAGGTGACTAGTTTTGTGTCAGTTCCATAAACCGTAGGGTAATGGGCAAAATATCAAAATGAGAACTTTTTATCTAGGGTCACTAGTGCTCCCTTACATACATAAGAAAATATTATAGTGATAGGTATTGTACCATACAAAAATTTATGGCTCGATTATCGATGGCAACCGAACTTCAGCTGGGTTGCCGTTGCTAAAAAGCATATTACGGATGGCAACTGGCAACTGAAAGTTGTCAATTTCAGTTGCTTTTTGGTGCTTTTCTGGCAACCACAAATTTTCAGTTGCCGGCTGGCAACGCAACTGAGGTTCGGTTGCCATCGATAATCGAGCCATTAGAATTTATTTTAGCTCCGCACAAAAAAAAAAATGTGAACATAAGGGCAAGTTCTTATCAAAACATTTCGGTGGTTAAGAGTACTGAGATCGAAATGTGGACCATTCAATTTGTTTAGTCTCGTAGGGGCCTATTTACATATTGCGTAACGCTATTTTCGCAGGTCTTGGTAACGATTTTTACAAAATTTTCAGTATAAAGTATTTAAACCGTAATAAATCTTGAACCCCCGCACTGGAGCGTTACGTAATATGAATGGCCCCTAATATTCACAAAACTTCCATTCTTTTGTATGTGTTCATGATAATATATAATCCTTAAAAATATTATTTGCGCTCAAAAAATACTTTTTCAATACTAAACATAAAATAGACATACCAGTGTACACAGTTTTATAAAAAAAATTTTACATACAATAAACAGGTCATGTAATATTTTGAAAAGGATGTAAATTGGAAAGCCGATATAATTATGGTTATTTTCAAATACACATCGACTCAATTAAAGTTACATCAAAAATAAAAACAAAATTCTCTCTCTCTCTCTCTCTGGCTGCATAGCCAGTGTGGGTTGTAAAGCGAATGCCACACAGGTCAATATTCAGCTTCAATATATGTGTTTGTGTGCCTTTGTTTACAAAAAATATTTACACATATACGGAGGGGAAATATTGAAGAATATCAAAATGATTCTGATTTTCATAACTAACAAGCACATATGTTGAAGCTAAAATATTGATCCGTCTAGCAGCCACTTAAGTGAATCACAGTTATAAAAGGTTGCTGACGAAGTTGGAAAATTGTTCTCTATCCGATGCCAATCTGACGAGTTCGCCGATTGTTGTTATAGCAGTCCATTCGCGTATATTGCGGAGCCAAGACTTTTGTTTGTGGCCAATACCTCTATGGCCTTCAATTTTTCTTAAAGCTGTTTTACACTATCTTACAATCCGTTCGACTTCTGTAGAAAGTGCAACCCTGATATAATGAGTTTATGCGACGTTTTAAAAAAGCAATAACAACACATTATATCAGGGCTGAATTTTGTGCAGAAGTCGAACAGCTTGTATAATAGTCTAAAAACAGCTTTAGTAGGATTAGAAGAAGAAGTTAATATATTAGACCTCTTATTATGTGACCAAAATATGTGGTTTTGCGTATTTTATGACTCGATTATCGATGGCAACCGAACTTCAGTTGGGTTGCCAGTTGCTAAAAATCATATTACGGATGGCAACTGGCAACTGAAGGCTGTAAATTTCAGTTGCTTTTTAGTGCTTTTCTGGAAACCACAAATTTTCAGTTGCGGGCTGGCAACGCAACTGAAGTTCGGGTGCCATCGATAATCGAGCCATTAATTGCATGTTGGCGCTGAGTGTTCAATCACTGCAAGACATCAGTATGTGAAATATGATCGGTCCAAGAAATAAACATTCAAAACTCCCAGCAATGAAAATATCGATGATATTTCACGCTGGTAAGTCAGGAATAAAAAAGGCTTAAAAATAGTTGAATATGCTAAGAAAAAGACAGCTAGTGAAGTTTCGAACATTTAGAAAAAGTTCATTAATAATAGGTACGATTCGCTGCGAACTGGCGACAAAATCTATTAAGTGAGCTTGCTAAAATAAGTACGATTTACGCTTGGGTGTTGTTGCTATCGTCGCTGGTAGTGTAGGTAAAGGGCTCTGATGAGAAAACTGTGGTGGTCTCGAAACATTTGATGTCAGTGCAACCTTCCGTACATCCAACTTTTTCTTTGAATGTTCAATATTTACATGCTTTAGAAAGTTGATAAATATAGATAGCAAGCTGTCGCGCTGTCAATAAAATAATGACAACTCTCTTCACACGGATAGATATTGTGAATACAACAAAAATGAGAGGTCACCATTTTTGCATTTCAACACACTTCAGATTAGCGACGTAACGAATACCGATACCGATATATCGGCGATACTTCACTGTCGATACGACGATACTTTAAAAATTTTTTTCAGAGTTTTTTTTAACAAATAATGTATTTTTGTTCAATTTTACCATGAATTAAATTCACTTCGTTATTTTTTAAATCTTATTAATATAAATTTTAAAAATTAATAATATTTTATGCTATTTTGTAAAAAAAAATTTTTTTTTTTAATTTTACCATGAATTCAAATTCAAAGTCGTTGTTTTTTAAATCTTATTCCAGCAAAAAAAGACACTCCAAAGAAGTCATGAAAATGTAGAATTCGCGATCCGGAAGTATTGCAAATTTGGATAATTTCTAATTAGTTTTACATATCCTTGCCATTGCAAGAAGTTCTGTTTTTCGATTACCAATCACCGAATTAGAAGCTATGCTAGGACAAATTTCTTTTTCAGTGTTCTATAATGGTTTTTCCTCAAGGAAAAATGATAAAAAATTACCCATTTTCACAATTTTTTTATGCGAATTTAAACTCAAAACTTTATTTTCATGTAAATTTAAGTGAATAAATATAAACTTTTAGAAGACTTTTAATAATTAAGCTATTAAGCTATTTAGAAGAATATTAGTTGATAAATGTTCTTTAAAAAATCGATTTTTTGAAAAGCATGGCGAGTATTTTCTAAAATTACAAAGGAATTAAAAATTTTTTCTTGCTTTTCTACTAATTATCTGCATATTTTTAATATAGATTTTTTTGAAGCAAAGAACATGTAGCTCCTTAAAAATTACTTCCAATTTTTTATACTGGGTTAAAATCAATTTTAAATATTCTCTCTTACAATGTAATTTTGTATAATAAAAAATTGCACTTGAGTTTTGTTGATTTAAACTTGAACTCAATTGCAATATTCGTATCGGTATCGGAATCGGTATCGGCGATATTTATTTTTAAATATCGGTATCGGTATCGGATCGACAAAACGGCGTATCGTTACATCCCTAATTCAGATACTATAATTTTTCCACTTGAAAATACACTAAATCGTAACTTTTTTTCCATGCACAAACACTTTTTAGTTTTATTTATTTATTATATTTGTTTTGATATAAGTTTTATATATCTTCTTGCTGTAATTTTAAAATATTTTTTTAATTTTGTTGATATTTGTGTGTTGAAATTTATCAAAGCTTTCAATCATTGGTTTCATTGAACAGTATTGTATTTTTGTTCCTATTTCGGATAAAAATTTTTAGTACCAAATAGAAAATTTGCAAAAAAATTTTTAGCAAATCAATATTTTTTGAGCTTGAATGAATTAAAGAGCATTCTTAATTCATATTTTTATTTATTAATACAACAATAATTGCATAAACTTCTGAAAATTCATTAATAAAAAATATATATACTTCAGAATACTTTTTGTTACAACCAAGTGCGGTTTTAGTGCTGTGGAGAAATTTTTATTTTAAACCAATACTAGTACAAAATGTTCTACTAATACATCCTTAGACTTAGGTTTTTGACAGCACACTTAGGTTTTTGAAGTTTCTGTTTGGCCTCTATATACCCTATCCTTTCGAAATTCTTTTTTAAATCAATAAATTATTTGATTGAAAGATTAAGTTGAGAACGAACTTAAGCCAAACTAATTTAATAACTTTGGATAAAATAAAATAAAATATTAGGTTAGAAATGCAAGGTACAAATAATATGACGTGAGACTTTAAAATCGCTAGGTTAGGAATTAGTCTGCCTTAATGCCGTTTCAAATTATACATAACTTTTTAACATTTGAAATCAAATGGTGGCATAATGGGCAAATAAATAAAAAAGATGGTATCGTGGCGGTGCCAAATATTTTAATACGGTAATGCATTGGTCGATAGTTATATAGACCACGTGTCAAATTTTATAGCTTTACAGAAAGCAATAAGAAAGTTATGGGGTTTTGGCCAGAAACTATCACAGTGCACTGTGTGACAATATTTACATAAAATTTTTGCTGGGTTTATATTGTTTTGCGTGCGTATGAAAAGTGCTTCCAATTTAGCATATTTAATCCTAGATCTAGCATATTTCAAACTGATTTGCATACAAAAAATGTTTTTAGAATTTTATTTTATCATTTTATCAGATTACCAATTTACAAACTTTTTAATATTAGGGAGAAAAATATTGGAGAAATTGTGCAGAGGTGAAGACAATAAGTGATTTAAATACATAAATATAAGATATATAATTATCATAAAGACGTTCTGTCTCTTATTGTCGAAAACTATCATAGAATGTGTGTTAAGCCAAATTAATCTGGCGAAAGCAGATTCATATAAAATTGGTTATAATAAAATTAACTTAATATTTTACTTTTGACTAAAGTGTTGTTATTTTTTTTAGCGGTTTTAGTTTACATATTTATTTTTATAATTACTTAATCAAAATGTTGTTTACCTTTGTTTCATCACATATAATTTTTTATCATATTTATTGGCATATTTTCAGCATATTCTGGCATTGTTTTTCATAAAAAACTAGCATTTTTCTTTATCAGATTTTGGGAACACTGCGTATGATTCATAACTAATATATACATGACTTATACTTAACGTGTCTAGAAGGTTTTTCCAAAAAGCGGAACACGAACGATTGAAAAGCGGGATTCTGACGAAAAATACGAGCAAAAAGCGTGATATTATAAAATTTCTTTTGGAAAGCGGAATGATGTAAGAACACTCCATTTCTACGATAATACGAGTTAGAGGGCTGCACGACTATACTCGAAAGTACTCGTATGTATGTTTGTGTGTGTATGCATTTATGTTTTTTTGTATATATGTTTGCATATATGTATGTATATATGTATATTTGGTCGTGGCTATGTATGTACACACATATACATACATGTATACATAAGTATATAAATAAGAACATATGCACACACGAAATTAATACGAGTACAATCTACGAATACATTTGTGTACACTTTGCAGCCCTCTAATACGAGTATACACATGATTTCTTTTAAATATATGCAACTATGTATACAGTTCCGTATCGTTAATTGAAATGCAAAACCACGTAATTAATAAATAATTCAAAATCACATTGTTATTTAATTATTACGTATTACATCGAGGCGCATGACCGTACAAATTTTTAAGCCTTTACCATAAAAATCAACCAAACTAAAAACAAAAAAAAACTTAACTTCAGGAACTTGAAGTGCATATATATTTTATGTAATTTTCTCTCCTATAAAATTAAAAAAATAGATACGTGATTTTGCATTTCAGCTAACGATATTTTTTTTATAATGAGAAGTAACACAATCAGGCAATTAATGCCTACTAGTTAATTAATTAATGTGTTACCTTCTTTGGGAAAGGGATAGTGTAGAGAGAACAGGTGGTGAAGTGGGAGAGAGATACCTAACTAGAAATTTTCATGCAAACACATTTGGGATCTAACTGGGATCCCAATTCCGATGTAACGCAGAAACGTATTTGGGACCCGATTGGTTTCCTGTGGAGAAATATCAAAATCCTGCAAAAATTTGGTCAAATCGGGAAATATCGAACTCTAATATTACATTAAAATTGCTGAAGCTATCCAAGGGACGAGAGTATGTAACAATCACCTCTGTAGAAGATGAGCAAATATACGATTCAAAATCTGTGTTATATTTTCCCAAAAAGTTTCAAATAGTTTCCCACTTGGGAAGAACTTATGTTAAGTCACTACTTTGTAGATGGAGTATCCCAACAAGTTGCCGATCAAATCACAAATGGGATAACCCTTTTAGGTGTGCCACATGCATTCCCAATCGGGCCTCAATGTGAGTATTGGGAAAATTTCTAGTCGGGTAGGAAGTTCACAAAAACTTGAAAACGTGAATATTTAGACCTTTTCCTAAAATAGTCATTTATAATTACTCCGTTACGATGACACAAAAATCTACCGATGAGTTGGCATTAGCACCCAACGAAATGCAGGCATAGTGATGATCTAACCCACAGCTAATAAATTGATGTACATATTTTTGAAATATGAAAAAAAATTTTAGTTGCTTTAAGGTTAAAGAACATATGAAACATAAAATCGTTTAGATCCAACAAAAATAAGAAAATTGTAAGCCAGTAAGTGCAAGAGTCCGAAGTTATGTTCCCTGTAAAATTGCTTAAATTCAGTTTATAGTTAAAATTTTATTTTCGATTAAAAGCAATTTTGTATGAACAAATTCTGACTTCTTAACTTTGGTATTTTTTGTCGGATCTAAGCATCTTATGTTTTATATATTCGGCACAAAATTAGCTTAGCGTTTGGCTTTCAAGACTTTTTCTTAATTTTTTTATCTTAATGTAGAAATGTTTAAACTCGGGACGTAACGAATACCGATACCGATATATCGGCGATACTTCAGATTTTCCGATACATCGGTAGCGGCGATATTTTACTGTCGATACGACGATACTTTAAAATTTTTTTCAGAGTTTTTTTTAACAAATAATATATTTTTGTTCAATTTTACCATAAATTAAATTCACTTCGTTATTTTTTAAATCTTATTAATATAAATTTTAAAAATTAATAATATTTTATGCTCTTATTTTGTAAAAAAGAAATTATTTATTTTTTGTTAATTTTACCATGAATTCAAATTCAAGTCGTTGTTTTTTAAATCTTATTCCAGCAAAAAAAAGACACTCCAAAGAAGTCATGAAAATGTAGAATTCGCGATCCGGAAGTATTGCAAATTTTGATAATTTCTAATTAGTTTTACATATCCTTGCCATTGCAAGAAGTTCTGTTTTTCGATTACCAATTACCGAATTGGAAGCGATGCTAGGACAAATTTCTTTTCCAGTGCGCTATAATGGTTTTTCCTCAAGGAAAAAGGATAAAAAATTACCTATTTTCACAATTTTTTTTATGCGAATTTAAACTCAAAACTTTATTTTCATGTAAATTTAGGTGAATATATATAAACTTTTAGAAGACTTTTTATAATTAAGCTATTAAGCTATTTAGAAGAATATTAATTGATAAATGTTCCTTAAAAAATCGATTTTTTAAAAAGCATGGCGAGTATTTTTTAAAATTACAAAGGAATTAAAAATTTTTTCTTGCTGTTCTACTAATTATCTGCATATTTTTAATATAGATTTTTTTGAAGCAAAGAACATGTAGCTCCTTAAAAATTACTTCCAATTTTGTATACTGGATTAAAATCAATTTTAAATATTCTCTCTTCCAATGTAATTTTGTATAATAAAAAAATTGCACTTGAGTTTTGTTGATCTAAACTTGAACTCAATTTCAACATTCGTATCGGTATCGGAATCGGTATCGGCGATATTTATTTTTAAATATCGGTATCGGTATCGGATCGGCAAAACGGCGTATCGTTACTTCCCTAGTTTAAACTGAAGCTCTGAATATTTAGTCGAATTGCATGGGTTTGAATCCAAAGATTTTTGATTATTCTGGGTTAAGATCGTTGAATTTATTTTTTGGAACAATCAATCATAGACAACTACCTAGACCCGTCACTATACAACAACATTACGAAGATTGTATGAAAGAGAAAAGCTAATCGTATTTTCTAATGTGGTTTCTAACTTAACTATCTCTTTCATATTATCTTAGTAAGAATATTTTGCATGTAAAACTGCATAACACATGAATAACAGCCTTTTTTAGCTGCCAAAGTGAGTATTCTGTTACATATTCTGTGATCACCCTCACAGTGGGAAAAGGTATGACAAGAGCTCTGATGATGATATAGTGATTGATCTCGAAAACAATAGCTCGACGCCTATACAGACAAGAACTTATTATTTTCAGTTATTACATGCTTTGGAAATTCCTTTCTCAATAAATATGATTTAATACAAACATTTAATTAAACTTAATATTAAATAACTAACGGCCGTATGCATAACGAAAACATGGCATAAATGATGAAATTGAACTGGACTTTAACGAGTTTTAATATAAAATTTCAATTTAAAAATCACCGTAGATTCTACCCGAGACTCATGGATGTATTCTGTGATTATTTCCCATTTCAAAATAAGTGGAAAAACTCAGCAAGATCCGGTTCAATTTCGTTACTTATGCTAACTTCGTGCCAAGTTTTCGCTATGGATATGGCCCTAAATATCTTTGAATTAGAAATTTTGATGTAATGAGATATCAAGCAACGTCTAAAAATGAGTTGTATTGGCTGAAAAAGCAGAAAGATCTTCTTATTATGCAGTTGCAAAATTTTTGGCAATAATTAAAAAAGTACAGTTATAAATTTTAAAACTCGAAAAAGCGGGAGAAAGCGGGATACATATTCTAGGTGGGATCGAACTCTTAAAAGCGGGATCATCCCGCCTAAAGCAGGATGTCTACTCAGGTTACTTATACTATATTCTTACCAGAGTGTGCAAACAAACAAAACTTTTCGCAAACGTTTCCTGCGAAGACACAAACTTTTAAAATATTTTTAATCGTTTCGTACATGAACAAAACCAAAACAAATACTTTTGAAATGACAGAAAATGAGACAAAACAATTGGCTTTTCACTCATCTACATGCTTTAATATCCCATTTCAATCGTACAGTTGCAAATAAAACAAAAGCAGAAATATATTTAGTTGAGTAGTTCATTGTATTTAGCATAAATACACTAACACATTCTCTACTATGATGAGCAAATCAATCGGAAAAAGTTTGCAAATGTATTTTCTTAAAACTTTTCAATTTTGTTCTTGTTCTTTTACTTTCTAGCTGTGTACATTTAAGTTAATGTCCATTTTGTGTACACAAGCACAAACAATACAAAACTAAATGGGACTATCATTCTCGTTGTTTTTGTTTTCTTTTGTTTTACACATTGAAAAACACAAAACAAAACAAAACAAAACCAAACGTTTCGTTTAGTTTATTTTCCTACTCTAATTCTTACATATTTACGTTACATCATTTATTTCATGTGTTAGTTTTCAAAAAAATTTATGTTTCTGAAAATATAAAATTTATCAAAAGTAACTGTAAAAACATTTTATTAATTTTAATTAAAGTGAATCGAAATTGATTATTAGGCTAAGATTCGTAACGTTATATTCAGAATGAATTGGGCAAGACTAATATTCCAAGTAACAAGGGAAAAATTAACTTTATTTTTCAACGTACACAGTAGAACAAAGCAGTGCTACTTTCGTAAGCCGCTACACTTCCATCATCAGTGCTCATGCGCATTTTGCTTATCACCACTTTATATGTTCTACTGTGTACGTTAAAAAATTAAGTTAATTGTATTTTTTCCCTTGTTTCTTGGAATATTAATCATGCCCAATTATTTTTGAATATAACGTTACCAACTTCAGCCTAATAATCAAATTGGATTCACAAGCAAATACGTTCGAAATAATCATATTAATTAATTGAAGCATTTTAAGTTCAATATAAATTTGATATCTAATTTAATTTTTATTTTTTGCTATAAATTTTTTGGACTTTGTTATATTATTAACCTGAATGTGATTTATTACCCTACGAAATAGTACGGAAAAGTGGTACTTACATAATTGAAGACTTGTTATCGTTAACTTTTTTTTACTTTTTTTATTAAGATATTTTTCAATTGCAGATATTTCTATTTAGACTTATTTCATTTCCGTTTTCGACTTACAAAAATTTCCGAAGTTCTAATACTTAAGTGTCTACTGTGTTTTACATAAAAATTAAAATAGAACACAAAATTTATGGTAATAAATTGCAGCTTCGATTAGGCAATATAAATTACAAATTTACCAAAGCCACTGGCTGGAAAAAGCTTAATAAAAAAGCAAATCATAATATATAAAATTTATTTTAATGTCAACAATGATAAAATAAAAAAATGGTTTGGAAACATTAAACAGGAACAAGGTTGAATTTAATATTTGATGTAGAGAAATAAGAGTTTTCAGCTAAACAGCATATTTGTCTATTTTTATACATAAATAGGTGTGTATATATGTACAATTAATTTCTTTTTGATCACAAATGGCGTCGGTTGAGGGTTGAATATACTGATTTCATTCTCACATATACCATACACTTATGTACCTATTCATGTATGCACATATATATCATCATGCAAATGGCTATGCCATTTTTAAACAATTTTACAGAAGAAGTACAAATATTGATAAATATGCAACATATTCTAATTACAAACTAGTTTTTTCAGTAAAGTATAATTAATAAGTTCTAAGTTAATAACACTATCGTAAAAAAATGTTTTTAGCATTACTATACTATAAAATAATCTTATCTTTAAAGTCTTTAATGGTAAATAAATTAATACAAAAATAAAAACAAATATTGGCATTTTATCAAGTTTATAATTATATTTACAAAGTACATTATGACGATATATTTTATAACCAAGAGAAAGAAAATATTTGGGCAATTATAAATATTTAGCTTTGTTTTATACTAGTACATGTAGTTTTCATGAATAACCGCATATGCCTTAGATTTAACTTCTTTGAGAACATAACAACGGCTTTTTTGAAACATAGGATGGGTATGTCCCTTTTTTAATAGACATGCCGCTAAAATATCCAGAAAATTCCACTGAGCCACTAAGAACGTGTACAGATTAAGTAGATTATGTATCTCATCGCAGTTGCTACCAGAGTACAGATTTGCACATTTGTGTGCAGCACATGTGCCTCAATTTGGCATATACACACGTGCCAGTGCCATATAATTTCTGTTTTAATGTGAAAGTGCCAATTGGATTGGCACACCTACATGTGCCAAAGGTAATCACACAAAAAATTGGAACTTACTAGTGTGCGTGTGGCACATGCATGTATGCATGTGCCAATCAAAATGGAACTCGCACGTGTGCATGTCTACAAATTTAAGCACATGTGCGGCACGCTCACGACAAAAACCACAAAAAAATGCTAGCAGCGTTACCATTGTGGCTAGTTTTAGCCAGGAAAATAAGTCAGTGCTGCTAAATACGTCTTTCGTAGTGACATAATTTTAAGACATTTGAATTTGTAGCATTATGTCGCTTAATCCCATACAAATACGAGGCCCCTAGACGAATCAAACTTCCGGGTCGGAACCGGAAATATGAACCGCACTACTGACCCAGCTTCCAGTGCGGCCCCTAAAATGGAAGTGCGAACTGCACTACCGACCCAACTTTCGGGCCGACCGAAACCAAAAATATTGGCCACACTACTGACCCAACTTCCGGCCTAACCGGAACTACGAACAGAACTACCGGCCCAACTTCCGGTGCTATCCCTAAGGCGGAAGTAAGAGCTACACGTCCGACCAAACTTCCGGTCCAGACCGGAACTGCACATGCAAACTGTACTACCGACCCAACCTCCGGACCAGACAGTTCAGGCAGAAGGTCAGAACCAGTACTGTCATCTGACTGTTGCTATATCCGTTTTGAGATTTTTACAGGGACTCAGCCATACGGTGTGTTTTAAAAATTAAAAAAAAACTACGGTGGCATGGAATAACATCCATGGAAATAATGCCCATTGTTTTTTTTAATTATTTACTACTGTAAATGCACCATGCGCATTCCATGCTCTTTTAGCTCTTATAAATAACATAATTATGCGTGGGGTAGCAAATTTCCCCATCGATTTTCGAAAGAAATATTATAGGACCAAGCTACATCAAACCCTTTCAAACAATACAAGAATTATAAAAACCGGTTTAAAAATGACAGAATTATGCGTCTAACCCAAGTTCTTTTTCATCATTTAGTTCTGTTTCATCATTAAAGATAGAAATTATGTAGCAATTGCACGTGTGCATGTTACAAATTTAAGCACATGAGCTGCACACTCACTTATCATAAAGAAACAAAAACAATGCTAAAAAATTAATAATTTATACAAAAACAAACAAAATTGGCACTTTGGAGCAAAAATCGGCACTTTGATATATTTTAAGCAAAAAATTGGCGAAATACCGATAAATCGGTAAATATGACACGCCTGGGTACACCGTCTTTTGTTTTCCCCTTGGTAATATTAAGCAACAAGAAACTCTATGGAAAAACAAAAACTGCACAATAAGAATTTGTTTATGGACACGTATGTAAATTTAAGAAAGTTGCAGGACCAAAGTCGTATGGACGAGGACTATGCAAATTTAAAATACTATAAAAATTTTTTATTTTTTGTGTTGAAAAAAAGTAACGATAATAGAAAAAAGTACGCAAGTCCACATTGGAAAAAAAATTAACCAATTTTGGTTAAAAGTAACCAAAACGGCACCCCTGCTCATGACTGATTTTAACGGCGTATGATTAATGTCAATTTGTATGGAAAACCTCGTCTAGCCCCAGTTCTGTTTCATCATTTACGCACAGGCACATGTATGTTAGAGTGGAGCGTTGCTGTAGGAAGAAAAAAAAATCATCCAATAAATTTCGAATACCTCCATAATGTTGCATCTAGCTAAATTATATACAAAAAAAATTTTTTAATTTTTTCGACATATCTTTTAGCCCTCTACCACGGCTGGAAGCTAGAGAAATTATACGAATTTTATTTAAATTTGCTTCATTAATATAGAAAAAAATTTTTAATATTTTTTGAGGCGAATTTTTGTGGCGAATGAAAAAAGTTTGGGATCGAGGAGATCTGATAAAATATAAGAAAGTTATAAGCCATTAAGTGAAAAAAGGTAATTTTATTTCCCATATAAAATTATTTTCAATAAAAAAAAATGTTTTTTTTAAATAACTAAAAAAAAATATAGCTGTTTTCTTATAAGGGCTAATAACTTTCTTATTTTCTTATCAGAACTTAGCGATTGCATCCATCATGTGATCATCACAAAATTAGCTTTGAAATACAGCCAGAATGGAGCAATTCAAAATGATAGTTTTTTGGAGAAGGTCTAAATATACACTTTTTTTAACTTTTAAGGACAATCATATATATATATATATATATATATATATATATATATATATATATATATATATATATATATATATATATATATATATATATATATATATATATATATATATATATATATATATATATATATATATATATATATATATATATATATATATATATATATATATATATATATATATATATATATATATATATATATATATATATATATATATATAGATACCAATTTAGACTTGGTAGTAATAATTAGGCTCTCAAAGACGGCTTCAACCCAAATAGAGATAACTTAAGTATAACAGCATTGAGATTGCAGAGATGGGCAGTAATGCTATCAAATTATGAGTATGATTTTTAAATATCATCTAGCAAAACGCAATGCACCAGCAGACGCAATGTCGCGCATGCCTCTAGAAAATTACGCGGATATAGAAATAGTAAATATTTTGTCAAATGCAATTGACTTACCTATTAGGTTAGAAAAAGTAAAAGAGTATACTGAAAGGGATTTAGTTTTAAACAAGTTTCTTAATTATTTTAAACACATGTGTCCGTTAAAAATATCTCAAAATTTAAATTGTTACAAGTTTCGTAAAAGTTTGTCGACAGAGAATAGCTGTCTTTATTAGAGAGACAGCTTAGTTATTCCCGGAAAGCTACGTAATGAAACACTTGACACCCTTCATGAGAATCATGATGACATTGTGCGCTTAAAAATGCTCGCTCAAAGTACAATTTGGTGGCCCGAAATAGATAAAAGTACGTCCAAAAATGCTTTTCATGGCAGTCCATACGGAAAGTTCACAGAGAAAAAGTTATCAGTAGGTGACTAATTTGCCATTTGAAAGAGTCCATTTAGGTCTTTTTTATATTGAATCAAAAACATTTCTGATATATATTGACTCACTCAGTAAATTTATCGAAGTAAATCATTTAGTGAGATCAAATGCAATAAGTTTCTGCAACAACTTATATTCAGTACTTAAAGTATTCGGTTACAAAAAAATAGTGACGGACAATGGTCCACCCTTTTCATCTTTCTACATGGAAGACTTTGCAAAAAAGATGAACATTTCATTAAAAAAGTTTCCACCGTACCATCCCAAAAGTAATGGTTTGGCTGAGCTTGGAGTTCAAACAATCAAAACCAAAAACAATACACCTTGCACATCAACAAATACGCGACCCGTAGGTTTAACCTTTTCAAAGCCACGATATTTTGAAAACTAGCGCAACTAGCGTTATAGTTTTCGCTGCACCAAATCAAAATGTCAATTTTTTCCTGTGTTTATTTTCGAATGAAATTTTGCAGTTATATAGGAATTTATACTCTTATACTAAATACCATGCAGGAAAAAAAATCAAATAGATCATGTCAATTATAAATTGTTTGTTGTGTTCTTGTATAAGTTTCTTCTTTTGTAATTTTCGAAAAAAATATTATTTGTAAATTCTCAAATGGTTTTTGAAGGTCTGTGCATAAAATAAGAGGGTTGAGACTTTTTAAAAAAATGTTTGAAGTCAACTGACGATTTGATAAGGCACCAATGAAATGCATATAGACATTGATTAATCTTCCATATATACATCTTTATTATAACTCACTAACTATGTATAAGAGATAACTGTACAGCTGAGCATATGTCTTTTAGATCTTATAAAGTTTGAGATTTCAGAGCTCCGCTCCTGAGTATCTGCAAGTGCTGGTATTGAAAACATAAATGAAAACACTCCTCTGCTATGTCCGTTTAGAAATGCCTTGTTATGTTCAAAATAATTTAATTCTACCCCACTGAGCAACCTAGGTCCCGGACATAAGTTATATTTTTATATGCCTACGATTTCTCCGGTAGAAATTGATATATCACCAAAAATGCTGTCTGAATGATCTTTGGGTATTTTATTGTGGGGAAAGCCTTTTAACAAATAGGGAAGTATGTGTAGAATAGTACCCAAAGCATGTGTTAAACATCAGCACGTCGCATTAGGAACATTGATGAGAATTTTGTATTTAGAGTACATAGCGGATTAACATAGAAAATCACTTTCAGAAGTCAAGACTAAAAATAATAATCAATATATATAAAATTTATTCAGTATGGGTCTCGAACGTCATTTGCATAACACCCTCCCTTTTAATATTACATGCGAAAGTTTAGAGAATTATATATATTTATAAAATTAATTTCTTTACATGTATATGTATAGTATACTTTTTGGATAAATTTTGTTTGAATTTTTCTTAAAGCTATAACTATTGTTGCATTATAAAACAATAGATATTCATAGAATTAAACTTGAGCACATAATAAATATATAACGGAACAAAGAAAAACTATTTCACATATGTACATACATGGGTGATTCTTTCCTAACTGTCATTTTTCATGTCCTGCAATGTTCTGTGTTACTGGTCACAATTATCAATCTATTAATTTATGTTTTATATACATTTCATGCTCATGAATATGTTCCGTAAAATAAGTCAAAAGAAAACTTGAAATATCTAACTGAAATGCTATCTCCGTGGTATTTCTTACCTAGAGTTTGTCTGTAAACGGGTTACTTTCCTCGTCCCAACAAATAATTTGAAAATATTCTCTATCATATTCTATTGTATATAATAAGATTTAATAGACGCAGAAATTTTTATCTCATATATCTGCTTAATATTAAATAGCACGCTAATAGTTTTCGTCCATGTATTATACCAAAATTAGTTAATTCGGTTATGAGCAGCTTCTGTGCCTTCTACAGCGAGATTATTGAAACAACTAGTAAGCCATATTAAAACTTGATCAACTAAGTAATATTTGGATGTGAAAATATAAACTAGTATTAAACATAAAGATGCAATTTCAACTATTTTAGCTGCATAGTTTCTTTTATTTTCTTTTTCCTTAAAAAAAGATGTGTGCAGTGCTGCCAATATAAAGAAGTTTCTGACAATGACACAATTGTCAGACGCAGAAACTCCGCAAATCTGAAAATTAAAATATGTCTGACAATAATCTGACAGTGGCAACGAGATTTGTTCACACGATTGTGAGATGTCTGACAAATTTTTGTCTGCAGGTGGTATTAAAATCGACTGACAATGCTTTTTCTGCCAACGTTGTCAGACAAAAATTTTCAGTTCACACGATTGTAAGTACTTTTTAGCACATTTTACGTACAATATTGTAAGATCTGGCAATGGTCCGTACAAAGGTTAAGTATACGTTCTAAGGATCACGGCTAATCACACCTGAAGGTCGCATGCTCTTTGACACAATTTCTGAAAGGCAATTCAATGTTGTTTCAAGTGGACTTACTGGGCAACAGATCGCCGAAAAATTCCTGATGTTATTGACATCGGATCAGTAAAAGGAGTTCCCAGCGAAATAATTAAACTTTAAGCCTCCTTAGATATATCTTCAGATCACTCACCCACTATTATAACTATATACTCAGTCACAACAACCTCACCCACTCGCGGTTTGATGCACACACGCATTTATTGGCCGATGTATAAAAAATATTTAAGTGCTCATTGCACGGAAAATTTGCCGCTGAGAACGCCTGAAGACATAGAGGTCTCTATTACACAGAGACAAACATCGGACAAGCTGCTGAAAATACTATTTCCACCTTTCGACAGGTGACAGGTTAACAAAATTTACTCTGAGTATGTGGAAGGGCTATTATCTGAAAAAAAGAGTTCGTAGATAATGGCTACGCAACAGATCCTCGCAGTTAAAAATTGTGCTAGAAATGCACCAAGCAGCTTAGAACATTATTAAAACTCAAAAAAGCTGCATCTTTGCTAAAATTCCTACACGAACTTGACGCAAGACCACAAACGGATTATTCGCTATGGGTAGCAGCCAGATGGCTTAAGATGCCGGTGATGTGTAAACCTCCTTTACGAGTTCGAGTGGGGACTGGGCAAGAACTGATGCTGAAAAAGACACATTGTTCGTTAAATACTTGAAAAATGTATTCATTCCAAACACATCATTTGATATAGTTGAGCTAGCGACAGTTATCGCTGAAGCTGCTCCTAGAGCTACCACGTATATCACAAAGGATAATTCTATTAATTTTTAATGCAGTTTTAAGAATAGAATACTATCCTGCGGAATGAAAGATGTCTTTGATCATCATGATACCTAAGCCTGGAGAAGACCATACTAAACTGGAATCTTATAGGCCTATAATGTTATTGTCAAATACATCAAAACTATTTCAGAAACTATTATTTTTGTTGTATGGCCAATGTAAATTTGTATTTTGTGTATTTTGAAATGAGCTAATAAGGCCTAAAGATTCATAATGCAAATAAAACAAATTATTTTATTTCATTTTTCCCGACGTTTCGTCAATTATTTGTTGACTTTATCAAGGGATGGGAAATCTATTTATTTGTTAAAAACATTTTATTAATATTGTTATCATTGCACGTTTTTTCAATATAAAACTTACACTATTATTTTAATTTTCATTAATTATTGTTAAAACCCCAATTTAGGTGGATTTTGTTCAATAAATATTTCAAACTAAACATTTTTTTACAAAAAAAGTAAATAAACAAAGAACACAACTTAAAAAACTATATCACAGGTTTACTTTGTTGCCACTTTGTAACTTGTGCTGATGTTGTCCGTATCTTCTTTTAAATTCATCGTCTTTTCCCTCTTTTGTTTCAGAAACTGCTTACGAGTAAGTTGACCCCCATAATTAATGAGAGTGGATGCATCCCAGATCATAAGTTTGGCTTCAGAAGACAACATAGCACTATCGAGCAATCGCATAGGCTTGTGAATATTGTTAGAAAAACATTCGAAGAAAAGAAATATTATTCTGCTGATAAAGTACACTCACAAGCTATTAGAAAGCTATCTAACTGGACGAAAATGCATCATCAAGGTAATTTTTAAAGCACACCTTTGATCATTCGAGCTGGGTTTCCTCAAGGTAGAATTTTGGGTCCTCTATTATACCTGATATATACATCCGATATGCTAAGAGGCTATGACATTCACACATCAGCATTTGCTGACGATACATATTTTCTAAGCGTAAGCGCAAGTCCACAAGAAGTATACGAAAAATTGCAGGAATATGTACTGCATCTGAAAAAATGGTTAAAGTAGTGGAGAATAAAAGCAAACGAACAGAAATGTGTACATGTTACGTTTATAATACACAGGGAAACACTTCCGTCTACTTATATCAATCATCATATCATACCGCAGCACTTTGAGGTTAAATACCTCGGAGTTCACCTTGATCGTCGTCTAGCATGGAAGATCCACATAGATTCAAAGTAGACCCAAATGAAAATGAAAGCAGTTTAACTTAATTGGCTAATAGGAAGAAATCCAACACTTAGTCTAGACTGTTAACTTCTTCTACACAACACAATACTTAAACCAATTTGGTGCTACGGTATTCAGTTATGGGGCACTGCCTCTGCATCAAATATAGAGAAAATTCAAAGGCGACATAATAATAATGTGTGCGATTACAGCGGCACCTTGGTATCATAGAAGCCAGCGCATCCATAAAGATCTAGATGCTCCATTAGTAAAAACTATATAAAAAAACATATATAAAAAAACTTGAGTCACATTCAAATTCCTTAGCCCGCAACATCATTAATTTTAGTGGGCACACTCGGCTGAGAAGGAGGGACACTCTTGCTCGCAGCTGAACACGTTGAACCTAATATTTTGTCTAGCAGTGGCTGAGCTAACTATTAATAATTTTAGTTATAAGATTTAAATACTTATTGTTAGTTCAATTTACAATTGAAGATTCAATAAATAAATTTCAAAGTTAAAAAAAAATATTTATCACAAAGAACTCATTTCTGTACTTATACAGAACTTTATCATATGTTAGCTGGATATTGCCCAATTTATAGCCAATTAATTACAGTTGCCATTTAAGTTTAAAGATCTCAGTTCCGTGGATGTCAGTTCCATGCTCAATATCATAAAAATATACCTACATATAAAAAGATATATTTTTGTCAATAAGGCATGCATACAGTGTTGCCAGTAGATATTTTTAAAGTACTATTTGCGGACGGAAAAAATACATGGGAAGCACTGGTTGCTCAAATGTTTCCTTTTATTCAACATATAATGTGTATGTTTCTCTCCGATTTTCCCTGCGTTCCTATTTCAGTGGCAAAATTACTCACATGTAGGGATTTTTTCCTGCATGTATAGAATATGTCATAGCCAGTGTTACCATTGCAAAATTAAAAACAATTAAAAAAAATTTAGAAAGCGGTACCATTAAAAATGAAATTTGAAATTTGATCAGCATGCGCGAAATCTTACACTTGCAGCATAACCTCTTTCAGTTCAATTTGCACTATAAAATAAAATAATAATTTGAAAAGCAAATAAAAAAAAAATTAGTTAGCAAAATAGAATTTGAAATTTGATCATCATTCGCGAAATTTTATAGTTGTAGCAAAATCCTCTTGACCTAAAGGTCACTATAAAAATTAAAAAAAAAAACTTAAAAAAGTTTTTGAACATTTTTTATAAAAAAATAACATTTCGAAAAGAATCACCCAATATATATTATATATTCAATCTTTTTAAACATTATTTTGAATTATATGAATGAGCAGCTATTATTCACTTTAAAATCCACACATTTTACAGCATTTTCATATAAATCATTCATAATGTTCACGTGTACGAATTTATGTATACATATGTATGTACATATGTATGGCTTGTTCAAATGCATTTAAAATGTATATACATTTATGTATGGATGTTTGTATGAAAGTAGTATTTAACAAGAGAACACTTTAAGCAAAATGAGTAGGAAAAGCATATTAGTTACTAAAGTATTATAATAAGAGAAAACTGTGTTTAACAAGTAAGAAGACTCAATCTGTAAAATAGTATATTAATTTAATTACATATTTAGCAATATGTAAAAACGATTTTTCGCAAAAATATATAACTTTTTTTATGATTAGCTGGGCCGTCGGCAACAATGTTTGTTCTACTACTTTTTTATATATGAGCTATCAACAAATTTACCATTATATTTCAGTTACTCTCGAAAACCACCGATTTGGCCCAATAAACCTCAACATATGGCCTAAGAAAGGTCAACAATTTTGCCAACTAGAGGCAAAAGTGTATAAGTAAAATCCTTATTTGCCTTTATTCATCTCTTTATGGTTATAAACTATAGTTTTTCTTTTCCGGACTTTTTCATTTCCTGGGAAAGCGGGATTGAGTTCTCAATTTCCCGCAAATTCCTAGGAATTCCTGCCCAATACAAGAGGATGCAAAATATCATTTAATTTAATTTATTTGAACAAAAACCAAATTATTCTATTAAATATTAGATAAAACGTTAGATAAAAATATAAAGTTGCAGTTCTTTATACAGTAATTCTAAATGAAATCAACAAATATAGGTGTACCTTGCCGCATGCTATGTTAATTTAAATAAAAAATTTATTTGACTAAATTTTGATTGGTAGCCACCCCAAGTAAAAACTTTAGCAATTTCGTAATTTTTTAAAATTGCTCTATGTTCTTAAGCAGAAAAGATATTGAAATGATATATGCTTTATTTTATAGGGCAGTAATGAGTATTTCATATTGTTAAGCAAAACTTAACTGAAATAATTAAGTGTTCGAAAAGTGACCAAATGAAAATTATAAATTTTTTCTCGTGTAATCGATTTTCGATTGAACCCTGTGTCAACCTTGTTCAACATAATGCTATGAATACAACTGGGATGAACGAAGAATTTTTGGCCGCGAATATTGTTCGCCAAAAATAATATATATATATATATATATATATATATATATATATATATATATATATATATATATATATATATATATATATATATATATATATATATATATATATATATATATATATATATATATATATATATATATATATATATATATATATATATATATATATATATATATATATATATATATATATATATATATATATATATATATATATATATATATATATATATTTGTGTATATGAAAATACACACAATAACGGCAGGGCTTTCAGATTTTTTCTGACCTATTTCGCCAAATTGATTTTAAAAATCGCCAAAAGTCGCCAAAATCTGTTTTATGTAGTTTTTCTTAATATACGTTTGGTAGTACATTTGGTTTTATATAATAGTTTTTTTTAATATAATCTTTTATAAAATAATCGTATAAAAAATTTAGCAGAATATCGCCAAAAGCAGAAATAAAATCGCCAAAAACTATTTCATGTCAATTTTCTCATTCATATAAAAAAATCATCAAAATCACATTGTTCCAATTTCTTCCAGACAATTTTTGGTGGAATTTATTTTCGAAAATACTATTCCAACAAAGTAATTTTGCTGAATTATTAACAATTCTAAGTTCAATTTTGTTGAAAAATAGCCATACAAATCGCCAACAAATTTATTTATCGACAGAAAAATCGCCACGTTGCCAAGTCAAAATTGTTAACGCCAAGCAAGTTGAAAAATCACCACGTTTGGCGAGAAATCGCCATATCTGACAACCCTGAGCAACGGCGTCGGACAAAATTCGCCATACGCGGCGAACTTTGAATATATTTGTTTCTATTTCTTACACCGACGAACGATGAACAAATCAAAAAAAAAAAGTTACTTTTTACTTTAATTATTGTTTTATTTTTATTTTATAGCATTATAAATAAATATGGATAATAATTAACTATACAAATTGGTGTTATTTGTGTTTTTTAATAATATTTAATTTTTCAAGTATGTATTATTTTTCTAATATGGTCACACTTTGCACAAACAGTACACAGAAAAAAATAAGTTTCGTTTTTGATAACAAAAATCCCGGTATTCAATAATTTTTTTTTCAAATTTCCTGTGATCAAGAATTCCCCTATATTGATAACAAAATTATTTCAAAATAAAAATATATATATAAATTAAAAAAAATGTTGACATGGCTGGAATACGAACCCGGGCTTTCCGGACGTAAAGCATATACTCTCTAGCTGAGCCATATCCCATTTATTTTTTTATGGGATACAACTTGTTTTAAGTACTTATGTATAAAAAGAAAAGAAATAGCCGGCATGGAAAATAAATACTTACAACGAAATATTTTATTATGTTAAAGATAAATGTTATTGAAATTCATATTTTTTTTAATAACATGGTTTTATTGAATATAATTATTGTCTATTTTTTTCTGTGTAATCAGTTTCATCAGTTATAACAGCTGTTAAGTTTCGTCGCTATTGTGCATCATACGACGAATTTACACAGCGAATTTTTATCGATGAATTCGTCGTGGTGGGCGAAAATCGTCGTTCGTCCCAGTTGTGTTCCTAGCATAAAGCATCGACTTTATTTGTGGAGTGAACGAGGAACCCTTATGAATACCATGGCATAACTTTCATTGTCTTAAAATAATATATTAAATATGTGCAAAAATTTATAACATTTGAAAAATTCACATTTTTGAGCTTCAAAAAACCCATGTGGGGATAAAAATAACAAACATATATTTTCAGAAAATATAGACTAGTACTAGACTAGCACAGTACAAGCGTAACTGCGAGAATTATCGCAGGATTACATTACTAAATGTATGCTGTAAAATTTTTTCCGCAATACTCACGAGACGGCTGAGCAAAATCGCGGAGAGGTTGTTCGGAGAATACCAGTGTGGATTCAGTCCTGGTAGGTCTGTAATAAATCAAGTATTTGTACTAAAGCATAACCTAACGAAGAGTTGTGAGCTTAATAATGATGTACATAAGCTGTTCGTTAACTTCAAGCAGGCGTTTGATAGCCAAGACCGATCTAAGATACTGACTCGTCTGGCAATGGCAACACTCAGTAATACAAAAGGAAAAGTAACATTACAGCAAGAGCAAAGTGAACAATTTCATATCAATACAGGAGTAAAACAAGGGGACAGTTTGTCCACAGTTCTGTTTAACCTGTGCCTGCATTATGCTCTAAGAAATCACACAGGAAATGTGTTTAATCGGTCAGGGATGACAATCGCCTACGCCGATGATATTTCGATTTTAGCTCAAAACAGGCGATATCTGGAAGATATATATCAAAATATACAAGCATCTGCAAAAGAGATAGGGCTAGTGGTTAATCAATCAAAATCCAAGTATATGATACTACCTAGAAGCGCTGAAAGAAGAAGGCCACGAGATATCAATATAGGAGAATATAATTTTCGCATATTTATTAGTAATGATAATAGTGCAACAGACTATATACAATACCGAGTTGTAGCAGCAAACAGATCATATATTACACATAATAAGATATTTAAATCAAAGCAAATCAAAAGTTTGGTCTATGACGAATTCCGAAGAAAATTCTTCCAGAATTTTCGAAAGAAAAATCCTTAGACGAATATTTGGGCCAAGACGAAATGAAAGGAGCAATGAAGAGCTTTTTCAGCTAAATCAAGGCGAGGATGTAGTAAAATACATTAAAGCGCAAAGACTCAGATGGATAGGCTATGTACTAAGGATGGATCAAAACCAGGCGCAAAAGCTTGTTCTTGACTATACACAACAACTTTGAAGAAATAAAGTCCGGCCACATAAGCGCCTAATTGACAATAATGATGATGATATGAGAGCAATGGGACTAAGGAATTAGCGCACCCATGCTAGAAATAGAGAGGAATGGAGAAGAGTTGTGGAGAAAGTCAAAACCCACACCGGGTTGTAGAGCTGAATGACGATGATGATAGACTGGCACTTCTTTATTATGCCCACTTAGTGCCGTTTGGTTATTTTGAATCGCTTACGAAATATGGTTTTTTAAGTGCAATTTTTATGAATATATGGGTCAAATAAAACGGGCCTAAGAACCGATTTCAGGATATAGATAGAAATCTGAAGTTGTTAAAAATATATGTTCATTATATTCATTTAGTGACAATCTGTTACTTTTATATTTTCACGAAATATAATTGTTTTGACTGTTGCTCTTAGAAAAATGTGAAAATAATATATGACGCAAATAAAATGCGTTCAAAAATAAATATTTTTTCTTTTATATTCCATATTTTTCTATATAAGAGCAGCACTAAAAATGTATGCTTACAAAAAAATGTTGGCATTATAATATAAAAAAAAAATCGCGGGAATTGCCGCACAAAATTTCCTGAGAATTTTTCGCGAAAAATGTGAGGATACCGAGAATTTATTCCCGGGAAATCCCTAATGAAAAACACTGGTATAAACATAAAATTCAGGTCTGGTAACGTTGTCCGTATGCCATATATGGAGCTATTGATCAAAATAAATTGTGGATAAAATCAAAACTTGTGCATCGATTTCGATAAAAATAAGGCCCGTTTTCTTTGTAATATATCTAGGTTTTTTTTAAACTTAAATGTAGAAAAAATCCAAAGGCGACAAAATAAAATACTCCGTACGATTACAGCAGATCCATGGTATATTAAAAACAAGCGAATTCATAAAGATTTCGACGTGCCGCTGGTTAAGACACTGTTTTCCAAACACGTGACAAGATATATAAAAAAACCTGAGTTGCACCAAAATCCCCTAGCCCGAAACATCATTAACTTTAGAGGCCACACTCGGCTGAGAAGGAAGGACACTCTTGCCCTCAGCCGAATACAAGAGACGTAAACAACTAAAGAACCAACCGCTGAAACAAATATTTTTGTCTGCATTGGCTGGACTTAAAAATTTAAATTTTTGAGCTAAGATTTGATTACTTATTGTTAGTTCAATTTTAGTGAAGATACAATAAATAAATATAAACCGATAAAAAAACTATTTTTATAATATTTCTAAAGATATATAATTAAGGAGGATAAAAGCGTGCATTGCACCAAACATATAAAGCAAATATATATTTTGACATATTATGGCAACTAATGCGGTAAAACACATAAAATTTTTGGAGGAGTAGCAATTCTTACATATAATTTTTATTTTATTTTTTTAGTTTTATTTCTTTGGAATATCTTTGGAACTAATGCAGCCAGAAGCTTGTGTGAGAAAAGCTTTCTATAGTGTACGTTGTCGTTCAAAAATAAGTGCGGATTGGACATGATTGAAAACCAAAATATCGACCTTTAGACGTTTATACGTACACATGTCTTGTACAATATTTCTCATTTTGTTATCGTACTCAGTTTTTTCCACTGCAACACTCGTGTTGCTTTTGTCGGCCTTCAAAATTAAAACGTTCTTATATTTGCGCAACAAATTTTTTGTTTCACCCACTGTGCTAATCAACTCTTTGTCTCTAGTTGATAATGATCTTTTATTGAGGTAATTATCCATTGTCATTACAAGCTTAGTTCTTGCTATCTCCTGTTTCTCTTTTTCCTTATGTGTTTGGATAATGTCTTCTCCGTCGACAATACATTTCAACATTGAAAATTGTTGTTTTTATATAGGCAGTGCGAATTTCGGACCTAACGATAACAATTTTTGAACATTAGTAAGGATTTCTATATTTGTTTTATTTATAAAACTTTCTCTGTTGAATTTTATGTACGGTTTTTTATCTTGCATTATTTTCAGTTAATGAAATTTGTTTATTTGTTTCTGTGTACATTTTTCTCGCCATACTTTCATGTATTATATTTTCACTTTTAAATAATAACATATAGTCCTTTTCAAAGATATTTTGTTGTAAATACGTGATACATTTTTTAAACTCCTTTTTTTATTATTATTAAGTTCTTCGTGTTTTAGTTTTATTATTACACTGAAAATAATCTATGCAACATCTTACGAAAAAAAGTTTCTTAGTTACTTTTTTCGTAATATATACGAAATTTTCGTACATTCCACGAAAAAAATTTTTTGTCTAGAATTTTATTATTTTACGAAAGTAACGAAAACCATTCGTATATACTTTTTTCGTAGAATCTACGAAACTTTCGTACATATTACGAATTAGGTTGAGTCCAGAATTTTATTATTTAACGAAAGTAACGAAAACTTTTCGTAGTTATATCTTTTTGTAAAATATAGGAAACTTTAGTACATATTACAGAATAAATTTTGACACCAGAATTTTATAGTTTTACGAAAGTAACGAAAACTTTTACTAGTACGTTTTTTCGTAAAATATACTAAAATTTCGTACATATTACGAAATCAATTATGGACAATATAAGTTGTTCTATAATTATTGGATCATATAAAATTGGGCGCTAAGTGACCCGTATTCATATAAGTTGTAGACAGCGTTACCGTTGAAAATTTTCAAAAAAGGGGTAAAAAAAGGGGATTTTGATAATAAAATGGCCACAAAAATGGAAGTTCAGAGAAAAACTTTAATAACAAGAAAAATGTAAAAAAGTTGTTGAATTTTTTCGTAGAACACAAAAAATATTTTGTAATATTCTCTAAATATTACTTTAAACTAAGAAAATATTTCGTAAAATGTAAAACTTGTTTCTCTTTTCTACGAAACTTAAAATTTTTAATTTTTAGTAATGTTGCACATTCTATTTTATACTTAAAACTGAATAGTTTTTTAACGTTTTGTGTTGAGTTTAGACAAACTTTGGTATTATACCAAATTTCGTACATTTAATTAAGAACGTTAGTGTTGTTTTTATCTTAGCTCTTGATTTGTTTATTTTTGCATGTTGACGAATTCGTTTGTTGGTGGTGTTGGTGTAGTTTTCACAAAGATGTTTATACAGTTTCATAATGATGCTTTTCGGCGTGCCCTCCGAAGTTTATATGTTAATTAATTTTTTCGGCCTTAGAATTTGTAATTTTTTATTATTTTCTTCAGGCTCAAGGTCCTACCATTTATTTAAATAAAACTCTTTTATGTTTTATTAAATATGGGTTAATCTTTTAGATTGATTTCTTATTTTTTTCGATATTTCAATAAACATATTTCAATAAAGTACAAACACCCGACTTTGGTCGAGTGATCTAAGCGGTAAAGAACTCCGATGCGATTAGCCGAAGCTATCGAAACGTTAGTTCAAATCTCCGCGCAGTCAAAAATTTTTTTTGTCTACATGCTTCACATTTATCTCTAAAATAAGTATAATTTAATTAAAAAATAAATTAAAACCGGATTCAAGCCAAAATAATTAAAATTTCTTTGGATATAAACCCATATAGTTCGACTTAACTCACAACTTAATTAGTAATAAATTTATTAAGTATTGGAAAATATAAATTATATGAAAACAATTAATTTGTATAAAAGCAAAACCGGTTTCGGTTTTTGAACTCTCTAGTAAGAATATATTAATTGAGGGCTGGGAAGCAAAGGAGGACAAGTGTAAGAACTAAAAAATTTCAGTTAGATGCAGGAATCAACACTTAATATTTATATATATATATATCACTTTACAAAAATTCAGACCAATATGTAGCCTAAAAAACTGTATACAATATTTTTCGGTTAATTGCGCATCAAAATTTGCACAACTTTTTGTTCAATTAACCGGGGAACCAATTAGCCGATACCCGCTTAATTGAACAATTCGTTCAATTACAAGAATCCCGTTTAATTGAACATTTGTTCAATTACAGAAATCACGCATAATTGGAACTACTAATGACTTAAAAGAAACCGCATATGTGCACTTTAAGTTTTTCAAAATAATTTTTTTTACCTTTAACGAAAAAAATGTAAGTAACAGAAAAAAATGTACATATATATGTATACGCAGGTATTTATTATTGTAGGTACTTATGTACTATTAAATGCACTATTTATATGCACATTAGTTTTACAAAAAAATAAAATTTAGTAAAATAAAATTAGTAGAGATCTGGGTGGCATCTCTTTCACAAATGATGTCAAATATGTATGTGCAAAAATGCCAGACTATTTTTCAATAATAATGCAATTAACCGGGTAAAAGTAAGAGGAAATTTATTTTTGATGACATGAATTTTGAACCAATTAAGGAAATTTACATGTGTTTTCGTATGCAATATTTTTTTGCCCGATCATGTGGTTCAATTAAGCGTGGAAACCAATTAACCGTAAGGTCAATTAAACGAAAAATACTGTATACTACAAATAACAGCATTACTACTATGTATTAAATACATTAAAACTATACTTGCTTGTGTAAAAAGCATTCAAAACATGAAAAGCTTTCTTTTATTAATATATGGCTAGTTCTCATTTCAAATGGTTTTTTCGTGTCCATTGAAAGTATAGTAAAATATTTCATAAAATAAACGCATGCATTTTAAAACGACAAATGCTTTAGCATATTTTATAGATTATAATTAAATGCACATAAGTTTCTTTTTTATAAGACTGTACATTATGTGTTCAAAGCGAAAATCAAAAATACTGTTTATACTCTCTTCGTACAAAATAATGTGTTCGTAATGCATGCTGTTAATATTCCACATTAAAAAACTAAGAGTTTTTTCAAAAACGAGATTATATTTATAACGGTTTTAGAATATCTGCATTCTCTTTTTTTATTTCACACATCAAATTTTTTAAAAATATTAGAAATTATATATACATATATATTTTTTTAAATTTTTATTATCAGCAGTCTTGTGAATTGAGCGTTATGCTTTTTTACTGCACTTCATTACTCAGTTTAACCCTAGAAAGTCACACTTATTTTTATGGCGTAAAGGTTATACTTCGCCGAATCGACGACAGTGTTATTAAATGTGGCAGTAAAAATGACCCGCTTGCAAAAAAAATTTTATGTTGAGTTTTTTTTTAAATATTTGTTTTTATATCATCGAAATATAACAAAATATTACTTAATTTTTAATGTTTATTTAATCATATATTTTGTAAAACAGAGCTTAAAAATTATCGAAAATAAAAAATTTAAAAGCATATAGACGATTAAATGTATTTAAATACTAAAATTGATATATTAAACAAGATCGGTACACGTTTTCAAAACCATCAGCCGTTATTTTATGTAAGAGGAATTAAAGTCTTTTCGGGGCTCCCCATACCGGCTTTTATCACATTTTTTGATTTCCAACCGCTGTTTACAAGAAAGCCAAACAGCAAATTACTGCCGCTTTTGGTATTTTGACCCTAGTGGCATCGTTTTATTATTTTGTTCCTTATTCGGCGATTTGTTTTTAATATTCTCGCGTATCAATGTTTTTAATGTTGGCTATCAATAACCTGATTATAAATGTTGACAAAATGCCACTTTTGGTGGATTTGTATTGACTTATAATCTTTGCCTTTATTTGAAATAAGTTATAGGCGTAAATAATGTAAATATGTAGTCATTAGTCGTATTAAGTATACTATAAAATTGACAGATTGCCCATCTGATGCCTATCCTGGAATATCAATTGCAATACAATATTGGTTAATTAGCTTTAAGATTTTTTCAAGTTTGTTTCTCTCTTAAAATGTTTAAAAATAAATCGTCCTGAACTATTCCGGTGATATCTTTTACTTAACATCCAATTTCTGATGAACTTTTGTATTCTTCTTACTCTATGTCATATATGCCGTTATCATCAAGGTCCAACTCATACTGCCCGTCATACATCCAAAAAAACTTTCAAACTCTTTGTCGATCAAGTTTACTTCCCTTTTTTAATTATAGACTTAATAACTAAGAGCTAACTACTCAAACAACCACCAACGAAACACTGGAAACACACATCCGAAAGTTCTAAAAGTTAAACAAACGTCATACTTCGTCGTTTCGACGACGCAAATAAAAAAAACAACTTTCTCAAAGCAGAGCAAGCTAAAAATTGGCACACACCTAAAGCACGACAACCTAAAGTCCTGTACGATAAATGGACATAAAATAAGTATATATACCAAACAAAAACTAAAAAATTCTAACATGCGTCGTCGATTCGACGAAGTATGACCTTCTAGGGTTAATTACTAAAATTGCATTAACAACATACACAAACAATAACAGCGTAAGTTTGTACTTCTAACTATTTAAAGGTTTTGTGAACTTTGTTAAATAGTATTATATTGCAAAACGTTTCATCAATCAATCATCGGTTGTATAAAAAAAATGTATTGTGTGTTATCGATTTGTTTTAATTTAACTGAAATTTTTTATTGAATAAATAAGGAGCTTATGTTAAAATACATCTAAGATTATACATTCGAATTGTATTGAATTCAAAATATAAACTGAAATTTGGAACCGTTTTTTAAAGATCTACTGATGATTTGGCATTAGCAACCAATGAAATGGCGGCATATAGATTAGCTAAACACAACAACTTAATTTAACTTTTTTTATATTGTTTTATTTTTAAATTTTATAGAAACCATATGTATACCTGTTTAATTGACTTTCAGTGTTTGCAGAAAGTTGCATTCGTACCGTTAGACATACAGTATGAGTACGCAACCTACAATGTGGCAATAAAATTAAATAATAAAATGTGAAACATAAAAATAAAATTTACTACTTGTCATATTAATATTTCATATCCGTTTTACAAAATATATATATATATATATATATATATATATATATATATATATATATATATATATATATATATATATATATATATATATATATATATATATATATATATATATATATATATATATATATATATATATATATATATATATATATATATATATATATATATATATATATATATATATATATATATATATATATATATATATATATATATATATATATATATATATATATATATATATATATATATATATATATATATATATATATATATATATATATATATATATATATATATATATATATATATATATATATATATATATATATATATATATATATATATATATATATATATATATATATATATATATATATATATATATATATATATATATATATATATATATATATATATATATATATATATATATATATATATATATATATATATATATATATATATATATATATATATATATATATATATATATATATATATATATATATATATAGAAACTAAAAGTTTGTGCATATGTACCTTAATATATGTAGGATTTTGTAGGTATTTTCTCAATAAAACATAATGAAAACAAGTCGGATTTAAGCAAGAATTTATATTAATGTTTATTAAATTATTTTAATAAAGATAAACTAACTAGGAAAGAGCTTCAGTAATATGAGTACTAATGTAAAATAACAATTTTGCAGAACATCATCTTTTGTTCGACGCCGATAGCAAAATACTGATAGTTTTCTCGACGCAATGCAGGTATAGTGTAGTCAGTACTTGGTAGTAACAGGAAGCCACATTACTCCCCGATGAAAAAACGTCATCGAACTCTAACCGGGAGTTTATGTTTATGTGCCTTTCACTGAATGTTGTTATTAAACCTGTTATGCTTATCGCGGAGACACACTTGACGGCTAGAAGCTTTTTTAAAATCAGCGCATATACTTTGTATGA